>CM076576.1:673612531-674212531 GCA_034641835.2 Pinus albicaulis | reverse complement strand
ACTTTTTTCACAACGGTATTCCAACATGTTCGAGCATTCAGATCATTCTAAAGTCATCAACATTAATCATTAGTTTATCAAAGTTGTAAACCCATTTTGCAATGTTTGTAATGTAAATGATTTTAGTAAGACCATATATGTATGAAACAACTTAGGTAAGCCTATTATTTTGGTGATGATTTTCATCCTAGGAGGTTTTTTGTCTCATTGATTCATCTGTGTTTCTAAACATAGATGATTCGCAGAGTTTTTCCCTCCAACCTCACCCCAAATATAGGGTGGAATTTGTTGTCAAGATCTTAGGTAAGTCCTAGTGTTCTAGTCAAGTCTTTTGTAAAAGTAATTTAGGAATAATTTAAGCTAATTGGCTAAATTATTCTATTACAAATCACTTTGTCTATTAGATCATATTGAGTCACAGAATTGGGTAATAACTTGAGAGTTTATAACGAACAGGTGTTCTCCCTTTGAGGATTGAAATTGTAATATCTTGATGTAAAAAATATTTTGGTACATGGTCCCTCATATTTAGACACCATGGATGAAATATTAGAGGGTAGAAAATTTATTAATCCCCTCAAGTGTCAATTAATTAAATTGTCTGACAAAAATAAATTAAAATCTTACGTCAGAAATTTAATTGAATAGAGTCAAAATTAAAAGTCTTGGAGAAATTTAATTCTCCAAGTGGAAAAATTCGCACGTCTTGAAGAAAATAATTTTTGGAGCTCCCCCACCAAGGGAATATTGAAAATATCAAGAAAAATTGGACCCTTGGGCATTGGTGGTTAAGTCAAAGTCAATTTTTTTGGGGAAATTAGCTCAAAATAATTAATTTTGAGCTAATAGAAAATGAATTAAAAGAGAGATTCGAAAATTCCTCAAAAATAAAGATTTTCGATGGTGGAGATTAAAAGATAATCAAATATTTATCAAAGGTCGAAATTACTTTGATGGGAATCAAGCCAACTAGCCATTTGGAGAACTAATCTATAAATTAGGAGTCATTTGCTTCTCAAGTTACAATTTTTTTTTTGAGAAAGCTTTGATTCAAGCTCTTCTATTGTAATATTTTTCTGGAATTAATAGAAAAGACTTTGGGGTTTATTCATGACGGTGTTCCTCTTCTGTCTACTGGTAATATTTTTCTGAATCACATGCCTCAATGCTCTATTGATTTAAATTTGTAAGTTTTTTAGTTTCATTTGTCAGTATTTGGATTATCTATTTGCACAGGTATCTTGCATTAGGTATTGGGTTTTAGAAAAGCATTCTAACATGATAGATCTAGCAAGTATCTCTAGATCTTGAGGGTTTTAATGTGTATCTGACCCCTTCGAAGCTAAAAATTTAATCTTAAGTGTGCATAGATCAAATCAAGATTCAAATCTTGGGCGTGAGGGGAAGTCCTCGGTTGGACCAGCCAATTCCCAAGTCCAGAGGCTCAAGAGCCCACTATGTTATAATTTTTAAAGTCTATCTGACGATTGTTTTGCATAAATCTCGATCAAAGCCTGAAATTAAAAATCATTATTTTACTCATTTATCTCTAATAATATTGTGCTTATTTGATAGATCTGGCTAATAAGAGCTTATTTCTACCGATCTAGGAGTGGAGTTGTACTCATACTCCTCAAATCCAGTAGATCTGTGTATTATTTGTATATATTTGATTATTTTGGAAAAAACTTTAGTTTCTAACCCTTGTTTGCAGCTGGGTTTTTTTGGGGATTATTTTTCTTTTTTGTATATATTGGGATTTGGGTTTTTGATATTTTGTTTTTGCACGTGGATTACAAAGCTAGATCTGAAAAATTGTCAAGGGTTTCAACCCTTGGAAATTTTTTTAGAGGGTTTCTAGAGGTGTATCTAGGCCTAGGAAGGCAAGATCCACCCTCTATTTTCATCCCAAAGCTCAAAATTCAAGGTCTAGAAAAGGACGTCAAGATTCAAGAAAATTTTGTGACTATTCGAGCATAAATTTCAAATCTGAAGCGTATTCAAAATTTTAGCAAGGGTTTTGTGAATTCTTGGGGTTTGTTGGACTGAAATAGCCTTATACCCTCGTCGTCCTCCTCTCTAAAGCCCTGCCGTCAGCATAAGGGTCTTCTCCTCCTGGCCGTAAGCCATCAAGCTTGCTTTCAGCCTGCGGCAGCCTCTTTCCTTCTCTACTAGGCTTGTCGCATCCTCTTCTTAGCTCTCTGATGCCTCCAACTTGCTTTTCGTGGCTTCCTAGCCACCCATCAGCCTCCCTCTCTGCCTGCTGTGCCTTATTTCTCCTCATCACCTTAACACAGGCCATAAATACCCCTACCGCAGCCTTTTTTTTCTCCCCTCTTTTCACTGTGGCTGCCTTATCTCCTTGTCGTTGGCATTCCTAGGCCTGCAGGCCTTGGCCACAGGGCCTTCCCTGCCTCTTCCCCCCTCCAACATGACCCTAAAGCCCTCATTCCTCATTGTGACTTTTAAGGCCTCAATTCAGCCCTCAAATCCCTCATTTCTGCCTCTCTTAGACCTCCGAACAATCATATAATTTATGAACTGATTTTTTCAATAAATTTTTGATAATTTTGGGGTCATATAATTTCATGAGCTAATATTTTTGCTTCCAGCAGAGTTTGGATAAATTGCAGTGGTTGCAGATGTCTCAAGCCTTGGATAATTTGTGGGCTAGTTCCCAGCTTTCTTTCTAGGCCTTAAGCCTCAAGGGTTTGCATCCTCTAGGCTCTCGTTTCCTCACTGTCATTACAACGAGCTAATTATTTTTCAACAGTGATAAAACACTAAGAAAAACACTCAAAAAATTAATCATAAATTGACTCAAAAGGTAAGGGATTGATTTAATAAATTTGGCACGTTATTTTTGGCAAAATTTCAAATTTTTTAGGACTGTTAGTCCTGTTCTGAGATCTGATACATAACAGTGATTTGAGCATCATTTCATAGCATGCTTCTTCATTTGAGTGTGCTCCGGAAGAAGTAATTAATTTTGGGACTGTCCAATGCATTTGGCATGAAAAGTAACTCACTAAGATACAGGTAGTTTATTGCTGTCCTAAGGTTACTCTTTTGTCTCATAAAAATATGAATTGCAACTTGTTGAATATTTGGTTCTCAGTTTCAAGCATATTAACTCTAAGGCAGAGGAAGTAAAGAACTTAGGACTGTTTTGATTTTACTAGCTTACTGGGCATCTTAAATAATCTTTGTTGTGCCAATCATCGCTCTTTATAAGTTGCTACTGTCATAAACCTATTTGCTGATCTCTGAAACATAAGTAGTTTTTTCTGCTCATTTGAAATCTGAATACATAATTGGTTTTGAGTGCTTTAAATAACTCATAAGATTTGTCTTGGCATAATTCTCATTTTGGTTTCATTGCTAATGCATCTTGCTGAAAGATAACTTTGTATTGGCACTATAGGAGATTTGAGGGATTGTATTAGATAACTTCTAAGTTGAATATTCATTGGCATTTACGTAACTAAGAAACATTGGTTGCATTGTCTAATATCATTGTTATCTTGAGCACCTTAGCAAAGCATTTGTCTTGTTGGTATATCTTGGAATGTTAAGGGCATTGAGTAATCTGGTGTATTGAAAATCATTGGCTAATTGTTTGAAGGGATAAACGCTCTAATTGCTATTTGACTTATGGTTCATGTTTTAAGTGGATATCTATTTTCTGGATTCTAAGTTAGTGCATTATTGTGGAGAGCATTCATCTTATCTTGTACTTATCCTTTTATTCTTATAGTTGAGATTGTCTCTTGAATATCGTTAATAAGTACTTGTCGATATAATTCAAGATTAACCATAAACTAAGTACTTGAAACATTAACAATTTCACTTGAAGAACCATTGTTTAATTTCACTTTGCATATCATCCTAAGCTAGTGTTGCATCTTAAAACTTACCTCCAAGCCTAAACTTGGTTGATATAGAGATAGGAACACATTTTCATCTTTGCTTGGGAATTATAGTGTTTCTAGTATTTAAAACGATGACCTTGCAGTCGTTAGAGCCACACCGGGTACATTAGATTTCAAGGAGAGGGATCGTTAATTACACCTTCGTGTGCTTCACCTTGACTTCTTTCTACCACTTACTACAGAGTTTAGGCTCAATATAGATAAAGATCAAAGTTCATACTTAGATTAGACATTTAATTAAAATTAACCAAGATCTTTGCATTTCACATAGGTCTTAGGAATTGCATTCCATATAGGATAGTAATGCATAAAAGCAACAGTTGTCCATCCGGTACTTGGTTTCAAATTTTATAAATCAAGAGTGTTGACTCCATAAGGCA
Source organism: Pinus albicaulis (assembly GCA_034641835.2). Lineage (NCBI taxonomy): Eukaryota > Viridiplantae > Streptophyta > Pinopsida > Pinales > Pinaceae > Pinus > Pinus albicaulis. The sequence continues at coordinate 674,208,219 of CM076576.1, read as the reverse complement.
CTGGTCTCAAATAGACATTCAATCTAGTCCTTAAAGTCTTGCTTGATTTAACCATGTGCTAGGCCACTCAACTGTGTCTCCCGAACTAGTTGGTTCCCAACTTGTCCTTCATCATTTAATTTCCATAGGGTCTACCCCACAGCCTGTTGTTGGGAGACAACTTAAAAGGAGAGGTTGGGGATCAAGGTGACAGCCCCCGGCCTGAGTCATTGTTGTGGTGCTTGTACAATTTGAGCGACAACATGCATCTTGTGGATTTGATATTGACACTTTCTTGGTTGTAAGATTGCATTTTGATTTACAAGTACTCTTGTCTTTAAAGATCCATCATAACTTAAAGTACTTAAGAAAATATTAAATTAAGAATTTCAATCGTAATCATTGCATAAGAATTCTATGCTTAACTTGCACTAATAACTTACCTCCAAGCATAAGATTGGTTGATAGAATCATAGAACAACTTTTTCTCATCTAGCTTGAGGGATTCAGCCCCTTTTTAGTGGTTAACACAGTGACCTTGTAGTCATCAAAGCCACAGTCTCTGCAGCACCAGAGGCACTGGGTGGTTGGAACACAGGGGGAGGTATCGATAATCAAGCCTTTGCTTGCTTCCTGTTGGCTTCCATCCCACAACCTACTCTAAAGACTGATCTTAAACAATTAAGAGAGAGCTTCCATTTAGACTAGACATATAACCTAAAATTTACCAAGATCCTTGCATCACACTTGGGTCTTAGGACTTGCATCTCATATAGGTTAGTTAATCATCTAACCAGCAGTTGCCCATCCGGTCACTTGGTCTTGATTTGTAACGAGCAAGAATTTTGACTCCATAAGGCACTAGTCTCATTTCTAAATCTAATTAATCCTTAAGTCTTGCTAAATTTTACCAAGTAGCTAGGCCACTCAACTATGTCTCCTGGACAAGTTGGTTCCCAATTTGTCTTCCATCATCTCTATTCCATAGGGACTACCCCCCATAGCCTGTTGTTGGGAAACAACTAGAACGAAGTGGGTGAGGATCAGAGTAACAACCCCCAGCCTGAGCATTTGTCGCGGTGTTTGTCCAATATGAGCAACAACAAGCCCCATTCATCTCTTTTTCCATCTGGGTCCACATGTGTCCGCTAGGTCCACACAGGGTTACCCTCCACCTCCCCTTGTCCATACCTTGGGTAGGGCATGGAAAGATGCCCCAAAGGTTGATGCAGCTAAAAAGAAAAGAAAAAGCATAACTTGACACTCTCAAAAGGAAATGTACCACAAAATGCAAAAGATGGAGGGGACATATAAGTTTAGCACGTGGTCAAAAGCGAAACATGAGCTCTACCCCTTATCCATGGCCATCACCCTGGTTCCTATGGCACCTAGATGAGCCCCCTCCATTATTGAGAAACCCATGATTGTCCTAACTCCAAGTGGGCAATGAAATGCTCAACCTCAAAGGGGGGTACCTACCACTACATCCTACACATCATGCTCTCATTCCCTGGAGCCTCGAGGAATTATGAAGAAAAATCGATAAAAGGCGAAAGGCATATGAAGAAGGGCGGAAAAACAAAGGTCGGGGTAACTCATGTACCACGATTTGCTCTCTTCTACACTCATATACCCAGGTGTGGGCTTCCCTTATTATAGCTACCCTTGTACCACGGCATGTGGCCTGGAGCATTCCCCTGATCCCCACTTCGTTCCATCACTATAACATTTGCCACCTACCACCTGATGGATGTACCATGGATAGGTCACCCCCTTTAAAGGTTGAAACCACCTAATAGGGTCCTTTGTTAGCCCCCTTATTGAGCTTGGAGACAGTTGTATATGCCAAAGCCCGCTATGGAAGGGCATGCCACCATGAAGTGCCCCATTGGTTCCATGACTTGTAAGCTCTTTTACTTGATTATTTTGATAATTTGTTGCATTGCAGGGCAAGGGGACACATTGGATCTTATGCAGTATTGTAGGTGGGTCTCCATTTTGGGCTTGGTCTCCCTATACGGGGTCCTAGTTGTGAAAATTTCTGAACAGAAATCCTACTACAGTGTCTTGATTTACTTTTCCTACTTGAATTAAATTACAAGTTAATTTTCTGAATTATTCAGTAAAATCAGAAAAGTAAACACAACTATAGCCTACACATTTACATATCATTTACTGAACATTACGCACACATGCCAAAGTGACACACATATTTTTCGGACAAATGTCCTCGGAAAAACCCAATGCGGGAAAACTGGTGCAGCTAGCTCTAGAGGGTTTTATTATTATGCAGAATCATAATAAAACACTATCTGGGCACCAAAATGGTTCGCCCTATAGAGAAAATACACAGCAGCAGTACCTCTTTCACTCAGAGACAGAAAATAAGGCTGATTCACACCCTCAAACGGGATTTGCAAAACTCAAGCCCTTTCTGGCCCGCCGGAAACCCCAACGTTGTCCCTTAGCCCTCTGCGTTAGCCTCTCTGGCCTACGTCAGCCATTGCGCTGCCCTGGAAGGGCCTGCATCAGCCTTCCTGGGCTTACGCTGCCCATGCGCTACCCTGACTGGGCCTGCGTTACCCCCTGAAGGGTTGCTACTACCTCTGCGCAAGTAAAAGTGACATTCTCCTTTATTTTTCATTTTCATCCTTTTACTTAAATTTTTAACATTACCATGAAATGACTCAAGATGCTTGAGAGTGGTTCCAGCCTGATTGGATTTCATATGTAGAAAATAGAATTTCACGTCCTATTCAAAATTCAGCAGACTTAACAGTTTTCAGGAATTCAGGATCAATGGTATGGTGGCATTTCATTAGATTATATCATGTATGAGGATATGTGATTTGCATTAATCAAGAGCTCCAAGCCCTATATGTACCCTAGTGTTGGTGGTGTTAATTGTTGAATTCCTTTGTCATGTCGTTAGCAAAAAATTACATTTCAATCAACTCAAAATCATCGATCAAGCATGTTAAGTTCTTTCTACCATATTTTAAGGCTTGCATTAGGTAGTTTGATCAATTTTGGGCAATTTTGACTAATGTCCCTAGATAATCGAGGTAGAGGCAAAGGCTAGACAAGAGGATAAGAATCTAGATTATAGATAGCTGATGCTCAAATAATTAATCATTAATATACAATGGATGTCATATCTATCTTGATTTATGTACAAATATGCATGCTTCCATATCTTCTACAATTAATTTGGTATTTTGGATGTTTTTTTAATATAAATGCAAAAAAATAAAATTAAAAAATATATATATAGTAGACGCTTCGCTTCCTAGATTTTTTGGAAATGACGCTTTCGCGTCCCTGCTTTGTCCCCGCTTCGTGCAACGTTGCTTAGAACATTCTCATCACATGTTTAATTTAATTCACTTAATCTTTTAATTTTCCTAAGTTAGGCTTAGGGTCCTTAATTAAAAATATTAATTATTTGAATAACTATCAAACCAGATTGAATTTCTCCAAACGCTTTCTAGGTCTTGGAGACCTCATGTAATCCATCTCCTCCAAAACATTTCGGAGATAGAGCACATCCAATGCTACCACAACATCTCAACACTCCCTCTTAGTGAGGAGTGTGCTCTAGCAATATTTCCACACTGAAGCATTGCCCTGATATCTGGAATCGGTCCCCGCGTTGATTCTTGGTTTGTTGTCCTCCATCACTGCGCTGCTGCGGCTCTTTGTATTGTTGCCCATGACTCTACCACAGTCACTGCCACATCTGTACAACAATTCCCTCTCAAATTGCTGCATCGTGCTGCTAATTGCTGCATTGCAACTCAGTTGCTAAGAAGTAAGCAACTGAAGGACCCCTACCCAATCACTGACAGACAAGTCAGTCAGGCTGCATCTCATCACTCAAGCTCCCTTGGCTTCTACTTTGCACTGTCCTCCTGAAGCCACTGTGTTGCTACAACTCTACACTACCTCCTCCGCACTGTTGAAGTCCCATCAGCCCCTCTACACTGCTGCTTCTACGCTACTGTTGCCTCTGCATTGCGTTGCTCCCTCTACAACGTCCCAGCTCTGCCCTCCGCTTCACTGTGATCTCCTACACCCACTGCTCCACTTGTCCTGCTACCATCTTAAGGCTCCTGTAGCTCATATGTGATCCAAGAGTCTGGGCTCCTCAAGGATCCTGCCTACCCTATCTGTAGCTGCTCTACAGATCAATATCGCCCCACCTCTTCTCTCGAGGATCATGAGCACTCATGGCTACACCATCATCAGAGCCATCATCTTCTTTAGTTGCCGCAACCTTGGAATCAACTTCCTTGTCCTTCTTCCTTAGAGGACAAGTGGTGGCGAAGTGTCCAAGTTCACCACACCTGAAGCATCGGATCTTGGATAGATCCCTCTTCTTCTTCCCTTGCTGCTTCTTCGATGCAAGGGCTGCATCTTTCTCTTCCTCCTTCACTTCGCTAGATCCGGTCTTGTTTTGTCTCTTGGTAATCCGGTGGATTTCCTCTTATCGGAGGATAGCCCACATGTCATCCCAGCTCGGAAGGTCCTGTCTACCCAAGATGCTTTGGACAAACGTTTCCCATTCATCTGAGACTGCATTGAGAGCAGTCCTCACCATGACATCATCCTCCACTTTAACCCCCATGGCAATCAGCTGATCCCAGATCGACTGCAACCTGAAGAGGAAGGGATCGATTTCCTCTCCCTTATTCATCACAAATAACCTCATTTGGTTCTCCAGAAGCATCTTCTTCTGGACGGATTTCCCTTGATACATTGTGATCAATGTTGTCCACATAGCATTAGCCGTCTTCTTCTCGGCAATGTGTGGGACCACATGATCCTTGACCCCGTCCATGATGAACCGCTTAGCATGTTCCTTTGCTTCATTATGCTTCGCAAGAAGAGCAACATCAGTTGGAGTAGCCAAGACGTTCTCTGCATGTTACCATAGTGCATATGCCTCCAAGATCGTCAGGATTCTAGCCTTCCAGATATCAAAGTTGGACAAGTCGTCCAACCTATCCTGATCACGCAGTCCATATGGCACCATCTAGCTCAACACAATCTGTCGAAACAGAAACTCCTCTCCTTGCTACTGTTGCTACACTCAATAGAAACCCGGATCTAGGGTCCTTAGCGAAAAGGCACCCTCTATAGTAACTGCTCCCTTTGACAATTGATTTCCCTCCTCAGAAATCTGCCAAATCTCTTGAATCAACCCTCTTCGATCACCCTCTTCATCAATCCTCAGATTTCTTGGGAAAAAATTTGTTGAGCAGTTGTTCTCCTTTCGCTCTTTGTCAACTTAGTTAGGCATTGTTCTGCACCGACAGAACTTGTGCCACATCGGAAACCTCTGAAGATTTGAAGCTCCGCTTCCAGACTATGGAAAATTTGCACAAAAACCTCAAAAATGCACTGCATCCCTCTGGCTGGCCTCTGCGTGAGCAGACTGCCTCAGTGCAGGCTGCTCCTGCGTCACTCTGAAAGGTACTACGCTACCTCTGCATCACTCAGTTGAGACTGCGTCAGCCTGGTGCTACGCTGCCCTATCTAGAACTCTGCTACTCCAACTACCTTCTCTGCAACAAAAAATTCTTCAGCCGTTTTGCTGGTGATTCAGCTTGATTTGCAATGCTCTGATACCATATGAAAATTTCTAAACAGAAATCCTACTGCAGTATCTTGATTTAATTTTCCTACTTGAATTAAATTACAACCTAATTTTCTGAATTATTCAGTAAAATCATCAAAGTAAACACAACTGCAACCTACACATTTACAGATCATTTACTAAACATTACGCACACATGACAAAGTGACACACAGGTTTTTCGGACAAATGTCCTCGGAAAAACCTAATGCGGGAAAACTGATGCAGCTAGCTCTAGAGGCTTTTATTATTATGCAGAATCTGAATACAACACTATCTGGGCACCAAAATGGTTCGCCCTGTAGAGAAATTACATGTTAGTAGTACCTCTTTCACTTGGAGACAGAAAATATGGCTGATTCACACCCTCAAACGGGATTTACAGAACTCGAGCCCTTTCTAGCCCACCGGAAACCCCAATGTTGTCCCTCAACCCTCTGCGTTAGCCTCTGCGCTGCCCTAAAAGGGCCTGCGTCAGCCTTCCTAGGCTTATGCTGCCCCTACGCTGCCCTGACTAAGTCTGCGTCACACCTAAAGGGTTGTTGCTGCCTTTGTGCTACCTTCTACGTGGCTCTGGCTGAAGTCCATATCTCTAGCTGGCCTCTACACTGCCTCGTACACTGCCTCTCTGTTGCTATTGTATTCTTGGCCTCGGATCAGATCATCCCTTGCCAATCTTTGCCCCTCACTGCACTACAAACTCACTTCGAAATTCTTAGCAAACCACGCCCTAGAATTTCGACTTAGCTTCAGTGCTCTGCCAATGTGTGCATTCTCCAACTGAGCCCGGCCCTTCTCTTATACTTTTCTCGTTGGCAAACAAATGATTGTGATCTAATCTCTAATCGACTTCTAAGATTAGAAGTTGCTTGATCCACGTCACTTAGAACATTCTCATCACATGTTTAATTTAATTCACTTTAATCTTTTAATTTTCCTAAATTAGACTTAGGGTCCTTAATTAAAAATATTAATTATTTGAATAACTATCAAACCAGATGGAATTTCTCCAAACGCTCTCTGGATCTTGGAGATCTCATGTACTCTAGCTCCTCCACAAAATTTCGGAGCTAGAGCACATCCGATGATACCCCAAAATCTCAACACTAGCCCTCTAGAGGGCCACATTGGCACTTGTAGGGTGAGCGTTGAGAGCCATGGGCCTCCACCATAGCAAAGAGTACTTCAAGGATCCCCAACACCACTCATTGCTTGCTCATGTTCCACCTTTTGGATGAGGATGATGCACTCGGTTCACCATGCCTAGCCGGCTCCACACTTGCAGCATGCACTTGGCAGAGTTTCCAGGGTCCAGATGAAGATTTGTCTCACTACACGAGACAAAGGGAGGGCTTATGTCATCATCCTGGCCCTTACATATGGTTTACAAGCATTTTCGATCCACTTGGAGACCCATGAGGATGTCCCTGCGCCTCCACACCCATTTGGGAGCACCACTGGGATTTTCTTGGAAAACAAGGGGCCAACCCCTTGTCCACCATGTTTGAGGTCCATTCTCACATCATGGTGTTGAAAAATGTAGCTAGATTAAGTCTTCATAATGACACATGTAATTATGATTTTATGTAATTGATGAAAAGAAGAAAAATAAAATTATTATTGTAATATTTGTCTCATGGGTTTCATGAGAAAGGAATTTTATTTTTAGTTTGACTCCTGTTATGAGTCCTTAGGATTGGTCATAAAGTCAAATTGAGTCAATGTCATATATGAAAGACCCTTCTTAGGCATATTATATTTGTATATGAGTCGATGAATATGTCAAGTAGCCCTCCAATACGAAGCAAAGTCTCCTCAAGTCGGCTTCAAAAAGAAATAATATAAACCCTCCAAAGGACATGTTGACTCACATACACTTGTGTCGGCTAATTACAGAGGAAAACAACTATAAATAGGAGTGTTCAACCTCATTTCACCGGAAGATTTCCGATGATCATAGTCTGAAGTGCGAAGGTCATTCAAGGAGTCGAGTTACCAACAAGGAAGGAAGAAAGAGCAGCGAGGAATTTTGTGTTGATTTGGTATTGTTTTGTGGGCCATCTTACCTCTACACATGAAAAATTGCAGACCTGTATATTGCAGCAGTGAAGGCCAAAGTCTATTGCAGCAATGGTGCAGTCCTCCTAGGAAGTTGAAGTGGAAGAAGGCTGAAAGCAAGTCAAGGTTGAACAAGAAGTCGAGAAGGAGGAAGGAGCAGAAGATGGACTATCTTTGACAAGGAGCTTTGTGTCTTGGTCTTGATATTCATCAATTGGAATCTCTATAAGAAGAAGAATTTGTTCGGGTTTTCCTCTCAAGTGGGAAAGGTTTTGGCCCTGGCTGATAGCCTATATTCTGTGTCTTTGGTCTCCTTATGGTTTATGCATTGGTAGATGTTTGATGAAGAAGAACACTAATAACCTAAGTAAAAGAAGATCCTAATATAAAGACGTAAAAATCACTCACAAGCAATTAATAATAGAAGAGAAATTACATAATTACTATGCCCTAGATTTCTCAACATGGTATCAGAGCTTAGGTGACTAAGTCAAGGAAGGGCATCTTATCAAGGGACACTCAAGGATCAAATCTCAAGGAAGGAATCAAAGCAAAGATCATCTTGAAGTCAAGAAATCTACAAAGAAGTATTAAGATCACCAAAAGAAGGCCAAAACCCTACATCTACTCAAGTTAAAGTGTTTTGAAGACTATTCATCCAAAGGAAGCTAGATCAAAAGGCGGTGTCATCTCACTTTCTGTGGGATCAAAGATCATTCTTGAAGAAAACAACCTTCATCAAGGAGAATTTTTCTATCCTCTATATCATCATCACCATCAAGAAAGCAACAAGAAGGAGCATCTTATCAAGTAAGTATATGACCTTATCTGAATTTGTCAAAATGTAATTTTGCAAGGAAAGCAACAAATTAGTTGGGGCGTCAAACTATCTTGCATGGAAGAAAATGACAGATCTAAATCTCATTGAAAATGAGCTCATGGATCATGTCAAAGGATCTATCACCAAACCAAGAGAAGAAGATGCTCAAGAACTTGCAAAATATATGAAAAGGGAAAATAGGGCTCAAAGGATTCTCATTGAATCCATCAAAGATCCCCTCATCCCATATGTATCTAAACTCGAAAATTCAAAAGAAATCTATAACAAACTGGTAGAGTTGTATTTTGTAAGCACTGATGGAGAAGTCCTCTCATTAAGGAAAGAACTCTACAAGCTAAAGATGTCTAGGGAAGATGGAATAGCCTTATACTTTATGAGGATATATGAGATTCGGGATCAACTACAAGATATGGGAGAAGTCGTGTCTGATAGTGAAATGATGTTAATTTTGGAAAACTAGGTCCAAACTCCATGTTATGATGCTCAGATGAAGATACCAATATTTTTATTGGGTTCCACTTTCGAAGAGGTGCAAGATCGATCTAAAGATCATCTTGATCCGATGAGCAGAATATTTATTTTGAATTTATTTTTAATCTATTCAAAATATGTGCAGGTCAGCTTTAAGGTTTTGTATCCCAGCAGATGTGTCACATTCCTCAATGATGGATATAAATAAGGTCAACGTTGGAGGAAAATTCACTCATCTCATCCTCACACATCTGATTGGTTCGATCACTTGGAGTCTCTTCTCTCTCCACACGTGGGAAATCTAGCAGCAGCAATATTTTGAATTCGGTCTAGCGTTTCTGCAGCAAAGTTTGACCAGCATTGACTTTGGTCAACGCAAGGTCTATTTGACCCGAAACTCTCCCAGAACTTTGATTTCCCTAATCCGCATTTTTTGGCACTTCTTTCGAAGCAAGACATTGACTTTGACTTTTCGGCGTTGACCTAGCTGCTCCTGCTGTGTGCATTGACCGTTGACTTACAGCGTTGACTTTTCTGGGGTTGACTTTTTAGTTGACCGTTGGGCTATCCTGAGGGTTGTATGACATTGCTGGTTAGCTGACCATATTGAGACTTTGTTGGTTGAAGCATCTTGTTGACCGTCGTAACGCACCAACACACTTATATATTTCTGGCTTGTCTTCTGTCGATCTACTGGTATGTTCTATCATCATTTTACTTTGTTGTTTATGTGATTTCTGTCAGATACTGAGATTAAAAGTAAAGTTTCATCAAGCATAGAACATCTGTATAAATTTACATGGTATCAGAGCTGAGGTGAAGACAAAGCCCTAATTTGTAGCAATCACCGAAGAAGAGGATGGGTTCCTCAAACTACAATGGCTTCAAGGCTGATGACAAATTGACTCGGAAGGATGAATTCCATGCTTGGAAGATGACATTGGATCTTATGTTGGAAGACCAAGATGTCATGGACTATGTGCAGGGTAAAATCCAAGAGCCTCCATCCACTGCAACTATTGCCGCCAAAACAAAGTATAAGAAGGGCAATATCAAAGCAAAGCCGATGATCAAGGACTCAATTCACAAGAGTCTGGTTGCCTACATCTCTGAGTTGGGCACATCCAAAGAGATGTATGATAAGTTGGTTCACATGTTCAAGTCCAACAATGCGAATCAAGTACTATTCTTCAAGAATCAATTGAAGAATCTAAAGAAAGGCAGGGATAAGTCTATTCAATCATATTTTCTGAAGCTGGCCGAGATCAAAAACAATCTGCTGCTATTGGGGAGACAATAGCTGATCGAGAGATGGTACTCACCGCACTTGGAGGGCTCTCATCCAAATGGCATGTGTTCAACACTACCATTCTCAATAATAATGTGATACCTGATTTTGACAAAGTACTATCAAGATGCGTTCAAGAAGAGTCAAGAATGAAGGAAATGTTGCATATGCTGCTCATTCTAGAAAGAAGAATTTTGGTGGTCCAAAAAACAAAGGAAGAGCAGGGACCCAAGGAAAGAAGGGCAAGTGTTACACTTGTCATAGGCCAGGTCACTATTGTAGAGAATGCCCTTTCAAGAAGGATTCTCACGATGGTGATGACAACAACAACAATCGGAGGAATGGCAATCAAAGGAACAACAAGTTCAAGGGAAAGAGGAAGGCTCCCTCTGGTGGAAATGGTCAACCTTTCAAAAGGTCGAGAAACTCCAAGTATGAGGAATCAAATGTTGTTGATAAAAGAAATGAATTCATTCTTGTATCTGCCCTCTCTGCTGCATCTCCACCCGACACTATGGATGTCTGGTTGATAGATAGTGGTGCCTCTAGCCACATCACTGGGTTTAAGGAAGCACTCTTTGATATGGTTGATAAGGATACTAATCTGGAAATTATCCTTGGAGACAATTCCACATATCCCGTGAAAGAAACAGGGACTGTGACCCTCCATTTGTCTCAAGGTCAAGTCCTCCGCTTGAAGGATGTACTCTATGTACCTAATTTGAAGAAGAACCTTGTGTCTATATCGGCCATGGAAGACAAAGGTCTCAATGTGGCATTCATTAATGGAAAGGTGCGCATGTGGAAGAAGAGCTTCAAGGAAGCTATCACAATTAGGTTTAGAGTTGATACACTCTACCAGGTTGGAGGAAGTCCACTAGGAGCAATGACATGTGATACTATCTGACAAATTGAACTATGGCACCGGAGGTTTGGACACCTTCACTACAAAGCTCTTCCCGAAGCAAGGAAGGTGGTGACAGGGATGCTCAAGTTCTCAATTAATCATGAAGGTGTATGTCAAGGTTGTGCCGAAGGAAAGCATACAAGGGGACCTTTCCCCTCAAGCATGACAAAGACATCTGATGTCTTGCAATTAGTACATTCTGATCTGTCTGGTATGCTGCCCGTGACATCCTTGGGAGGATGTTCTTATTATATGACGTTCATAGATGACTTCTCTCGCAAAACCTGGATATACTTCTTGAAGAAGAAGGATGAAGCTCTCATGTGATTTTGTACCTTCAAAGCCTTGGTGGAAAATCGGACAGGGAAGAAGATCAAGATTTTGAGGACCGATAATGGCATTGAATATGAGACGAATGAGACCAAGAACTTTTGCAGAGAAGCTGGCATCAAGAGGGAGACCACAATTGTCTATACTCCTGAGCAGAATGGCATTGTTGAACGAAAGAACAAGACCATTATGGAAGCTGCCCGTGCCATGCTATGTGACTAGGGTCTACCGAAGTTTCTGTGGGGAGAAGCTACGAACATTGTGTTGACCACTGGAGTGGCACCTGATGATAATGTGAAGACTCCATGCCCAAGGATGAACCAGAAGATACTTGTGCTATCAGATATCATCAGTTCAACAGAGTTTTTAAACTCTACTTCTTCTTCTTATCATTTTCTTCTTCAGTCTTCAGATTCAGCAGCCCTTCAGGGATATTGTATAAATGTCACTAGCATGATGAATAAAGTTATGTAACAGGCCTAGGATTTTGGGACTCGATCAACAAGCGAGTACACCTTGGAGTGTTTTTTTTTTACTTGGTTAATTATTCCTTCTTTTTAGCGGTGAATAATTTTCTAGGTCTTTTCACTCATTGCATTACCCCAAATCCAGGGTGATAGCTTGAAGGTTGAGCCCCTAACGTATCTTAGTGTCTAGAGTTAAAATATATTACCATGCTAGGTCATCTCTGAAATTTCGCGGAATTTGACTAGGTCTAAGTAGGATTTTTAATAATTAAAAATTTCCCGCAAAACGAGATTTTTTAATTAATTTCTATGTAATGATGTAAATAAGTGGCCTTAGGAAATGTCTGGGGCGTGTGACCACTTGAAATTCATCCTCAGAGACCCAAAATTATCCTAGGACCCACTTTGAGGATCAAACAACGACTTATAGTCCCTCAAAATCCATTTTTTCTAAAGTTAGTGGCAAAAGTGAAGAAAAAATTCAAAAAATTCAAAAGGGGAAAAATTTAGAAAATTTTCCGGAATCAAAATAAGTCAAATTTTGACATGGAAATTATTTGGAGAAGTAAAAGATGATGTGGTGGCCATGTGGGGCCCACGAAGCACAAGTCAAAGTCAAAATTCCAAGTGAGCAAGTCAAAGGCAACCAAATGGTCCAACGTTGAAATCATGAGACACATCATATGGGTAAATTGTACTAATTTAATTTAATTCAACATATCAGAAATATGTGGTGTACTTTAAAAGATTAAAGAGGGACAAAATGTGTGACATGGCAGCCACTACATCACCATGAGTTAGTGGGCCAAGTCAAGCATAAGTCAAAAGAGCTCATGAGATATACGAGTGGCTAAAGTTCAACTTTGATTTCATTCAAAATCAAATATGATAAAATTAATTTATAAGGTAAAGTTAATGAATGGGGAATAGACCCCACCTCTTTCCCTTTGCCTACGCATAAGTTTGAAGATATATGCACATGCGTATTAATACAACTCCACGCTGGCCCAGTCAAAGTGTCAATGCAACAAATTTGAAGTCATCCAAAGCTCCGCACAACAAAGAAATTTAAAAAAAAAATTAAAATTAAAAAATTAAAAAAATTAAAAAATAAAATAAAAATAAAATAAAATAGTGTAGATATGGATCAATTTAATGAGAAATTTAACGTGGAGTTTGGTTGGAGATATGCATACGCATGTCCAGCTATACACAAAATCAACGTACAACGAATTTGACTCTACATTGGCAACTCTACGAGCAGTAAATACAGCAGTTTACACGCAGCTATCACATGATTTCCAATCAGCGAGGAAAAATCAGCATATTGCATAATGATATTGTTGAGATTTCTTAAATTAAATTTGGAGAAAATCTCATGAATATGACAACAATAGGATTTATTGCTAAATTGACTCCATCTAATCCTGATGTGGAGTTATTGCATCCTATTTTGTTGTGATTGAATTTATGATTCAGTTTCTACTCCCAGCTATAAAATGTAAGCCTGTAGAGGTTTTTGAGCATGAGGGATGTGAGGTGAGAGGAAGAAAAGTGCAGATGAGAAACTCTGCTGTTGTAAATCTCCTGTTTAGAAATAAAACTATCGATGCCTCTGTTTGGTGGACATAGCCCAGATTGGTTGGGTGAACCACGTTAAATCTGTTGTCTCATGTTTTATGTTGTGTTAACTCAACAATTGGTATCGGAGCCATTACGCAAAAGCCGAGTTCGTTTTTTGCGTGGTCGTATAACAGATATAGCACAAAAGTTGTGCGTGTGACTGCAACCAGTGGTTTAAGCTGCATGCCTGAGTGAGGCCGTGACAACCAGATCTGAGTTGCTGCCAAGTTGCTATTTGAGCCACTGTTTAAGGTTGCCAAGGACGCTACCAAAGAAACCACTGCAGACTATAGCGAGCTGTGATATGGCTGTTGCGACAGCTGTGAACTATTGGAGCCAAGCTCGTGAACTGTGAAAGCCGAGTTCGTGGCTGTGAACTGCGTGGTCGATTGTCCAAAGCCGTGGACTGTGAGACCGTGGACCGTGAGATCATTCCGGGCACGAAAACCTGTGATAAATCTTCTATCTGTGGTCGTGCATTACATGTGGTGGGATTTCAGATTTTTTGTTTATAAAGCTGCATACAAATTATTGTTAGTTGAGTTTTATTTAACGTGCAATCATTTCTGGTGGTGGATGCTAGTTAATATGGGAGACGTATTGGCAGGACTTGAGTTGAACTCATGTTGCAGAGAGCATGGGGGTAGACCGCAATAGATTTTCATCGGTTATCAGTTTTGCTGTGACTGTGAAGAGTCGTAGAGATATTCTGACCTTAATAGTTGCTGCAGCTACATGTGAGTTTAAACTTTCCCGTCTCTTTTAAGCCTTGTTTTCAATGGATCGGGAAATTTAAAAAGGGAATTAGCAATATATAAAAAAGAAGAAGTTGTTATTGTTATTCCAAACAAACTAATTTTATACAAAGTGTTAAAGGTGAAGACAATCTGAGCCATGCTCGTAAATAATCTCAAACTGAAATCCTTAAAAGGAGGAAGACCGACTCGTTTAATTGCTCTAGCTTACGGTATGGATTGCATATTTATTGTGTTATGCTGGTTTGCTACTTATGGTTTGTAGGGCTGGAGCATGACATATTTAGTGTAATATTAATAATTGCATGTTTAAAAAGGGGATTTTATCAAATTCTTAATTTGCTTAAAAGGCAATTAAGGATCCATAGAAGTTAAACATGGCAAAAACACAAAGTGCTCAGTTTGAGATCGAGAAGTTTAATGGGAAAAACAACTTCGAGATCCGGAAAGTTAAGATGTGTGATCTACTCGTGCAACAAGGCGTGGCGAAGGCACTTTTGGGAAAAGCCAAACAACCTTAGACCATGACAGATAATGAATGGAGTGACGTCGATGAAAGAGCACTGAGCGGCATGGCATTCGATTGTGTTTGGAGGATGATGTTTTGTTTAACATCGTGTCAGAGAAAACTGCTGCTGGTTTGTGGACAAAGCTTGAAAAGTTGTACATGACAAAATCCTTAACCAATAGGATTCTTCTGAAGAGACAATTGTACAGCTTGCGCATGAAGGAAGGTACATCAATAACTGATCATTTGAATACCTTTAATACTCTCTTGGTGCAGTTAGAAAGCATAGAAGTAAAATTTGAATCAAAAGATACAGCTGTAACTTTATTATGCTCATTGCCCGAGTCATGGGATCATTTTGTTACTTCTATAAGTCTTAGTTCATCAGAAACCCTTGAATTTGATGATGTTGTTGGAGCTTTGTTATCTGAAGAAACAAGGAAGAGGTCAAATTCAGAAACCTCTACATCAAAAGCAATGATGGTCAGAGGTTGTTCTAAAGAAAGACGCTTCAGTAAGCAGAACAACTCGCGGTCAAAATCGAAAGGGAAGAAGAGTAAGGTAAAGTGTTGGTTTTGTGGCAAATCGGGACATTTGAAGAAGGACTATTGGAAGAGACAGCAAACATCCAAAGGAGACTCTTCGACAGAGAAGAAAGAAGCAAACACGATAGATACAGGTTCGGCATACGTTTCAGGTATGAGTGATGAAGTGTTATCAGTTAGTTTGTCTAATCATGATCAACATTGGTTGTTAGATTCTGGTGTGTCAAATCACATGTGCATTCATAGAGAATGGTTTAAATCTTATAAATCAATCAATGATGGAGTTGTTTACATGGGAAATGATGTTTCATGTAATATTGTGGGAATTGGAAGCATCCAGATTAAAATGTTTGATGGGGCAAATAAAATATTAACTGATGTAAGACACGTGTCTGAACTCAGAAAAAACCTCATTTCTCTAGGAGTGCTAGACACAAATGGATATAAAACCTTTATTCAAGGTGGAGTAATGAAAGTTTATAAAGGAATTTTACTAGTAATGAAAGCAAAGAAGGTTGGAAATCTTTTTCAGTTAGAAGGAAGAACAGAGTCAGATCATGCTTCTACAATATCTGAAAACGACAGTAATTCTATTCGTCTATGGCATCAACGGTTGGGCCATATGAGTGAAAGAGGATTAAAAATTTTATCTGATCATAAGTTACTTCCTAGTTTAAAATCTTCTAAGTTAGATTTCTACAAACATTGTCTATATGGGAAACAAAGCAAGCAGAAGTTTAAAACTGGAAAACATACTAGTAAGGGAATCCTTGATTATATCCATTCTGATGTTTGGGGTCCATCTCCTACAATCTCATATGGAGGATCGTCATATTTTGTATCTTTTATTGATGATTTCTCTAGAAAAGTGTGGGTCTATATGTTAAAGAAAAAGTCTGATGTATTCACAGTTTTCAAACAGTTTAGAGCATTAGTAGAAAACATCACTGGAAGAACCATTAAATGTTTAAGAATTGACAATGGTGGTGAGTTTACTTCAAAGGAATTTGATAATTATTGCAAGGAAGTTGGGATCGAAAGACATAAAACTACTGTATATGCTCCTCAGCAAAATGGAGTTGCTGAACGCATGAACAGGACTCTTTTAAAAAGAGCAAGAAGTATGCTTAGTAGCGCCAATTTGCAGAAGGAATTGTGGACAGAAGCAGTATCTACGGCTTTCTATTTGATAAATCGATCACCATCAACTGCAATAGGATGCAAAATTCCTCAAGAGGTATGGAAAGGTCATCCTTGTGATTATTCTAAACTGAGAGTTTTTGGTTGTGATGCATATGCTCTAATTCTGAAACATCAGCATTCTAAATTAGATCCTAAATCAAAAAGATATATCTTTGTTGGATATGGTGATGAGACTAAGGGATACAGGTTGTGGGATCCTACTACTCACAAGATCATCATTAACAGAGACGTTAAATTCAATGAATCTTCACTCGATAATCCAGATGTAGATGATAAATTGAAACAGGATAATGTACCTACGTTTCAACATATTCAGTTTGAAACCAGTTCAAATATTGATAATAGTCCAGATGAACAAGTTTCAGATGCAGATCATGAACATGTTTCAGATGCAGATCATGAAGAAGTTCCTACAGATAATAATCAGCAAATTGTGGAAGTACCGGAAACATCTTTAAGGAGGTCCACGAGAATCAGATGTCCTCCTAAAAGGTATGATGATTATGTTACTTCAGTTGCTTTAACCACTAATGATGATGAACCTTTGTGCTATCAGGAAGCTGTAGAAGGTTCTAACAGTAATAAGTGGAAAGAAGCTATGAAGGATGAGATGAAGGCATTAGACAAGAATGCCACATGTGATCTCGTAGAACTTCCTAAAGACAGAAAAACTGTGGGATGTAAATGGGTTTACAAATTGAAAAGGGGTGTTGATGATACAGAGGATAGGTACAAAGCAAGGCTGGTTGCGAAAGGTTTTTCTCAAAAAGCAAACATTGACTTTCATGAGATATTTTCACCAAATGTCAAAATTGTTTCAATTCGGATTGTGTTAGCATTAGTTGCTTTACTTGATTTAGAATTACAGCAACTAGATGTTAAAACTGCATTTTTACATGGAGATCTAGATGAAGAGATTTATATGGAACAACCTGAAGGGTTAGTTCAAAATCGCAACAAGAAATTTGTCTGCAGGCTCAAGAAATCATTGTATGGTCTGAAGCAGTCGCCTTGACAATGGTACAAGAAATTTGATTTTTTCATGATGAGTCAAAATTATATAAGAAGTGAATATGATCATTGTGTTTACTTTAAGAAATTGAGTAATGGCATGTTCATTATCTTAGTGTTATATGTTGACGATATGCTTTTAGCAAGCAAAAGAATAATAGAGATCAACAGGTTAAAGGCTCAGATGGCTAGAACGTTGATATGAAAGATCTAGGAGCAGCAAGACAAATTTTGAGCATGGAGATTTTTAGAGACAGGAGCAATGGTAAGCTGTGGTTATCACAAGAGAAGTATATTGAGAAAATACTCTTAAGGTTTGGTATGAACAATGTGAAACCAGTTTCAGTCCCTTTAGCTTCCCATTTTAAGCTTTCTTCAAGTTTATGTCCTAACACAAATGAAAAAAAGGAATATATGTCTCGAATACCTTATGCCAATGTAGTAGGTTGTTTGATGTATGCGATGGTTTGTACACGACCAAATATTTCACATGCAGTTGGGGTTGTCAGCAGGTATATGGAAAATCCAGGAAAAGAACAATGTTCAGCAGTGAAATGGGTGCTTCAGTATCTGAGAGGCACAAGTGATTATTGTATCACTTATAACAGAAGTAGTGAATTTGTTTGCACATATGTTGATTCCGATTTTGCAGGTGATTTGGATAAGAAAAGGTCAACTTCAGGATATGTCTTTACTCTTGCAGGTGGAGCTATAAGCTGGATGTCAAAGCTACAAAACATTGTTGCTTTATCCACTACTGAAGTAGAATACATAGCTACTTCACATGCTTGCAAAGAAGCGGTTTGGTTGAAAGGTTTGTTTGGTGAGTTTGGTAGATTGCAGGACAACATAAAGTTATATTGTGATAGTCAAAGTGCAATTCACTTGGCTAAGAATCCGGTCTATCATAGTAAATCAAAGCATATACCTATCGAGTACCATTTTGTAAGACAGGTTATCACAGAATGGAGAGTCTCTCTTGCAAAAGTGCATACAAAGGAAAATTGTGCAGACATGGTCACGAAACCAGTTTTATTAGAGAAGCTACGATGGTGTTTGGCTTCTCTTGGCTTGCAAAAAAGATAAAATAATAATGGAACAGGGTATCAGGCTAATTGTTGTCAAGGTGGAGATTGTTGAGATTTCTTAAATTAAATTTGGAGAAAATCTCATGAATATGACAACAATAAGATTTGTTGCTAAATTGACTCCATCTAATCCTGATGTGGAGTTATTGCATCCTATTTTGTTGTGATTGAATTTATGATTCAGTTTCTACTCCCACCTATAAAATGTAAGCCCGTATAGGTTTTTGAGCATGAGGGATGTGAGGTGAGAGGAAGAAAAGTGCAGATGAGAAACTCTGTTGTTGTAAATCTCATGTTTAGAAATAAGACTGTCGATGCCTCTGTTTGGTGGACGTAGCCCAGATTGGTTGGGTGAACCACGTTAAATCTGTTGTCTCATGTTTTATGTTGTGTTAACTCAACAGATATTTGGCATATTATAATTGAGAAAATTATGGGTGTGTGTCTCCATTGTTATTCTCTTTTCCTTCCATTTGTACAAAGATCTTCAAGGCAGCTCAACGCACTTCAGATAAGGAGATATACGCACCAGATTTGGAGGAGAATGACTGTCTATACATAGCAAAGGAAATGAACATTTGTTTAGAAGCATTTTGGGTGAGGATGCTCCACGGATTATGTGAGAGTCTTCTCTTCTCATACAACCACTTGTTACATAGTTGCTCCACAAGGATGTACGCTCAACCTTAGAGGAGATTTGCACTGCCAGCACAAGGAAAATTACAGTGACACCTACAGAAAGCAAGAAGCCACTTGCAAATTTGTTTTTGCATTGGGATTTGCTCCTGTAGTTCTATTTAAATGAGCCTTGGGCTCTTATTGTTTTTCATGTTTTTTACTAGTTATTGTGCTTGCGGAAGCGCTGCTGCCTTCTACACTTTCAGAAATATCAATAAAGACTTTGGGGTTTCATTCATGAGGTGTTCCTCCTTTTGGAGTGGGATGAATTGTTGATCATTGGTATAATTCCTTTTACTCATGCTTTGATCTAATTTATTTACATATTGTAAATTTTTGTAGATGTTCTATGCTTGATGCAACTTTACTATTATTACAACAATCACCCAAACAGTTAAGTAAAATGCTGATAGAACATACCAGTGGATCTATAGAAGACAAACCAGAAACAGGAGAATGTGAAGGTGCGTTACGGCGGTCAACAGGATGTTTCAACCAGCAAAGTCCCTTTGATCAGCCAACCCAGAATGTGTCACAACAATCCTTAAATCAGTCACCTAATCAACTCAAGTCAACTCCAGAAAAGTCAACGCTGTCCAGAAAAGTCAACGCAGGGCAGCAACATCAAAGTCAACGCAGCTCCAACTTCGGTCAACCTTTTGACCTCGGTTCTTGTGCCAATGTGTACGGCCTCCCAAAATCGAAGTCTCCAATAAATTTCAGCCTCTTTGGACCATGTGTTGACCAAAGTCAACGCTGGTCAAACCTTCGTGGAAACCCTAGCTACAGCAATTTCGTCCTTCTCCTTGGCTGTAGTAATTCGTCCTTCTTCTCACGTGTGGATCGAAATTGTCCTCCAAGTAGCTCGTACTAGATCAGAAGAGAAGAAGATGATGTGATGAGTGAGTGTGAAATGCTCTCCAAAGTTGATTGTATTTATATACATCATTGAGGTGTGTGACACATCTGCTGGGGGTGTAAAACCTTAAGGCCGACCTGCACATATAATTTATTATAAATAATAAATTCAAAATAAATGTTCTGCTCATCGGATTAAGATAATTTTTATATGGATCTTACACCTCTCTGAAAGAGGAATCCAATAAAAATATCGGTATCTTCATCTGAGCATCACAACATGGAGTTTGGACCTAGTTGTGTTAATTTTTAACACTCCCTCTCAACTAGGGAGAACTCCATCCACCGAGTGCAATCAAACATCGTCGTCATCCCATGTGCTTGCTGGCGGCCTCTTTATTTGAACGAAGTGGGTCGATCCTGAACATCATCCCGACAAATTCGGCCCGGGAGGTCCGAAAACCTCTATCGAGACTCACAAAGTCTCCAACCAGCCAGTTGGTTCATCGACACAGTCGAGGCGGAGGGTACCGAAACCTCACTATACTTGATCCCAGAGATCAAGTGGTTGGACATAGTCTGCCATCCTAGATAGAAATCTACGGCAATACGATGCGTCCATCAGTCTTTGCTACTAGTCTCTAGCTTTTCCCATCTCATTGGCCAAATGAGAGGTACTTCCCATGAGCCCTGAACTCAATGGGTAGGATGCATACGGGGCACAGATAATGAGAGGTGAACCAACTCAATAATCACAATGGCGGGGTAGAAGCACCACAAGGTTCGGCAAGCCTAGCCCCGTGAGTGCTTATAGCTCCGAGAAGCTATCCCCAAAGCCCCCCAGAGCTCCCAGAGCTCATCGTCCAATGGGACCCACATCATAGGGTCGTTCCACGATACCAAGACTCTCACGGAAGGTTAGGAACTTGACCTTCCCCAGGGGCTTAGTGAGAATATCCGCGACCTGCTCATCGGTTCCTATATGATCGAGCCTTACGGCGCCTCGCTGTACCATATCCCGGATAAAGTGGTACCTGATATCAATATGCTTGGATCGGTCGTGGAACACAGGATTCTCAGTCATACGAATCCCACTCTGATTATCACAGAGTATCACAGTGGTATCTAGCACATGTCCAAGCAGCTCACTAAAGAGCTTCCGCAACCAAACTGCTTCACAACAGGCCATACTAGCAGCAATGTATTCGGCCTCCGCGGTGCTCAAAGCCACCGACTTCTGCTTCCTGCTCATCCATGAAATCGAAGCAGAACCAAGATTGAAGCAGCATCCCGATGTGCTCTTACGATCCACCACACTGCCAGCCCAATCGGCATCAGTATATCCACGGAGTGTCACGCTCCCGGCAGTGTATCTCAACCCATGGTTTATCGTGCCCCGAAGGTATCTCAAAAGATTCCTGGCACCAACCCAGTGAAAGTGATGAGGCTCAACCATCTGTTGACTCAAAGTGTTCACTACAAAACATATATCTGGACGGGTGTTCACTAAGAACATCAGAGCCCCTACGAGTTGACGATACTCGGTAGGATTTGCCAATACAGGCCCAGTAGCGCTGCCACTCAACTTCTTGAAGTTGAGTTCCATTGGTGTTGACACAGACTTGCAATCCACCATACCAAATCTTTCCAGAAGTTTCACAATATATTTTCCTTGAGAAAGGAAAATCTCTCCAGGTCTCTACCAGACCTCTAGGCCTAGGAAGTAGTGCATCAGTCCTAGGTCCTTCATCTCGAACTCAGTAGCGAGCTCCCTCTTGCATTGATGAATGAGAGGGTCAACACCTGTCAGGAAGAGGTCGTCCACATACAACACCAAAATGAGAGGCTTCCCCTGGACAACCTTGAAGTAAAGGTTCGGATCAACATTACTTCGAGTGAAGCCCAGCTTCATCAAGTAGCTATCCATCCTCTCGTACCAAGCTCTGGGTGCTTGCTTCAACCCATAGAGGGCTTTCTTCAACCTACAGACATGAGTGTCCCGATCCTGAACTTCAAATCCCAGAGGTTGTTCTACATACACCTCTTCTTTTATTGTACCATGCAGAAAGGCGGTCTTGACATCCATCTGATGAAGACTCCATCCTTGCGTAGCAGCAAGGGCTATGATTGATCGAATGGTGGTATATCGTGCCACGGGTGCAAATATGTCATCATAGTCTATTCCTTCCTTTTGAGAGAAGCCACGGGCAACAAATCTTGCCTTGAACTTTTCAGCACTTCCATCGGATCCATGCTTGATCTTGTAGAGCCATTTTGCGGTGACAACTGATTTGTCCTTCGGTCTTGGAACCACATCCCAGACATCATTCTTCATTATGGACTCATATTCTTCGTGCATAGCATCCTTCCAGACTTGATGCTTTACGACTTCCTCAAAAGATCCGGGTTCATTTTGTACAATGGTACTCATGGCAGCCAGATACCCTTGGTATCTACATGGCTTCTTGCTTTCTCGGAATGTCCCCCTTGGGGCAGCATGTCCCTCAGCATCTTCGAGGGTGTCCCTGAGCCATGATGGTCTCTTTCCCAGTGAAGGAGATGGATCAATAGGGTCCATTGGTCCTTCAATATCAGGCATTGTCTCATCCTGCGGTTCTTCTTGATTTCCGGGCCTTTCTTCATGATTTTCTTCAGATCTTGGAAGATCTACTACTTTCTTCAGGGAAGCATCTTCGTCAAAAGTGACATCATGGCATATCTCTACTTCCCTTTGACCAGGTACATAGACTCTATAGGCCTTAGAAGTTTCGTTGTAGCCCACAAACATTCCTTTCTTCCCAGAAGCATCCAGCTTACTTCTCTTTTCTTTTGGCACATGAAAATAAACAGGACATCCAAAAATTCTAAAATGTGAGACATCGGGTTTCTTACCGGTGAAAACCTCTTCGGGAGTTTTGGAGTCCAGGGCGGAATGAGGGCATCGGTTTTGAATGTATACAGCAGTATTCGCAGCTTCTCCCCACAGAAACTTCGGTAAACCTTGGTCACATAGCATGGCACGGGCAGCTTCCACAATGGTCCTGTTCTTTCGTTCAGCAACGCCATTCTGCTCAGGAGTATAGGCAGTAGTAGTCTCCCTCTTAATGCCAGCTTCTCTGCAAAAATCCTTGAACTCATTTGACTCATATTCAGTGCCATTGTCGGTCCTCAAAATCTTGATCTTCTTCCCTGTCATGTTTTCCACCAAGGCTTTGAAGGTACGGAACCACATGAAAGCCTCATCCTTCTTCTTCAAGAAGTATATCCAGGTTTTGTCGGAGAAGTCATCAGTAAATGTCATATAGTAAGAACATCCTCCCAGGGATGTCACGGGCAGCATACCAGATAGATCAGAATGGACCAGTTGCAAAATATCAAATGTCTTTGTGACACTTGAGGGGAAAGGTCCCCTTGTATGCTTTCCTTTGGCACAACCCTTACATACACCTTCATGATTATTTCCAAAGTCGGGCATCCCTGTCACCACCTTCCTTGCTTCGGGAAGGGCCTTGTAATGAAGGTGTCCAAACCTTCGGTGCCATAGTTCAGTTTGTCGCATAGTATCACATGTCATAGCTCCTAGAGGACTTCCTTCAACCTGGTAGAGTGTTCCAACTCTAAAACCAATCACGATAACTTCCTTGAGATTCTTCTTCCACATGCGCACTTTTCCATCAATGAATGCCACATTGAAGCCTTTGTCTTCAATCGCTGATATAGACACAAGGTTCTTCTTCAATTTTGGTACATAGAGTACATCTTGCAAATGTAGGACTTGTCCTTGAGACAAGTGGAGGGTCACAATCCCTGTCCCTTTTACAGGATATGTGGCATTATCTCCAAGGATAATTTCCAGATTAGTATCCTTCTCAACCATGTCAGAGAGTGCTTCCTTGAACTCAGTGATGTGTCTTGAGGCACCATGTTACGCAGTAATTTGTCACCGTCCTTACCATTCCCCATCCCGCACAATGGAGGACCCATTCTGTGACCTGTGGACATTGTCATGCCTTGAAAAACATCATCAATGCATCCCTCTGAACATGAGCTTTATTTGCCCTTGAGACATCTCCTTGCAAAAGTCATAAAAAACAGCCCTTTTAGCATTGGCGCGGGCAAGCAGTTCAGTCCTCGCGCCAATGGGGAAATTAATGCAAAGAGGTCGCGCCACCTGGCGCTCTGTCATAGAGCCGTGGTCGCGCCACCCAATTTGGGAGTTGTTTTTTAAATATGGATGGCGGAAGTTGAATTCTAACAAATTCACAAACCATCACCTATCTTGAGTTGGGAGGTTGGTTGCGGGAGTTCTATGGAGGGAAGTGGTTTTGCCACCTCCCATGGAACCTTCCTTGTTGATAGGGCCAATCCCATAATAATAGGGATCCCAACTCCTCCGTCCCCATCTATAAAAGCTTGCTCAAATCAATGGCAAGCTAGTCTTGAAGTGCCTAAGCTCTGAATCTCCATATTCCCAAGAGCCTTTGTGTTGTAAAGCACCCTCTCTTTCCCTTAAGGCTGACTCAAGTAAGGAGACCATTTTCACGAGATTCTGGAGAGGTTTTCCCTTTCCTTGGCGAGCTTTGCGAGACGTGGACTACTGGAGACCCGTCCGAAGGAGACCGCGACGTCAGAACTTGGTTGTAATCTTTCTTCGCTGGTTATTTAATAGATGATTATGATTATGGTTCCACTCCGTTTTCCATCATGTTAATGTGAGTAATGTCCTTTCTGACTGATGTTTAGTTACGTATGTTGGTTTCTATGCTTGTATCTATTCGTTTCTTCCATGTGCAGGTGTTCATCCGCGGAGATCGTGGAAAGATTGTGATCTGCCAAGCTTGAGGAACGGGGACGCTTCTTCTTCAGATCCTAGCGTTGGAATCCAGGTAGGCTCTTATCTCCAGCCTTTTCATTTGTAATTAGGAACCTGCGTCATGACATTGTTTTTTTGTTGCTAGACCCCTGCTGGGCTAGTAGGGATCGCCTCTGTCCGCAGAGGGGATTTACCTCCTCAACAAATTGGCGACTCCACTGGGGATCCAGCTTGTTGTTTGATTTGTAAACTATAGACGGAGCCTGAAGTACAGCCAGATAGCCTTCGAAACGCTTTTGCCCTGCATTAGCGGAGTAGATCAACGCTACTTCAGTCAATCTCTGGTTTGGTTTACGGACTGAACAACTTGGAGTTTTGTCTTGCCTTGTCGTTTGTCTCTTGATTTTCCTTGCTTGATGAACCTTCTGGGTTGGGTTCTTTTTGTGTTTTGGCTTTTGGTTATCAGATCTGACCTCTATTTTTCCGGATTTTCATCTTTTCATGGTTGGCTTGATTGGCGCGGTTTATAACCTGACAGTCGCGCCAATTGGCGCAGGTTTCCAGTTCATTACTCGCGCCATCCCTTGTCTGGCGCGGATTACAGCCAGACAGTCGCGCCATTTCCTGTAGGTGGTAGGGTTATCCTTGTTCGGAAGTTTATTTTGGTCAGTATTTTGCTTCTGGGTTTGTTTTAGATTCATCTTGAAGTGGGAAGTCTGGTTTTGGTTGGGAGAAATTCTTTGTTTTTCCATTTTCAGGAATTGGCGCTTGTTGTCAGTTAGCAACCCGCGCCAATTGGCCATTGGCGCTAGTTGTCCATGTACAAGTCGCGCCACTTGGCGCTAGTTGTCAATGTACAAGTCGGGCCAATTTCAGGATGTGTGAAATTTGAAGATTTTTTTTCCCTAAATCCTTCACCAGTGTGCCTTTCCCTTCCGGCCTTTCCTCTGTATGAGCATAGATTACATTGCTCATTGTTTGGACTGTCTTCTTTCTATGATTGTTTGATGTAAAAGGGAATGAATGCCTTGTTTTGATCTCTTGCTTTGGGAGTCCTTTTTGTGTTTGACCGCATATGTCTTGTCAACTTTTGAGGGATTTTGTCACAAAGTATTTTGAAACAACGATTGCATTCTTAGTGTTTGTTTGCATCCCTTTTGCTTTCATCCTTCATTAAGAAGATTTGCGTTCTTTTAGTTTTCGTCTCATAGTTTGCTTTTCGTTTAAATGCATTAGATCACATTACATCGAAAAGTGTTTTTGAGATTTATCATTGAACTTAGATCACATTGTTTAATGATTGAAAACTAAAAATCGCTCTGAGTGCATTCTCTTTTGATTAAAAGCATGCATTAAGTAGATTCTCATTTCATCGAAAAATGCATTGAGTGCATTCTTATTATTTGAAAAGAAAAAGGAAATTGTGCATAGATTACAATTGCATGGTTTTCGAAAAAATAATTTTGCATAGATTACATTGCATAATTCGCATCGTTGAATGTTTAGAATACTTTTGGATAGTGAAAGTCATCTAGTTTGGAAAAGTTTCATTTTCAGTTTTGCTGTTTGTTGCATCATTGTTTGAAGCTCTTCCCTTAATTAGATAGCATTCATCGAATTGAAAATTTTTCTTTTCTCATATAGCTTTGCATTTAGGAGTCTTTCGAGACACTACATACGATAGGGCCTGAAAATTGAAACTTAATTGAAGATCAACTGTAAAATTTATTCAATTAACCTAAGGCAGCATTGGAACTTAACGAAACATATTTAGAAGGTCTAGGCTAGAGACGTGTTCCGACGTCGTTAAACCTAGCAGCTGTCGTTCGCCTGTTGGCTTTAGACAGCGCTAGTACGGACTTGCGCTCCCCGTACCGTCGCGTATATAAAGGGAGACCCCTATAGGTTTTCAATCCTTTATCCACAGGAAGCCGAGTCTGCCGCCCCATACCCGTGATACACCGAACACAGCATTCGGGGAGACTACCTGCACGTACGGAAAGTCCTTGGTCGATTTCTGTTTCATTTTTGAAACCAAGGTGTATATTGCAGTTCACGGATATTTGGTACACCCTTTGTGCCTAGTTTTTCCCGAGCAGTCATTTGGTCTTTTCTGACTCCCTAAACTTGAAAAGACCGTCAAGCGCTTGTCCTTTCACGCTTGTGTCAACTCTGAAAGAGATAGAGTCATCTTTTTATCGTTTCTCGACTCTTAAAATATGAAACGGTAGAATTTCTTACTTTCCAATGTGGTAAAATTAATCACCCACGATTATACGCCCTGTTAGATATGGCTTGTTGACCGTTTGATCGTGTGTCCTGACTCTTTTTCGGCCCGTGTGTGGTTTTGAGTTTTGATGGCAACTTTTTCAGAGTTTACCAACCAAGAAATCCCCTCAGAAGGGAATCCTGGTCAATTTCCTCCTTTTGGGAATGTTGGTGCTCCGTACATGGCAACGTTGTCCCTCCCTGGGTTAACTGTTGGGTTGCCTGTTTGGTTGTTCTCGACCTCTGTTGTCCCGAATGTCTCCACTACTGTTCAATCAGTTTCTCCACCTGAACAACATCATGTCGATTCCAAGGTGGACCTCTCCCCTTCTTCGCCTGTTTCTGCGTCCTCCTCTTCTACTTCGCCTGGTGAAAGTCTGGATTCAAGTAACCAGGTGGCTAAGAAGAAGAAGAAGAAGACAAAGAAGAAGAAGTCCGATAAGCGAGAGGCTAAAAGTGCAGCCACTGCTTCTGAAATATCTCATCTTGATAGGCCGTCCGACCCTCCGCGGAAAGTCAAGTTCCCGTGCATGTTGTGCGCGGGAGACCATTTGCTTCGAGACTGCCCTGGCATTCCCAAGGTGCTCGAAGTATGGTCCAACGGCCGCCCACCGTTGCCTTTGGCTTCCGGGAGTCGAGTTGGGGGCACGTCTTCAGCTGCTGTTGATAAGAACTCTAAGAAGCAGGGTAAGATCACCAATCCCTGTAAGTTGTGTGAAGGGCATCATGCCATTCACCTTTGTCCTTATATGGATGAAGCCAAGCGAGTTTTGGACAACCCGACCGGTTCTACACCACGACTTCCACCTGGTTATAATCGGCTTCCTGTGAGTCCTCCGCCAGCTGATCTTACGATTGTTCAAGAGTCATCCTTGGTCGATCCCACTCCCCCAGAAATTCGAATTCACGAATCCGTCCCTGACCAACCATTGGTCGTGGGATCGGTTGAACTGGCCCCGTCTACGGTGCACCAGGTCTTTTCTGTCGAGAGTGGATCTCACACCCCCCATGTCCTTCTGATCTCTTCAGATTCTTCAGACTTGGAGAAAGATTCTCCTGTCCCTGTACTTCAAGAAGCTCCTCCTCCGCCTCCCATAATGGAGGCTCTGGAGGATATCCCTCCCGCCTTCGAGATGGAGGTCATGGAGGATGCTTCTTCTACCGTAACATCAGGGGAAGACCTTCGCTTGTCGATGGTAGCCCCTCCGAGTAGTTTGGTCGCTTCCTTTGACTGGAATCGATTTGCAGGATTTCGCCTTCCGTCCTATGTGCCTTTCGAGATCACAGTACAGGCTCTTGGTCTGGTTGTACCCAGCACCATCATAGACGAAGGTGCCTCTGTTAGTATTCTGTCATCAACTACCTGGCAAGCTTTCGGTTCGCCGCCGCTTGCGCCCGTTACGCAGAATCTGTTGACATTCAATAGAAGAACGAGTCAACCCTTGGGGATCCTTCCAAGGTTACCTGTTACTTTGGGAGGTAAAACCGTCCATATGGATGTGATGGTCGTTCCAGGCCCTTTGGATTTCAATCTGCTCCTGGGGCGCGATTACACCTATGCCATGGGTGCACTTGTCTCCTCCCTCTTTCGCGTAATGTGTTTTCCACATGAGGGACGGATCGTGACCATTGATCAGCTTTCGTTCTTTGGTCCTAATACGGCATCTGGTCC
The DNA here is from genome assembly GCA_034641835.2 of Pinus albicaulis. Classification (NCBI taxonomy): domain Eukaryota; kingdom Viridiplantae; phylum Streptophyta; class Pinopsida; order Pinales; family Pinaceae; genus Pinus; species Pinus albicaulis. Next base: position 674,179,218 of record CM076576.1, on the reverse strand, counting down.
GCCATCACCCCCTCCTGGTTTCTATCCACCCGTTGTATCTGCTCCACCGCAGGTCAACTATGTGGCTACTTACCCCGTGCCTGTGCTCAGTGATGATGCCGTTGTGCATAACGTGCTGGGGGCATTGGGTCCTGACTTCCAGGATGTTTCCCTTCCATCAGGAGTGGAACTCTTGGAAGCACCGCCTTCCTGTTCATTTTGATGTAAGTCGGTTAGAGCACGGTTTCCTCCCTGGGTCAAGCTCTTTAAAAAATGAAACAAGGTTCTCGGAGCATAGTTCCTCCATTTGTGTCAAGCTCCTTAAAACATGAAACAAGTTGTTTGAGGACAGTTCTTTTAAGTGTGTCAACCTCGTTAAAATAATGAAACACGAGCATGTTCAATTCGACTTTTTGTTTTGAACCTTCACTCCATTTTCAATGGACTGAAGCTTGGGGGGCATGCACCTCGAATTGAGACATCATGCTGGGGGGCATGCCCGTCTTCTTCATTTCAAGCATAGTTTACATATGTGTGTGTTCATGTGTGCTTTTAAGCTTGAGTAAAAATGAAATGTGTGATTAGATACATTGTGTGAATACATTTCGCATTGGGTCGTTTGTTATGTAACTGATACATTAGATTACATCTGTATTAGACATTTGCATGACATATAGAAAACATCATCACATGTAAAGAAAGATCCATCCAAAATAGTCATATGTATATATATATATATATATGTGTGTGTGTCGAAATGTTTGCACAATGTGCATCACATAAAACTCAAAAAATATACATAATCGTCTTAGTACATCCTGAGACACTGTGTCTCTCAAAAATAGGTGTGGCTAAATCCTAGAGACTAATCCGCATGGTGCTCATGATAGCACGTCACTGCACGCACTAGGCGCCTCAGGATTCGGTGGATCCGGTTCGGAACTCCCACCGTATGGCGCTGGTATGCCATCGATACATCTGATAGTCGGGCATAGTCTGGGATCCCATGGGCAATCCCCTCGAGGTTCTGGATCAGTTCCTCTCCTCCGGTACCTTCCCCCTGGATCTCAGGGGCGAGTTGTGTCCTCCGGGAGATAGGAGACATCCCGGCTGGTCTCTCAGGTCCTACATCTGCATGCATATATAATTGTGTCAAGACAAATGTGTATTAACAAAAAACATATAAACATAAAATCAAAAATATGAGGTCTTACCCAGCTCCTCGTCCCAGTCGTCTCCTTCTGGTAGTGGGAGATCTGGGTCCCCGGTAAAGTCAGTTCCCGAATAGGGCCAATCTTCCACGATGATCAGTTGGCGTCGTAGCCACCTAAAGAACTCTGGCCTCCAGGACATCTGTTGGCCACCTCCAGATCTGGGCATCAGTGCTGCCCAGCGAGCCATTCGCGGCTCTCGTGGTATCGGACTCGCCACTGTGGCCCCTTGGCCCTGGAAGATTGGTATGCGTTCCAGAATGAACGATACCAAGATGGAACCATACCCGAACTGCTTCAGTTTCCCCTGTTTGCACTTTGTGAGCTGCCTTTTCATGTTGATGGTTACCGCTTCTGCCCAGTTGAACAGTAGGGGACCCATGCATTCTGAGGCTAACAGGAGTTGAGTCTTCGTGGCCTCGTGCGGAGCCTGCGACCCAGCAGCCCGCGTAATGGTGTGGAGAACTACTCTCAGTGCTAGATCAGGGATGGTGGAGATGTATACCTTCTTGCTTCCTGATCCCGTTTGTGCCCCTCGGCACACCCGTGCCATTACCTGTTCCATATTTTCTCCGGATGGTCTGCTCCCAGTCAGTACAGGGATTGGACCTCTGCGGGACAATCCAGTAATGAAATAAATGTCAGTGACCTCCAATTCTAACACCTGGTCTCGTAGCCTGAACACTTGTTCATTTTCATCCCAGATGCTGATTAGATATTGGAGGAGCTCAGGCTGAGCTCGTAAACATGGCGTGAGGAAGAACTTTTTCAATCCACAGTCTCTTAGAGCGTTCATACAAGCTTGGCTTTGCATGGCCTCTTCATCCTCATCTCCGTGCTCTCGTTCCTTCCATTCGATTGCCATTTTGAGTGGTTATCTGCATTCATATGGTCAAAAACCCCTGATTAGATCTTTTGTGAGCTTCAAATTTCAAGTAATTTGGTGTAAATACCGGAATTTTAGGCGGGAAATTAGGTTCGGCCGCTGGCGCGGCTGTTTTGCTAACAGTCGCGCCAGGTGGCGCGAGCCCTTTAGTAAAAAGAGCCCAGTGGCGCGGGTCCGTGCCCGATACCCGGGCCAATGAGCCCGGCCCTAAAATTTTAAAAGTGGCCACACAGAGTTGATTTCTAAGGGAAAACCATTAAAAAATCTATGGAAATGAAGAGCTAAGGAGCGCCTATTACCTGTGACAGACGAGAAGCTGAATGGTTGCCTGGATTGGTCGCAATCACCGTCAGAAGATTCTGCTCCAAAAGGACCACTGTTGCTTTCCACAAGGTAAATAGTAAAAAGTAATTTCATTTTTTACCAATTAGACATATTTATAACTTTTCGACGTTAAATGACCTTTAAAAGTTATTTTTTGTCGAATATTTGTATATGTTATGTCGAAAATGGATTTTACGCTTGCTTGGTATGCGCAGCAGCAGGTTTTTGCGACTTAAAAAGATGGACACGAGTTGTATTTTATACTTTTTCGGACTCGGTAAAAACACGAAAAAGTCACTCCGGAGTCATCTTTCAGCTCTTTTCTGACTCTCTAAATATGAAAAGATCGCCGAGGCCCTTGTCGTTTCGATCTCGTTAAAATGGACACGAATCGACATTCACCCGGTATAAGTTTAACCCTTTTTCGGGCCGGGATGGATTGATTACGAAAAAGGAATACCCTAGCCTATCGCGACTAGGAGGTTTTCCCATATATTGTTTTCTACCTTTTCGGATCTGGGGAACTATTTACGAAAAGGGACTTGTGGAGTTTTCTTTTCAGCTGTCTTTTCAAACTCTCTAAACATGAAAAGACGCCGAGTTCTTCCTTTGTCAGACTCGTTAAACCCTGATGACATCGGATATAGTCGAAATGACGTTCTCCGAGTTTCTCCTTCCCGGGACTCGTTAAATGCACTAGGATGGATTCGCCCGAAGGGCGGACTTATATCGCAAGCATATGCTATCCCCTTCAAGCTTGTTATTAAAAATAATTGGGGTACTCGCCAGAAATGGTAGGGGAAAAATGGAACCATCGCCGTTGTCGTCGGCAGTATGTCGCTCTTGAACATGGCACTTGTCTGCATCCATGTCGGGTTGGGGACATCTCATCTCGTTGCTTCACTATGCCTCCATGGGTTTGGGTAATCTCTTTTGACCTCTCTCATCTCCTCTTATCGCCGTCGCCATGACCTCCGATCCGTTGGATGTCAACACGCCAAATCCACTATCGTGCCGTTCATGTGTTCAAGAGAAGTTGGCCTCTGCAAATATCAACCTTCCTCTGTTTCTCATATGATCCTGACTCACAACAAAACATTATGTTCCTCTGTCTCGTGTCGATGATGTGGGAATCATTATGGCCCACCTTCGATCAAGGTCACTTCCTGTCGACTTCAACTCATTATCCAGGAAGTTGGTCTAGAGACTCCGTATGGTACCTTGGAGCCTGCATGCCTCAATGGCAGGTTCGTCGCATTCGACGAGAGGTTTTCATCATTGGCCTCCGATCGAGTGATTCTGCGGGTGTTCGACGCCAACTCATTTATTCGCACGCCGTAGATTGTACCTGTAGTACCTTGAGGACCATTGTCATTATTGGTGGTTTCTCTCGCGTCGGTTAACAGCTTTCATCATTGGATGGTAATCCATTATCCGACGATGTTCTTGCATGTTCGACTTCAGCTCACATATTCACATGCTTGAACTTGTACTTTGTTGGGTCGAGATGGAGCGCAAGACCCTGGATTGTGTCTGTTGTAATCCAGGCTGCGATTGTGGATTATTATCATTATGTACATGACTCACTGATTGGATGGCTGCGTCCATACCCGAGTCTATTTATTTGATCTTAGATGGATGGCTACGCCCATACCCTGGATCCGGATTATAGCATACTCTGTTTTGGATGGCTGCGTCCATACCACTTATACATCATGTACTTGAGATATCAGTTGTATCTTTCTGCGCAGGTTTTCCGACGGCGGGCCTTCAGTGGAACATGTTCTCGTAAAGCATTTCACCCCTCTCCCTCTCGGGCCTCATACTTTAGGGGGCATCTGTTACGCAGTAATTTGTCACCGTCCTTACCATTCCCCATCCCGCACAATGGAGGACCCATTCTGTGACCTGTGGACATTGTCATGCCTTGAAAAACATCATCAATGCATCCCTCTGAACATGAGCTTTATTTGCCCTTGAGACATCTCCTTGCAAAAGTCATAAAAAACAGCCCTTTTAGCATTGGCGCGGGCAAGCAGTTCAGTACTCGCGCCAATGGGGAAATTAATGCAAAGAGGTCGCGCCACCTGGCGCTCTGTCATAGAGCCGTAGTCACACCACCCAATTTGGGAGTTGTTTTTTAAATATGGATGGCGGGAGTTGAGTTCTAACAAATTCACAAACCATCACCTATCTTGAGTTGGGAGGTTGGTTGCGGGAGTTCTATGGAGGGAAGTGGTTTTGCCACCTCCCATGGAACCTTCCTTGTTGATAGGGCCAATCCCATAATAATAGGGATCCCAACTCCTCCTTCCCCATCTATAAAAGCTTGCTCAAATCAATGGCAAGCTAGTCTTGAAGTGACTAAGCTCTGAATCTCCATATTCCCAAGAGCCTTTGTGTTGTAAAGCACCCTCTCTTTCCCTTAAGGCTGACTCAAGTAAGGAGACCATTGTCACGAGACTCTGGAGAGGTTTTTCCTTTCCTTGGCGAGCTTTGCGAGACGTGGACTACTGGAGACCCGTCCGAAGGAGACCGCGACGTCAGAACTTGGTTGTAATCTCTCTTCGCTGGTTATTTTAATAGATGATTATGATTATGGTTCCACTCCGTTTTCCATCATGTTAATGCGAGTAATGTCCTTTCTGACTGATGTTTAGTTACGTATGCTGGTTTCTATGCTTGTATCTGTTCGTTTCTTCTATGTGCAGGTGTTCATCCGCGGAGATTGTGGAAGGATTGTGATCTGCCGAGGCTGAGGAACGGGGACGCTTCTTCTTCAGATCCTAGCGTTAGAATCCAGGTAGGCTCCTATTCCAGCCTTTTCATTCGTAATTAGGAACCTGCGTCATGACATTGTTTGTTTGTTGCTAGACCCCTGCTGGGCTAGTAGGGATCGCCTCTGTCTGCAGAGGGGATTTACCTCCTCAACACACCACTATCTATCAGCCAGACATCCATAGTGTCGGGCGGGAATGCAGCAGAGAGAGCAGATACAAGAATGTATTCATTTCTTTTATCAACAACATTTGATTCTTCACACTTGGAGTTTCTAGACTTTTTGAAAGGTTGATTGTTTCCATCAAAGGGAGCCTTCCTCTTTCCTTTGGACCTGTTGTTTCTTTGATTTCCATTCCTCCGGTTATTGTTGTTGTCATCACTATCGGGAGAATCCTTTTTGAAAGGACATTCTCTGGCATAGTGACCAGGCCTATGACAAGTGAAACACTTGCCCTTTTTTCCTTGGGCACTTGTTCTTCCTTTGTTCTTAGAGCCACCAGAGTTCTTCTTTCTATAATGAGCAGCATAGGCAGCATTTCTGTCATTTTCATATTCCTTCATTCTTGTCTCTTCTTGCATGCATCTGGACAGTAGCTCGTCAAAGTTAGGAATTGTACTATTATTGAGAATGGTAGTGTTGAATACTTGCCATTCATATGGGAGTCCTCCAAGTGCGGTGAGTACCATCTCACGATCGACTATTGTCTCCCCTATAGCTAGCAGATTGTTCCTAATCTCGGTCAATTTCAGAAAGTATGTTTGGACAAACTCATCCCTGCCTTTCTTTAGATTCTTCAATTGATTCTTGAAGAATAGCACTTGGTTTACATTGTTTACCTTGAACATTAGGATCAATTTATCATACATCTCTTTAGATGTACCCAACTCAGAGATGTAGGTCACCAGGCTTTTATGAATGGATTCCCTGATCATCAGCTTTGCTTTGATCTCTCCCTTCTTATACTTGGTTTTAGCAGCAGCAGTAGCATTGGATGGAGGTTCTTGTATCTTACCCAGCACATGGTCCATGAGATCATGGTCTTCCAATTTGAGATCTAATATCATCTTCCAGGCATGGAAGTCATCCCTTCCAGTCAGCTTGTCATTCTCCTTGAAGTCATAACTTGTGGAACCCATTTTTCTTAGATGGTGATTGCTATAAGTTAGAGCTTGTCTTCACCTCAGCTCTGATACCATGTTTATTTTTGTAGATGTTCTATGCTTGATGCAACTTTACTTTTATTACAACAATCAACCAAACAGTTAAGTAAAATGCTGATAGAACATACCAGTGGATCTATAGAAGACAAACCAGAAACAGGAGACTGTGAAGGTGCGTTACGGCGGTCAACAGGATGCTTCAACTAGCAAAGTCCCCTTGATCAGCCAACCCAGAATGTGTCACAACAATCCTCAAATCAGTCACCCAGTCAACTCAAGTCAACTCCAGAAAAGTCAACGCTGTCCAGAAAAGTCAACGCAGGGCAGCAACATCAAAGTCAACGCAGCTCCAACTTCGGTCAACCTTTTGACCTCGGTTCTTGTGCCAATGTGTACGGCCTCCCAAAATCAAAGTCTCCAATAAATTCCAACCTCTTTGGACCATGCGTTGACCAAAGTCAACGCTGGTCAAACCTTCGTGGAAACCCTAGCTGCAGCAATTTCGTCCTTCTCCTTGGATGTAGTAATTCGTCCTTCTTCCCACGTGTGGATCGAAATTGTCCTCCAAGTAGCTCGTACTAGATCAGAAGAGAAGAAGATGATGTGATGAGTGAGTGTGAAATGCTCTCCAAAGTTGACTGTATTTATATACATCATTGAGGTGTGTGACACATCTGCTGGGGGTGTGAAACCTTAAGGCTGACCTGCACATATAATTTATTATAAATATTAAATTCAAAATAAATGTTTTGCTCATCGGATTAAGATAAATTTTATATGGATCTTACTCTTCTCTGAAAGAGGAATCCAATAAAAATATCGGTATCTTCATCTGAGCATCACAACATGAAGTTTGGACCTAGTTGTCCAATTTTAACACATATGCTCTTGCAGATTTGTTAATGTAGAGCTATCTTACATTGACATTTGATTTAGGAGTATGCTCTAGGTATAGAATGCTCTAGTTGGTTTCAAATAAATCTCTAGAGTTTTGTAATATTCCCAATTAGCCTTGCTAATTGGAATATTGCATTTTTGCTTTATTTTGCCACTTTAGATAGAAATAATAAATAAAGTGAGAAATAAGAGGGGTCACCTCACTTTAGTCACCTCACTTTATAATAAAGTGTTCTTTTTCCTAGTAGATTGACGTTGTAACTTAGAGAGCGGGCCTTGGGGGTCCACGTGGATATGATGGGGGAGGCATCAGGCTAACCCAAGGTAAACTGCGCAGATCCAGGGAGAGTTAAGTTTTGGAGGGAGTTTGATGTTATAAAAAGGAGAGGCTCTCACCTCATTTGATCATTCATGATTTGATATTCTTATTGATAGCTGGACTCTTGTCTGCTTCAGCACGCCGGTTGTTTAGTCGGTCTGCAGCACTGTTTAGTGCACGAGTGTCTCCGCTCGGAGATCTCACCCTTAGCCTCGGGGGACTTCGAGTGCCGGCCCTGGTAAGGTTTTCTGGTTTCACCCTTAGCTTCGGGGGACTTCGAGTGCCCGCCCTAGTAAGGTTTGTCCTGAGTTCTATCTTTCAGTTCCAGTAGCAGAGCAGCAGCAATTTCTGAAGCATATCTGAGGAGGAGAAAGCCCACTTGTGGCTGCGCAGAGCAAGAGAAGGAAGGACGCTGATTCTTGAAGGAGGAGGACGCTGTCTCATCTGGAGAGAGGACGCTGATCCTTTCAGGAGAGGAAGGACGTTGTCCAAGGAGGACGCAGTTCTGGTTTGGCAGAGAAAACGCTGTTTAGGAAGGCAGAAGGACGCTGTCTAGCCCTAGAGTGAGGACGCTGTCCATTTCTGAAGGTAAGGGTTGCAGATCTGAAGGCTTATTGTTAGATCCAGCTTTGGGAAGGATAGATCTTGCAAATCTAGTCTTGTATGTTGCAGATCTAGTCTTGTATGTTGCAGATCTGGGGGTTTAGCACTAGATCCAGCTTGAGGAGTGACAGATCTGAGGAGATATTGACAGATCTAGTCCAGATCTGAAGGGATAACACCAGATCTAGCCCTAGAGGCTGTAGATCTGAAAAGATAGTTCCAGATCTAGCATAGATCTGAGGGTTTGGCAGCAGATCTGGTATTGGAGGACGCAGATCAGGAAGGGAAGGACGCAGATTTGATTGGAGGTTTCAGATCCATCAGGTGGGACGCAGATCTGAGGAGCAGACTATTGTGAATGGAGCTCAACAGCGTTTTCCAGTATTCTGTAGCTGGTTCATCTGTCTGGAGGGTTGAGGGGCTTGTGCTTCACCTGTTTCTGCGCTGTCACTAGCAGAGACAGCGTTTTCCATTTGTGAGGGTTTGCAGCTTGAGATCAGCCCCAGTACCAGCGCAGTTCATCTCAGTCTTCACAGCAGCTAGGACGCTGTCCTTGTTGCAGCCATTTTTCTTGTATGGGAGGATCATCACTTGCCTAGGGCAAGGATAGGTGCACGGATTCTGATTTACTCCTCTCTATGTACTTTCTGATTAATAAAATGGCTCAGTTTCTGGTATTACATGTGTCATGATTCAGTGATCTGGTTCAGTATTGTATTTTCTATATCTGTCTGGCATATTTCTGTTTATTACTGGCTATTTCCCCTTTGGGGATATTACAAGTTTCTTATCATTGTTTATTGTTAGATCTATATGGAAATAATTATTGATTGAAGTTTTGTAGAGGGAACATCTTGTTGGAATCAAAGAATCAAGTGTTGGGGGAAGTCTTTGGAGAGACCAACCCACTCTTGATACATTCTCAAAGGAGCTCTCATTCGTTCTTTGAACCTTCATAGTCTTATCTTATAGAGTGGTGGTTTTGCAGGCGTTTTGGGACATAGCTTGTATACAAGCCAAATACTTATAGATTTGAATATCTTTTAAAACATTATATTTCATTGCTTTCATTTGCTATCTAAGAGTTTGAAGATGACTAAGCAAAGAAGAGAGTTTACTCAAACTCTTTGGCTTAGCCCTTTGTAAATTGTTGTGCAATATTTTGTAATTTTATCTGCCTAATATTTGATTTGTTTTGTAGCCCTCTTTCCGAACTTTTTCTTGTGACAACTTGAGTGGACAACTACAAGAAATTACTAACAAGTTGTTACAAGACCTTTGGGCTCTGAATTTCAAATGAAGAAGATAACTTTCTCTCTTCTTTGGTTGTGGGCATAGAAGAGGCTTAGCTTCTCTTCTCTTATTGTAAAGTCCGAATTCTTTTGTGTTTTTAGAAATTCTCATCGAGGAAAAGTCTAAGGTCTCAATTTTTATTTGTAAGGACTTTCCTTAGTTTAGAAAAGGCCTTATGGTCATTTCCTTCTTGTAAAATTAATAAAAATTTCTATTTTTGTTGTGGGAGCGTGGGTTTTACCCATTGGCATCCTTATCTCTCCATTTCAAAGGAGAGAATTTGTAGATGGATTGACTTAGTGGTTTTGACATTTCCATTTTCTTTCACATCAAATATGCATTCTCTAATTGGGAAGTAACACAAATCACATAGTCCTTTAATTTCCTAATTTGCAATCTCATTTTCCATCACTTACTTATGTTTTGTGATATATTTCTCATTTGGATAAGTTTCACAATATAATACAAGTAAAGAAACATAGCACTTTCAATTTATGGCAACTTGCGTTATTGTTCTAACTATGAAGCATATTTAATTGAACCATCTCCACCTTTTACATAGCACTTGCAAACTCACTTTCATATCATTTAGACATTTCACTTTTCATACTAGACTTGCATCTCTAAAAATTAACCTCCAACTTAAGTTGGTTGTATAGACATTAAGGACCCTCTACCCCTATTGACTCCTCAATGTGAGACTCGTATTTCGGGCGAGGGTGAGGTGTGGGGACAAGAGTTAAATTGAAAATTGTTTTAGAATTATACTAATAAAATAAACCAAGAGCACCTTCACATCACAAATTTACTCACAGTTTTTCTATTTCACGTACTTGTTACTTTAGTGGTTATTTAGGTCATGAATATTTAATGTCATTATCCTTTGTTACTTGAGCACTTTCTTACAAGTACTTTTTCATTTATTGCAAGTGATGCCTATATTTCTATCTTGGTCTAACATTTGCTTTGCGGGATTATTGTTATTGTATATTGAATTTCATTTTCGAACAAACACTTGTCATTTACTTTAAAGCACTGGCCTATATTTTGAACACATCATTAAATATTTCTCATATACTTATATGCTTGTTTACATCTTGGAGTTGAGTCATCTTTGATAAGTAATTCCTTCCAATCAATTCTCCTAGAAACCTCACATCTTTAACATAGTTTTTCTTTAGGGACCACCCCCCATAGCTAACCTAGGAGATAGCTTAAACAAAGAGTCGAGAATAGGTGACAACCCCTTCTCTGAGTTCCTTGCCACCAACCACACTTGTTGGGATTGAAGCCTTTTCCCACTAACTTGTAGGTAGGTGTAGGCGGCAATCGATAAAATTTTTGGCTCCGTTGCCGGGGACAAGTCTTCTTGTGCCTGGGAAAATGATTAACTTTTAGTTTTGGCATATTTGAATTTTAGATTTAGATTCTTGCTCAAGTGGCGACTCCACTCAATCCTAATTTTGCAAGAGTCTCTACTAGGAGAAATTCAAGTGGTCTAGTTAGCCCCTCTCCTGATCCTGAAAGGGTTTTCAGAGAGAGGTTAAATAGACTTTCTCATAGTAGTGCTCTTGCTAGTCTTGGGCAAGAGGCTATTTCTGACATTCATTTTCTGTTTCAAAGACAAGTCAAGCCTAACATCATGAATGATCTTTTTGCTCCTTGTAACTTTACTAACATTAATGGCTATCCTCACAATATCCCTGACAAGGCTATTGAAAGGTTGCCTTCTTTTCAAGGTAACAATGCCATTAGCACAGCATCACATGTGAAGAACTTTAATGTTTGCATCTTTAAGTGGTGTAACGTTGCTAACTATGAGGATGTAAAGATGAGGCTTTTCGTTCTCTCTTTGGAAGAGGATGCTCTTGATTGGTTCACTGAGCAACCTGCTAACTCGTATGATTCTTTACAAACGATTTTTATGCTTTCATGGGAAAGTATGGAGAGAGAAGAGAGAATAGTCATTTGATCAGTGCCATTAGTGTAGAAATTTATAGTTTCCCACCCCGGTTTTCAGTTTTCACCTTATTACTCCAAAATAGTTAAATGCCCTTTCCCATAACCATACATTCAACAACTGGAAAAATAAATTTTGCTGAAAACACAAATTCTGGAAATTTTTCAGAATGCTGTAAATGCAGAAATAAAATAACAGCAGTAACAAACAGTCATTCAACACATCATAACTCTGAAATTTTTGGTCAAGGTGACCCTGGAAAAACCCCCTACAACTCTTGGGGAAAACCAGTTCGAAAGCTCCTTCTTATTTCTGGAAAAATGCTTTTTACAGTGAGAGAAATATTCAGCAAAAAATCAGCAAGTAAATTTATACAACTTATCTCGTTTTCCGTGCTTAACCACCGCCTCGAAAAATGTGCAAACAGCAAAACAGGAACAGCAATAAATGTTGTACGGATTTCCTCGTTTTTCGTGCCCAAAAATCTGCAATAAATGCAGCGGTACAGCCACCTCGAAATCTGTGCCAAAACAGCAATAAATGCTGCTGTACGGACCTCAAAATTCGTGCCAAAAGACAGCAGAAACTTGCTGTACGGAATTTGCCTCTATTTCCGTGCAACGGTACATCCACTTGCTGTACGGCCTGCCTCGAAATTCGTGCCAAATAAAACAGCCCCTTTGCTGCCTCGAAATCTATGCTGAAACTGCTGTACGGCCTCTTGGAAATCGTGCCAAAAGGCTGCTGTACGGCCTTCTAGAAAATCGCTAAAAATCAGCTTTCTTGAATGTGTGCCAACCGCTCGACGACTGTTGAATCGTCGTTTGGAATGTGCCAAGCTGTTGCCTCTTCCTCACCGCCTTGCAAATCTCCCTTGCTCTCTTGCTCTCCTTCTCCCAATCTGCTCATGAAAGAATGAATGATCTTTTCCTCCTTTTCCTCCTTTAACCTAACCCTAAGTGACTTTTGGGGAATCCCATGCACCTCAAAGCCCTGTGGCTGCTCAATGTACACCTCCTCCTGTATGAAGCCATTGAGAAATGCGGTCTTCACATCCATCTGGTGGATCTTCCAACCCATCTCTGCTGCTATCGATATAATGGAGCGGATCGAAGTATATCGAGCCACGGGAGCGAAGGTCTCCTCATAATCAACTCCTTCTACCTGGGAGAACCCTCTAGCCACAAACCTCGCTTTGAATTTCTCAATGCTGCCATCTGCAGCATGCTTTACCTTGTAAAGCCATCTGGAAGTAACCACGGATTTGCCCTCAGGCCTCGGCACCACCTCCCAAACATCATTCTTCATGATAGAAGAATACTCCTCCTGCATGGCCTCTCTCCAGACCTGCTGGCTAGCTGCCTCCTCATAGCTAGAAGGCTCATAGTCAAGGATGCTGGTAGCCATTGCCATATAGCTACAAAACCTCTCAGGTGGTCTGCTCTCTCTGACCGGCCTCTTAGGCTCAGCAACAGATGTGGCATCTCTCAAGGTGTCCCGAAGCCACTTGGGCTTCCTCTTCCCTGAGTGCACTTCTCCCGCCGGAGAATAAAATCCTCCTTCCTCAACATCAGGAGCCCGAACCCCCGACCGTTCGTCTGCCGTCCTCCCGCCCTCGCACCAACTCAGATGCCCAGGTGCCTGTGAACCGTCCATCGCTGACTCCTGCTGAACCGTCTCGTGGATCGTCGCGTGCTGCCCATAGCTCCACCCCTCTGACTCTGTGAGCCACTCCCCACTGACGGACCCGACATCGTCATAGATGTACCTCCGGATCCTCCTGATCCCTGCCCACTGGATCCCTGCGACTGACTCAACTGCTGCTGAGGGTCTGGCTGATCCAGATAATCTAACTCCCGTGACCTCCTAAAGGCCCTGTCCTCCTCGAACTTCACATCCCGTCTGACAACAACTTTCCTCTGTGCAGGAATGTAAATCCGAAAGGCCTTGGAGGTCTCACTGTAGCCCACAAAGATACCCTTCTCTGCGGTGGGCTCTAGTTTGGTCCTTTTCTCCTTGGGTATGTAGGAGTATGTAATGCACCCAAAGATACGAAGATGACCAATATCAGGCTTCTTCCCAGAAAAAGCCTCCTCCGGAGTCATGTGCCGCAAGGCACGATGCGGACTCCTGTTCTGCAAGTAAACAGCTGTGTTGCAGGCCTCTGCCCACAAAAACAATGGAAACCCCTGATCATGTAACATGGCTTTGGCAGCCCCTCCGATGGATCTGTTCTTCCTCTCCGCAACCCCGTTCTGCTGGGGGTTGTAAGGAACAGTGAACTCCCTCCTAATGCCTGCCTCCGCACAATAGTCAACAAACTCTCCAAGGGTGTACTCTCCCCAATTGTCCGACCTCAGGGACTTGATCTTCCGACCTGTCTGTGTCTCCACAAGAGCTCTGAACTCCTGAAACCGCTTGAAGACCTCACTCTTGGTCTTCAAGAAATAAATCCAGGTCCTCCTGGAGTGATCATCAATGAATAACACATAATACTCATATCCACTCAAGGAAACATGAGACATCCGACCGCTCACATCAGAATGAATCAAATCAAGTATCCTAGTCGCTCTGCTGTCACTGCTGGGAAAAGGGGATTTGGCAAACTTGCCCATCGCACATCCTCTGCAAGTATCAAAGTGATCAGTACTGAAATCTGGCACACCTGTAGTGATCTCCCGCAAAGTCCTCAAGGCTCCATGATACATGTGTCCCATCCTGCGGTGCCAAATCTCACACTGCTCAGAACTGCTAGCTCTGCTGTCGGTACTACTGCTCAATGCCAAAAGGGACTGAAATGCAAACTTGTACACCTTTGCATGGCGTACACCTATCACTCTAGCCGAATCAGCTGGAGTGCCCCTGGGATACATCAACACCTGTCCTCCCCTGAATAGTATCTCATATCCTCTGTCCTCCAAAGCTGAGACGGATATGAGGTTCTTCCTCATCCCTGGCACATAAAGAACATCCGACACCTTCAAGGGAGGTTTGGACTCCCTCTGAAATGTCAATGTTCCCACACCGACTGCTCTAACAACTCTGTCATCACCGAGTACTACCTCTACATCAGTGCCACTCTCTGAAAGCTCTGAGAAGTACTCACGGACTCCTGTCATGTGACGTGAAGCCCCACTGTCCACATACCAGATACCCGAAGATGCTCCACTAATCGAGGGAAATGCATGCTCCCTCTGAACCTCTATGGCAAATAATCCCGCACTAGAGGACTCACACGCAGTGAACCCAAACTCCCGGTCAAAACGATCTGCAAAGTCCTCAACCTCTGCTGAAGCTGCCATGCTCTGGTTCTTCCCCTTCTTCTTCTTCTTCTCCGGACACACAACTGCATAGTGTCCCATCTTCTAACAATTCCAACACTTCACCTTGGAATAGTGCTTTTGTGTGTTATCTCGTTTACCTTTACCTTTGCCTTTGCCCCCACCATTGCTTGTGGAAGCCTGCTTCTTCCCTTTGCCTTTCTTGCGTCCTGCCAACAGTGCTACATCCTCATCCTGCTCAACTGGCTTGGCTGCCCCAAGCTGACCTTTCCTGATCTCTATCTGAATGCAATCATCCCAAAACCTCTCCCATGTGGGAAGGGGTCTCACGTGCACAAACCCCATCAGCAAAGTTCATCCATGAACGGGGGAGGCCATTCACTGCAATCCGCACCAACTCAGTGGGTGGAATGGCCTCTCCAATCGCTGCCAACTCATCTCTCACATTAGTAAACTTTGTGAGATATCCAGCTGCACTATCATTGCCCATCTTAATGGTCTTCAGCTTCTCCTTCAGGACCATTTTCCGGTTCTCATTGGTACTCTGGTAGAGATTGGACAATGTTGTCCACATCTCATGAGCATTTCTCTTCCCTCTCACATGAGGAATGCAATGCCTTTTGACTCCGTTTCAGAATCCGCCTCACTCCTTGTTGTTCTTTTTATTATATGCTGCCAACTGAGTAGCATCAGTAGGCACATTCATAGGGTTCTGTGTAGTATGCACCATAATGTCCCAGACTTCTGCCTCCTCAAAGATACTCTGCATTCTCTCATTCCAAATGCTGTAATTGGAATGCCCATCCAACCTATCCTCCACCCTCAGTCCCAAAGACATCCTGTTGTCCTAAAACTGAAAAATAGCACTGCTGTAGTAAAGGTAAAACTGCTGTTTGTGAAAAATCAGCTTGCTGGAATTTTCTGAGTGAAAAATCAGCAGGCTGTAATTTTCCTCCTTGCTGTCCCAAACTGCCCTTCAGCACTCAAGCTTTGATACCATGTAGAAAATTCTAGTTTCCCACCCCGGTTTTCAGTTTTCGCCTTATTACTCCAAAATAATTAAATGCCCTTTCCCATATCCATACATTTAATAAACTGGAAAATAAATTTTGCTGAAAACACAAATTCTGGAATTTTTTTTTTTTTTCAGAATGCTGAAAATACAGAAATAAAATAACAGCAGTAACAAACAGTCATTCAACACATCATAACTCAGTATTTTTGGTCAAGGTGACCCTGGAAAAACCCCCTACAACTCTTGGGGAAAACCAGTTTGAAAGCTCCTTCTTATTTCTGAAAAATGCTTTTTACAGTGAGAGAAATATTCAGCAAAAAAATCAGCAAGTAAACTTATACAACTTATCTCGTTTTCCGTGCTTAACCACCGCCTCGGAAAATGTGCAAACAGCAAAACAGGAACATCAATAAATGTCGTACAAAGCTTCTCGTTGCGGCTCAAAATCTCGTAATAAATGCACAGACGGCCACTGGAATTATACAAAAACAGAAGCACAAATGTCGGTTATTGCATAAACCTCGAAATTATGCATAAAAAGACAAGAAACTTGTTGTACAGAATCGGCCGATTTGACAAAGGACACCACTTGTCAGATACCTCGAACTCAGAGTACAAATAAAAACAAACTTCTTTGTCACTAAATCAGGCTTAAACTCATTACACGACCTCTGGAAATCGCAAAGGCTGCCCAGACGCCTTCTAGAAAATCCCGCTAAAATCGCTTTGAATAAAGCAACTCTCACAGAGACGGACTTGGTTAATCGTCATTTTTGGAATGTGCTGGGTCGTTGTTTTCCTCACGCCTGCAAATCTCCAGCTCTCCTTTTCTCCTTCTCCCAATCTACTCATGAAAGAATGAATGACCTTTTCCTCCTTTCCCTCCTTTAACCTAACCCTAAGTGACTTTTGGGGAATCCCTAAATCCAATGGCTGAAATAGATTGAGATCTAGGGATGAGATTAAATGCTCATTTAAATCTCACTTTCTATTTTTTAATTCACCCCACTTTAATAAAGACCCACTTAGTCATTTATTTCCAAAGTCACTTTTCCTTTCTAATTTTACATTGACTTTATTAAAGTCACTTTAAAATTAAACTTTAGTAACTTTATCACTTAAAGTCACTTTTAAATTAGATTTGATTTTATAACTTTATAAAGTCACTTTAGGAGAAAAATTAAATTCTTTTGGACACTTTTCCCTAGGCCAAAGATCAAAGCCTTAGGGAACCACCTGTCCTCCGGTACCAAATTTCAACACTCCCTCTTACCGAGGAAGGTGTTCCTCAACACACCCATCTTGTCTCTGAAGTAGACATGCTTGCCCCGTGGTAAGGCTTTGGTAAGAATATCTGCAACCTGCTCATCAGTGGGAATATACTCAAGCTTTATAGCTCCTTTCTGAACATAGTCTCTGATGAAGTGATATTTGATCCCGATATGCTTTGACTTGTCATGAAATACTGGATTCTCCGTGAGTTTAATGCAACTTTGATTATCACAGTAAATCACTGAAGGTCTCAACGGTTGACCAAATAAGCCAAACAACATCTTGCGAAGCCAGATGGCCTCACAACTAGCTAGACTGGCTGCCATATACTCTGCTTCCGCTGAACTCAATGCTACTGACTGCTGCTTTCGGTTGAACCATGACACAACTGCCGAACCCAACCCAAAACAGCACCCTGAAGTGCTCTTCCTATCAGAAGCACAACCTGCCCAATCAGAATCAGTGTAACCTGCCAATCTCACTCCATCCTCCTGCCTGTAGTCCAGACCATAATCCACTGTCCCCTGCAAGTACCGCAAAATGTGTTTTGCAGCCACCCAGTGAACCTTCCTAGGCTCACACATAAACTGACTCATCGTGTTGACTGCAAAACAAATATCTGGTCTAGTGTTGACCAAATACATCAAGGAACCAATCAGTTGTCTGTACAATGTGGGATCCACTAACTCGGAATCCAAAGCATGAAGCTTCTTCCAGTTGGTGATCATCGGTGTCGACATGGGTCTACAATCCTCCATGTGGAATCTGCCAAGGATGTCCACAATATACTTCCTCTGCCCCAGGAAGAAATGCCCCTCCTCCTGCCACACCTCCAAACCCAAAAAGTAATGCATCAAGCCAATGTCCTTCATCTCAAACTCCGATGCAAGATCTCTCTTGCAGTGCTCTATGAGTCTCTCTACACCCGTAATGACCAAGTCATCCACATACAACACCAGAATGAGAGGCTCCTCACCTATCACAATATAGTAAAGGTTCGGATCTGCCTCACTCTTTGTGAAACCCATCTCCTGCAAGTATGTATCTATCCTGGAGTACCAAGCTCCGGGAGCTTGCTTCAGGCCATAAAGGGCCTTCTTCAGTCTGCACACATGGGACTCCTTCCCATGCACCTCAAATCCCTGTGGCTGCTTAATGTACACCTCCTCCTGTATGAAGCCATTGAGAAATGCGGTCTTCACATCCATCTGGTGGATCTTCCAACCCATCTCTGCTGCTATCGATATAATGGAGCGAATCGAAGTATATCGAGCCACGGGAGCGAAGGTCTCCTCATAATCAACTCCCTCTACCTGGGAGAACCCTCTAGCCACAAATCTCGCTTTGACTTTCTCAATGCTGCCATCTGCAGCATGCTTTACCTTGTAAAGCCATCCGGAAGTAACCACGGATTTGCCCTCAGGCCTCGGCACCACCTCCCAAACATCATTCTTCATGATAGAAGAATACTCCTCCTGCATGGCCTCTCTCCAGACCTGCTGGCTAGCTGCTTCCTCATAGCTAGAAGGCTCAGAGTCAAGGATGCTGGTAGCCATTGCCATATAGCTACAAAACCTCTCAGGTGGTCTGCTCTCTCTGACCGGCCTCTTAGGCTCAGCAACAGATGTGGCATCTCTCAAGGTGTCCTGAAGCCACTTGGGCTTCCTCTTCCCTGAGCACACTTCTCCCACTGGAGAATAAAACTCCTCCTCCTCAACATCAGGAGCCTGAACTCCTGACTGTCTGTCTGTTGTCCTCCTGCCTGCACCTGAACCTGTAGAAGCTGAGGTACCGTGTGAACTGTCCATCAGTGGACTCCCCAGTGAACTGCTCTGTGGACTGCTCTGCGTTCTGCCCATAGCACCACCCCTCTGACTCTGCGAGCCACTCCCCACTGACGGACCTGACATCATCATAGATGTACCTCCGGATCCTCCTGATCCCTGCCCACTGGATCCCTGTGACTGACTCAACTGCTGCTGAGGGTCTGGCTGATCCAGATACTCTAACTCCCGTGACCTCCTAAAGGCCCTGTCCTCCTCGAACTTCACATCTCGCTTGACAACAACTTTCCTCTGTGCAGGAATGTAAATCCGAAAGGCCTTTGAGGTCTCACTGTAGCCCACAAAGATACCCTTCTCTGCGGTGGGCTCTAGTTTGGTCCTCTTCTCCTTGGGTATGTAGGAGTATGTAATGCACCCAAAGATACGAAGATGACCAATATCAGGCTTCTTCCCAGAAAAAGCCTCCTCCGGAGTCATGTGCCTCAAGGCACGATGCGGACTCCTGTTCTGCAAGTAAACAGCTGTGTTGCAGGCCTCTGCCCACAAAAACAATGGCAACCCCTGATCATGTAACATGGCTTTGGCAGCCCCTCCGATGGATCCGTTCTTCCTCTCCGCAACCCCGTTCTGCTGGGGGTTGTAAGGAACAGTGAGCTCCCTCCTAATGCCTGCCTCCGCACAATAGTCAACAAACTCTCCAAGGGTGTACTCTCCCCCATTGTCCGACCTCAGGGACTTGATCTTCCAACCTGTCTGTGTCTCCACAAGAGCTCTGAACTCCTAAAACCGCTTGAAGACCTCACTCTTGGTCTTCAAGAAATAAATCCAGGTCCTCCTGGAGTGATCATCAATGAATAACACATAGTACTCATATCCACTCGAGGAAACATGAGCCATCCGACCGCTCACATCGGAATGAATCAAATCAAGTATCCCAGTCGCTCTGCTGTCACTGCTGGGAAAAGGGGATTTGGCAAACTTGCCCATCGCACATCCTCTGCAAGTATCAAAGTGATCACTACTTAAATCTGGCACACCTGTAGTGATCTCCCGCAAAGTCCTCAAGGCTCCATGATACATGTGCCCCATCCTGCGGTGCCAAATCTCACACTGCTCAGAACTGCTAGCTCTGCTGTCGGTACTACTGCTCAATGCCAAAAGGGACTGAAATGCAAACTTGTACACCTTTGCATGGCGCACACCTATCACTCTAGCTGAATCAGCTGGAGTGCCCCTGGGATACATCAATACCTGTCCTCCCCTGAATAGTATCTCATATCCTCTGTCCTCCAAAGCTGAGACGGATATGAGGTTCTTCCTCATCCCTGGCACATAAAGAACATCCGACACCTTCAAGGGAGGTTTGGACTCCCTCTGAAATGTCAATGTTCCCACACCGACTGCTCTAACAACTCTGTCATCACCGAGTACTACCTCTACATCAGTGCCACTCTCTGAAAGCTCTGAGAAGTACTCACGGACTCTTGTCATGTGACGTGAAGCCCCACTGTCCACATACCAGATACCCGAAGATGCTCCGCTAATCGAGGGAAATGCATGCTCCCTCTGAACCTGTGTGGCAGGTAATCCTGCACTAGAAGATTCACACGCAATGAACCCAAACTCCCGGTCAAAGCGATCTGCAAAGTCCTCAACCTCTGCTGAAGCTGCCATACGCTTCTCCTTCAGGACCATTTTCCTGTTCTCATTGGTACTCTGGTAGAGATTGGACAATGGTGTCCACATCTCATGAGCACTTCTCTTTCCTCTCACATGAGGAATGCAATGGTCTTTGATTCCGTCTAGAATCAGTCTCTTACCCTTATTGTTCTTCCTATTATATGCTGCCAACTGAGTAGCATCAGTAGGCACATTAACAGGCTGTTGTGTGGTATGCACCATGATATCCCAGACTTCTGCCTCCTCAAAGATACTCTGCATTCTCTCTTTCCAAACGTTGTAATTGGTATGCCCATCCAACCTATCCTCCACCCTCAATCCCAATGACATCCTGCTGTCCTAAAACTGAAAAATAGCACTGCTGTAGTAAAGATAAAAATTTTGTGTGTGAAAAATCAGCTTGTTGGAATTTTCTGAGTGAAAAATCGATGGTATGAATTTTCCTCTTTCTTGTCCCCAAGCGCATGACACTCAAACTCACGATACCATGTAGAAATTTATAGTTTCCCACCCGGTTTTCGATTTTCACCTTATTACTCCAAAATAGTTAAATGCCCTTTCCCATATCCATACATTTAACAAACTGGAAAATAACTTTTGCGGAAAACACAAATTCTGGAAAAATTACAGAATGCTAGAAAATGCAGAAATAAATATCAGCAGTAACAAACAGCCATTCAACACATCATAACACAGTAATTTTTGGTCAAGGTGACCCTGGAAAAACCCCCTACAACTCTTGGGAAAACCGGTTAAGCTCCTTCTTATTTACGGAAAATGCTTTTATGGAAAATGCTTTTACGGTGAGAGAAATATTCGACAAAAAATCGACGTAAACTTTTACAACTTATCTCGTTTTAGGTCCACAACATACCGAAAATGTGCAAACGACAAAAACGGGAACAACGATAAATCTTCACGGTTCCTCGTTTTTCGTTTAAAATCTACAGTAAATGCATTTGTACGGCCACCTAAATCTGTGCCAAAGCAATGATAAATGTTCTTGTCTGAGACCTCGGTCGTGCCAAAATACGCGAAACTATTGTCTGAATCTACCTCGATTTACGTGCAAAGTGCGACCACTCATTTGTGCGGCTTGCTAGGGTATAACTTTGCACACGCTGACCCTTTGCTGCCTCGAAATCTGTGCTGAAACTGCTATACGACCTCTTGGAAATCGTGCCAAAAAGCTGTTGTACGGCCTTCTAGAAAATCGTGCCAAAATCTGCCTTGGAATGTGTGCCAAACTCTGCTGTACGGACTTGCTGAACTGCTGCCTTGGAATGTGTGCCAAGCTGCTGTCTCCTTCTCTTCACTGCCCAGAAATCTCCCTTGCTCTCTTGCTCTCCTTCTCCCAATCTGCTCATGAAAGAATGAATGACCTTTTCCTCCTTTTCCTCCTTTAACCTAACCCTAAGTGACTTTTTGGGAATCCCTAAATCCAATGGCTGAGATAGATTGAGATCTAGGGCTGAGATTAAATGCTCATTTAAATCTCACTTTCTATTTTTTAATTCACCCCACTTTAATAAAGACCCACTTAGTCTTTTATTTCCAAAGTCACTTTTTCCTTTCTAATTTTATATTGACTTTATGAAAGTCACTTTAAAATTAGACTTTAGTAACTTTATCACTTAAAGTCACTTTTAAATTAGATTTGACTTTATAACTTTATAAAGTCACTTTAGTAAATAATTAAATTCTTTTGGACACTTTTCCCTAGGCCAAAGATCAAAGCCTTAGGGAACCACCTGTCCTCCGGTACCAAATTTCAACAATTAGCACCATGAAGAAGAATGAGAATGAAACCATGGAGGAGTTTAACAAGAGATTCAATGAATTGGTTAAAAGCATGCCTACTACTGTTAAACCTCCTGATGAATTTCTCTTATGTTCCTATCTGGATTCTTTTGGTGTTGACACTGCTTATGAATTGAGAAGAAAGGAGCCTGCAACTTTGGGTGTAGCTCAAACTGAAACCTTGAAAATGGAGAGGGCCAGAAAGCAATCTAAGAAATATGATATTCCTGGTTTCACTAGAGGGCCATCGAAATCAAATGATTCCAAAGGCAAGGCCAAGGAAGACACTACACATGATTCTATTAAGGAATTAATTCAAATCATCAAAAGCATGGAAGCAATCCACACTAAAGAAATGCAAGCCATGCAAAGTAGGTTGGTGGCCATGGAAAGATCGCAAGTGCAGAGATTCCAACCTAGGCCAAATAATGGATGGCAAAAGAATAAAGGCTCTCAACAAGATTATAGGCCCCCAAATCCATTGGAATCCACAAACATGGTCAATCAAATTCCCCCTTTTTGTAGGCCATGTAATGAGTTCCATGAAGAAGCCACATGCCCATATGTAAAGAGGATTATGGAAGGTAGCATGTTGGGAGATGAACATGTAGGAACTAGTGGTCAAATCAATATGTTCTCCATAGAAGATCAAATATACACCATTGAAAGTAATCAAGAGATTGACCATAGTCCTAATAATCTTGGGGTCGACAATATGATTGCAAATCTTGACAAAGTCACTAAGATTTTTGGGGAAAAGCCTACATCTGGACAAATTATTGCTATGGAAAAACACAAAGGGATGACTTATCAGAGAAGGGATATTCAAGACTGAAATAATCACAAAAAAATTTCTCCTCCTACTTCAGAATTAAATTTTGACTTGGGCAATTGGGTGAATAATGCAAAGGTTTCTATCCTAGTAACAGAGCTTTTAAAGATACCATCTCAAACGGCCAAGTTACTAAGTGCAATTGAAGTTACTCAAAGGGAAGAAAAGCCTAATAATGAACCAGAAGATGAAGAAATTGTATTGAAAAGTATGAACTATTATGTGGGGAACGAAGATCATCTGCCATTTTATGTTTCTTTGATAGTGATTGATCGTCTTTTACACAACTGCATGCTTGATTCAGGGGCTTCATCAAATGTTATGACCAAACAAAGTCATGGAGCAACTGAATTTAAGGGTATCTAGGCCCTATCACAACATATGTTCAATGGATTCTAAAAGAATTGAAGTGTGTGGGATAATTAAAGATTTACAGGTTTTCCTAGCTGCATACCCAGACAGAATAATGACTATGGATATTGTTGTGATAGATGTTCTTGATTCAAGGGGAATGCTCCTATCAAGAAAATGGGCATCAGATTTAGGTGGCAGCCTTCAAATGGACTTGTCATATGCCACCATCCCCATGCCAGATAATAAATTTGTCAGACTTGATCAGGAGTTAGAGAAAAGATATCATGTTGAGGATCCAAGGAAACCCAACAATGAGATTATCTATAGATCATGTCAGACAGTAAGTGATGTTGTGTTGGCAAATTTTCTTCCCCCCTTAATAAAACGGATTCAAAATGAAGAGATTAGGCATTTCGAAAAAATCGGGATTTTTTCAAAATATGAATATTTTTGTATTTTTTTAGTTTTGCCGATTTTTTGCCGATTTTTTCGAAAAAATCCCGACTTTGCCGATTTAATCCCAACTTGAAGCCCTGCCGATTTAATCCCGATTCCGATTTTTTCCACATTGGTAAATTGTAATAATTTAATTTAATTCAACATATCAGAAATAAGTGGTGTATTTTTAAAAGATTACAGGGGGACAAAATGTGGGACATGGCAACCACTACATCACCATGAGTTAGTGCGCCAAGTCAAGCGTAAGTCAAAAGAGCTCATGAGATATACGAGTGGCTAAAGTTCAATTTTGATTTCATTCAAAATCAAATGGGATAAAATTAATTTATAAGGTAAAGTTAATGAATGGGGAATAGACTCCGCCTCTTTCCCTTTGCCTACGCATAAGTTTGAAGATATATGCACATGCATATTAATACAACTCCACGCTAGCCCAGTCAAAGTGTCAACACAACAAATTTGAAGTCATCCAAAGCTCCGCACAGCAGAAAAATAAAATCAGCGTAGATACGGATCAATTTAATGAGAAATTTAACATGGGGTTTGGTTGGAGATATGCCTACGCATGTCCAGCTGTACACAAAACCAGCGTACAACGAATTTGACTCTACATTGGCAGCTCTACGAGCAGTAAATACAATAGTTTACACGCAGCTATCACATGATTTCCAATTAGCAAGGAAAAATCAGCGTATTGCATAAATGATATTTGGCAGATTATAATTGAGAAAATTATGGGTGTGTGTCTCCACTGTTATTCGCTTTTCCTTCCATTTGTACAAAGATCTTCAAGGCAGCTCAACGCACTTTAGATAAGGAGATATACGCACCAGATTTGGAGGAGAATGACTGTCTGTACACAGCAAAGGAAATGGACATTTGTTTAGAAGCATTTTGGGTGAGGATCCTCCACGGATTATGTGAGAGTCTTCTCTTCTCATACAGCCACTTGTTACATAGTTGCTCCACAGGGATGTACGATCAGCCTTAGAGGAGATTTGCACTGCCAGCATAAGGAAAATTACAGTGACCCCTACAGAAAGCAAGCAGCCACTTGCAAATTCATTTTTGCATTGGGATTATCTCCCTTCTCCACTTGTCATTTGATATTTCATTGGGATTTGCTCCTGTAGTTCTATTTAAATGAGCCTTGGGCTCTCATTGTTTTTCATGTTTTTTACTAGTTATTGTGTTTGCGGAAGCGTTGCTGCCTTCTACACTTTCATAAATATCAATAAAGACTTTGGGGTTTCATTCATGAGGTGTTCCTCCTTTTGGAATGTGATGAATTGTTGATCATTGGTATAATTCTTTTTACTCAAGCTTTGATCTAATTTATTTCCATATTCTCTTGCAGATTTGTTAATGTAGAGCTATCTTACATTGACATTTGATTTAGGAGTATGCTCTAGGTATAAAATGCTCTAGTTGGTGTCAAATAAATCTCTAGAGTTTCTTATCATTGTTTATTGTTAGATCTATATGGAACTAATTATTGATTGAAGTTTTGTAGAGGGAACATCTTGTTGGGATCAAAGAATCAAGTGTTGGGGAAAGTCTTTGGAGAGACCAACCCACTCTTGATACATTCTCAAAGGAGCTCTCAGTCGTTCTTTGAACCTTCATAGTCTTATCTTACAGAGTGGTGGTTTTGCAGGCATTTTGGGACATAGTTTGTATACAAGCCAAATACTTCTAAATTTGAATATCTTTTAAAACATTATACTTCATTGCTTTCATTTGCTATCTAAGAGTTTGAAGATGACTAAGCAAAGAGGAGAGTTTACTCGAACTCTTTGGCTTAGCCCTTTGTAAATTGTTGTGCAATATTTTGTAATTTTATCTGTCTAATATTTGATTTGTTTTGTAGCCCTCTTTCCGAACTTTTTCTTGTGACAACTTGAGTGGACAACTACAAGAAATTAATAACAAGTTGTTGCAGGATCTTTGGGCTCTGAATTTTAAATGAGGAAGATAACTCTATCTCTTCTTTGGTTGTGGGCATAGAATAGGCTTGGCTTCTCTTCTCCTATTGTAAAGTCTGAATTATTTTAAGTTTTTAGAAATTCTCATTGAGGAAAAGTCTAAGGTCTCAATTTTTATTTGTAAAGACTTTCCTTGGTTTAGAAAAGGCCTTATGGTCATTTACTTCTTGTAAAATTAATAAAAATTTCTGTTTTTGTTGTGGGAGTGTGGGTTTTACCCATTGGCATCCCTATCTCTCCATTTCAAAGGAGAGAATTTGTAGATGGATTGACTTAGTGGTTTTGACATTTCTATTTTCTTTCACATCACATATGCATGCTGTAATTGGGAAGTAACACAAATCACATAGTCCTTTAATTTCCTAATTTGCAATCTCATTTGCCATCACTTACTTATGCGTTGTGATCTATTTCTCATTTGAATAAGTTTCACAATATACTACAAGTAAAGAAGCATAGCACTTTCAATTTATGGCAACCTGAGTTATTGTTCTAACTATGAAGCATATTTAATTGAACCATCTCCATCTTTTACATAGCACTTGCAAACTCACTTTCATATCATTTAGGCATTTCACTTTTCATACTAGATTTTCATCTCTAAAAATTAACCTCCAACTTAATTTGGTTGTATAGACATTAGGGACCCTCCACTCCTATTGACTCCTCACTGTGAGACCTGGATTTCGGGCGAGGGTGAGGTCTGGGACAGGAGTTAAATTGAAAATTGTTTTAGAATTCTACTAATAAAATAAACCAAGAGCACCTTCACATCACAAATTTCCTCACAATTTTTCTATTAAATGTACTTGTTACTTTGGTGGTTATTTATCTCATGAATATTTAATGTCATTATCCTTTGTTACTTGAGCACTTTCTTACAAGTAATTTTTCATTTATTGCAAGTGATGTCTATATTTCTATCTTGGTCTAACACTTGCTTTGCGGGATTATTGTCATTGTATCTTGAATTTCATTTCTGAGCAAGCACTTGTCATTTACTTTAAAGCATTGGCCTATATTTTGAACACATCATGAAATATTGCTCATATACTTATATTCTTGTTTACATCTTGGAATTGAGTCATTTTTTATAAGTAATTCCTTCTAATCAATTCTCCTAGAAGCCTCACATCTTTAACATAGTTTTTCTTTAGGGACCACCCCCCATAGCTAACCTAGGAGATAGCTTAAACGGAGAGAGTCGGGAATAGGTGACAACCCCTTCTCTGAGTTCCTTGCCACCAACCACACCTAGTGGGGTTGAAGGCTTTTCCCACTAACTTGTAGGTAGGTGTAGGCAGCAAGTGATAACACACTATTGTGTACATACAAAATCGATGCCTGCATTCCGCTCTGGAATCCAAAATTCCCGAAGAGGTTTTCACTAGTAAGAAACCTGACGTCTCACAATTTAGAGTTTTTGGATGTCCTATTTATTTTCATGTGCCAAAAGAGAAGAGGAGCAAGATGGATGCTTCAGGGAAGAAAGGAATGTTTGTGGGCTACAGCGAAACTTCGAAGGCCTATAGAGTCTATGTGCCTGGTCAAAGGGAAGTGGAGATATGCAACAATGTCACTTTTGACGAAGATGCTTCCCTGAAGAAAGTAGTCAATCTTCCGAGATCTGAGGAAGAACATGAAGCAAGGCCTAGAAATCAAGAAGAACCAAAGGGTGAGTCGATGCCTAATACTGAAAGACCGATGGACCCGATTGATCCACCTTCTTCACTAGTGAAGAGACCATCATGGCTCAGGGACACTCTTGAGGATGCCGAGGGACATATGGCCCCAAGGGGGACATTCCGTGAAAGTAAGAAGTCGAGTAGATACCAAGGGTATCTAGCAGCCATGAGTACTATTGTACAATCTGATCCTGGATCTTTTGAGGAAGCCGTAAAGCATCAAGTATGGAAGGATGCTATGCACGAAGAGTATGAATCCATATTGAAGAATGATGTCTGGGACGTGGTTCCAAGATCGGAGGACAAAGCAGTTGTCACCTCGAAATGGCTCTACAAAATCAAGCATGGATCTGATGGAAGTGTTGAAAATTTCAAGGCAAGATTTGTTGTCCGTGGCTTCTCTCAAAGGGAAGGCATAGACTATGACGACATATTTGCACCTATGGCTCGATATACCACCATTCGATCTATCATAGCCCTTGCTGCTATGCAAAGATGGAGTCTTCATCAGATGGATGTGAAGACCACATTTCTGCATGGAGCAATAAATGAAGAGGTGTATGTAGAGCAACCTCTGGGGTTCGAAGTCCAATATCGGGACACCGATGTCTACAGGTTGAAGAAAGCCCTCTATGGATTGAAGCAAGCACCCAAAGCTTGGTACGAGGCGATAGATAGCTACCTGATGAAGCTGGGCTTCCCTCGTAGTAATGTTGATCCAAACCTTTACTTCAAGGTTGATAGAGAGAAGCCTCTCATTCTGGTGTTGTATGTGGACGACCTCTTTCTGACAGGTGCTAACCCTTTCATTCATCAGTGCAAGAGGGAGCTCGCTACTGAGTTCGAGATGAAGTACCTAGGACTGATGCACTAATTCCTAGGCCTGGAGGTCTGGCAGAGACCTGGCGAGATTTTCCTTTCTCAAGGAAAATACATTGTGAAGCTTCTAGAAAGATTTAGTATGGTGGACTGCAAGTCCGTGTCGACACTGATGGAGCTCAACTTCAAGAAGTTGAGTGGCAACGTTGTTGGGCCCGTGTTAGCAAATCCTATTGAGTATCGTCAACTCGTACGGGCCCTGATGTTCTTAGTGAACACACGTCCAGATATATGTTTTGCAGTGAACACTTTGAGTCAACAGATGGTTGAGCCTCATCACACTCACTGGGTTGGTGCCAAGAATCTTCAGAGATATCTTCAGGGCACGATAAACCATGGACTGAGATACACTGCCGGGAGCGTGACACTCCTTGGATATATTGATGCCGATAGGGCTCGCAGTGTGGTGGATCATAAAAGCACATCGGGATGCTACTTCACACTTGGATCTACTTCGATATCATGGATAAGCAAGAAGCAGAAGTCGGTGGCTTTGAGCATCGCGGAGGCCGAATACATTACAGCAAGTATGGCCTGTTGTGAAGCAGTTTGGTTGTGAAAGCTCTTCAGTGAGTTGTTCGGGCATGTGCTAGATACCAAGGTGATACTCTGTGATAGCCAAAGTGGGATTCGCTTGTCCGAGAGTCCCGTGTTCCATGATCGATCCAAGCATATTGATATCAGGTACCACTTTATCCAGGATATGGTACAGCGAGGCGCCGTAAGGCTCGATCATATAAAAACTGATGAGCAGGTCGCGGATATTCTCACTAAGCTCCCGGGGAAGGTCAAGTTCCTAACCTTCCGTGAGAGTCTTGGTATCGTGGAACGACCCTATGATGAGGGTCTTGTTGCACCACACTTCTAGATCTTCATGTCACTGCAATCCTAGACTGAGATTTCAGTCTCCTTATTGCTGCAACCCAAGACATACAGTGTAGGCTTCTCTTATGATAGACCTCGCCCTTCCTGAAGTGTATCCGAACTTATTGCAGTCTCCCTTCACACTATGAGTGCCTCCTTCACTGCTACAATTACCCTTCTTCACGCTATGTATATTTCTGAGCTTATGCGAGAGTATGGACTCAAGTTAGAGGTTAGTCTGCCTTACCTTCGCACTGATCACAATCTTCTTTTAGCACTGTATTTTGCACTAGATTGTAGACCTATATTTTTTGTATCAATCCTCGGACTTCCTGAAATATGCGACGTAGGATCTACCCAAAACATGAGGAAATAACACCTCTCTCTCCTTTGCAAATCAACCTCCTAACTTCGCACTAATTGCAATCCTCCTTTTGCACTTCTATTGCAGACCCTGATCCGAATTGCTTCGTATCAAATGAGGTTACGGTCCCTCTATATATAGGGATTGTCTCCCATCTCTAGGCTGACATGTCCATCTGTAGGTAGGTTGAATTGTTCAAGGGTGGATCTTCAACACACTTTGAGCCCACTTCTTGGAGCTCAATGACAAGGTCTTGGAGCATACATTTACATCAACAATTTGTCCTTTCACAAGTGTAACATGACTTCATATACACGACTTTAATTATATTTATGACAAGATGAAAAATCCCTAAAGACATCAAGAAGAAGTCTTTGACCTATAATAAAAACTCCTTGCTCATGAAACCTGTGATGCAAGCATTACAATAATTACAATTTATTATCTTTGTCTTCTTCATTACATAGATCATAATTACATGCCATTATGAAGACCGAACCTAATTACACTTTTCAACAATTCCCTTATTTAAGAGACACTAAGATGTGAAAATTTCATCTATTGCAATAACTGAAAAATATTCTTCTAACTGTCAATTTGATTATGCAGTTTATTTGCTACGGCAAATATCAAATAAATTTACTCCTACAATTTTCACAATAAATTACTACGGAAAATAAAATGTTGGAAATAGAGAAATTCTAGCACACACATAGAAAACATTAACACATTTATTTTTGGACAATTGTCACTAGAAAAACCCAATGTGGGAAAACAGGTGCAACAGATGTGGGTTTTCTTATTAATCTTCAGCAGCAAACTTGAGTACAAGAATTCTGACTATTTAAACAGAGGAAAAATACTGAGAGAAATTTTGTGAGAAATTTCTCACTCTCCACAACGATTTCCTAACCCCGAGATGGACCCTCTACCCATACATTGGTGCCTCTACGCCACTCTCTGTGCAGTGACTGCGCAGAGCTCTAGTGGACTACGCTCTTCCTCACGCCGCCTCTTCCTGAATTCAGAAATGTACCTTTGGACTTCTAAAACTACCCTCTCTCTCACTTGCTACTCACCCACTGGATCTATCTCCTCTATTGAATCATAGCCACTGAGAAAATCGATCTACTTGGGCAACTGAGTAACCGCACTAATGTGTTCTCCATCTACCCATCGACTTCTTCTTATAATCTTCTATTAGAGCACCAATAGACAAGATTCAAACATAAACGATGGCCCAAATTATTTCCCCGTCGATCCGCGTTTGTTTCTAGAACATTCACGCCATGACTTAATTAATTATGATTAATTAATCATATTCCCTAAGTTTAGACTTAGGAAATATTAAAAACTAACTAATAAATCTAATTAAGTCGTCTCCAGGTGGAATTTCGAGAAACGATTTCTGGGTATTGGAGAATACATGTATTCTAGCCTCTCCACCAAATCTCGTGGCTAGAACAATCTGATGCTACAAAAACTAACACCCTCTTAACGAGGAATGTGTTCTAGTGCTGCAACCCACTGAAACAATACCCTGTCTTTGCGTCATCTTCTGTCACGCTGCTGATGTCTCGCTACTGCTGCCCACCAACCACTGCGCAACTCTGATATGCATTGCATTTGTGTTGCTACTGACCCTGCAGGATTGTTGTCATCACTGTATTTGCATTGCAACTCCTTCTCATTTGTTGCTGCTGCAACTGCAACATCTGCAACTGAGAAACATCCAAAGAACCCGCTCCCTTCTACTGAAATGGATTCTCCACCATACCCATCTGTTCCCTGAACTGGATGAACTTATCTCTCCCTAGAGCTTTCGTGAGTATGTTTGCTACCTGTTCTCCTGTGGGAACATACTGCAGCTGGACTACCCCATGCTATACATAGTCTCTGTTGAAATGACATCTGATATCTATATGCTTCGACCTGTCATGAAACATTGGATTCTCAGAGAGCTTTATGCAACTCTGATTTTCACATTAGTCACTGGTCTCTCCCATCCTTTGCCTGAACAAGCTCACAAGCAGCTTCCTAAGTCATATAGCTTCGCACGTAGTTGTGTTGGCTGCCATATATGTTGCTTCTGCGGAGCTCAGTACTACTGACTTTTCTTCCTGCTACACCAAGAAACCATCCCTGATCCAACACTAAATCAATACCCGGAGGTACTTTCCCTATCCATTGAACTGCCTGCCCAATCTGCATCTGTGAATCCACATAATCTGACGTCATCTCCTCGAGTATATTTCAACCCATACCCGACTGTTTCGCGCACATACCTCAGAATATGCCTTGTTGCTGCCCAATGTACCCTTTTCGGCTCTACTATGAATTGACTAAGGCTATTGACAACGAAACAAATTTATGGCCTAGTGTTGACCAGATACATGAGAGACCCAATGAGTTGTCTATACAAGGTGGGGTTGTTAATTTTGGACAACTAGGTCTAAACTCCATGTTGTGTTGCTCAGATGAAGATGCCAATATTTTATTGGATTCCTCTTTCAGAGAGGTGCAAGATCGATCTAAAGATCATCTTGATCGGATAAGCAGAACATTTATTTTGGAATATTCTTAATTAGCAATGGCTAATTGGAATATTCGATTTTGCTCAATTTTGCCTTCTATAGTTTATTTATAAATAAAAAGGTGAGTAAGGGGGGACATAACTCACTTTGGGAATAAAAGTCACTCCCTAGTAACACAATGTTGTAACTTAAAGGAAGCCAAGGGGGGCCAAGGACCACGTAGAGAGGGGGCCCATGTATACACTTGGAGGGACTGCGCAGATGGAGAGGAGCACGTGGCAAAAGGGAGGCTACGTTGGAGGAGATGGCCTTAGGGTTTTGAGAGAGGCCAATGTTATAAAGGAGAGAGGAGCCTCCTCATTTGGTCATTCGATTATTATGCATTTGAGCTAGTCACTTCGACTTCTTGAGCACGTTGGCTGTTTAACTTGTCTGCAGCACTGTTTAGTGCATCGAGTGTCTCCATTCGGAGATCTCACCCTTAGCCCCGGGGGACTTCGAGTGCCTACTCGAGCAAGGTAGTTTCATTAGTCTTTTGCAGGAGGATCGATTTGTGGGAGTTGCAAAGGAGAAGTGCATTTGGTGACTGCGCAGTCTTGAGAGGGAGGACGCAATCTCTTTTGGTGGGACCTCCGGATTGGGATTGTTTGGAGGATTTGAGCTTGGAGATTGAGCAAGGGACCAGCCCTTGCATATTGGAGGATTTTGGCAGAGTTTCGGGTGGAGTTTTGGAGTATTCTCTTCAGTGGCAGCGCAAAGCCTTGAGGGATAGCGTAGATCCTCAAGGGGGTGATTTTTGGGGGTCAGCTATTTTCAAAAAGCTTTCTGGGCTTTTCTGGGTTTATTGAGCAAAGGCTGATTCCAGAGTTTCAGCATTTTCTGAGGAGGGGAGCAGCCCCAAATCCTCATTTTGATTCTAGCAGTAGGAGTAGCACAACAGTTCTCCGGCAGCTTGGACGCAGTTCAGAGAGGGGCCATTTCCTTATCATTCTAAGTGTATTTCTTCACTTGCCTTGTGCAAGTCGAGGTGCCATCTTTCTGATCACCGCTTGTACTCTTTCCATTACTCAGTGTAATAAAATGGCTTAGCATTTCTCTCTGCATTTCTTAAGTATTTGCTTATATTCCGTGTATATGCTATTGTATGCTTGCACTATTGTTATCTTCTCTTTGAGCATCCCAGCTACTATACCACTTGTGTGTGTTTTTCCCTTATACTCTTAAACAGAGTCTGGAAAGAGCCAGGTAGCCTCCAGATCTCGTCCTCTTTTCAGAGGTGACATAACTGGTAAACGCCCTCCCAATCCATCTCTGGTTGGAGTTTGCTTGTGTTTTAGAGATATCCCTAAAACAGGATATTACATATTTTGAATTAATTCCACTTATGTGCAAGGTCGGCCAAAATTATAATGTAGGCTTGAAGCCCCAACAAATGTGTCACACACCCTCACAGATGGATATATATTGGTCAACGTTGGAGGTCATTTTCACCATCACTCATCACACACTTTCTCTCTCTGCATCTGATTGGTTCGATCACCATCTTGGAGTCTCTTCTTCTCTCACACGTGAGAAATTGCAGCAAAGGATTCTGTTTTGACCTAGGGTTTTAGCGCAAATTTGACCAGCGTTGACTTTGGTCAACGCATGGTCAACTTGACCTAAAACTCTCCATAAATTCTGATTTCTGCAGTTGGCACAGAAATCAAGGCTGGACGTTGACTTTGACCTGGCTACGTTGACTTTTGTCGTTGATGTTTTTGCATTGACCGTTGACTTTTGTTGACTTTGGGTTGACTGCTATAGAGCTGTCCGAGAGGGTTGTGTGACACATTCTAGTTGGCTGACCGTGTAGAGACTTTGCTGGTTGAAGCATCCTGTTGATCGTCGTAACGCACCACAACACATATATTTTGCGGATCAAGTTAAATGTATTTTTGGTTTGTCTTCTGTCGATCTATTGATATGTTCTATCAGCATTTTACTTTCTTGTTTATATGATTGTTGTTTGATATTGGGTATAAAATTAAAGTTGCATCAAGCATATAACATCTACAAAAATTTATATGGTATCAGAGCTAAGGTGAAGACAAAGCCCAAGTTTGTAGCAATCACCGAAGAGGATCATTTGTCAAGGACCCATGGGTACCTCAAACTATAATGGCTTCAAAGCTGATGACTAGTTGACTAGGAAGGAAGACTTCCATGCCTGGAAGATGACTTTGGATTTAATGTTAGAAGACCAAGATGTCATGGACTATGTGCAGGGTAAAATCCAAGAGCCTCCATCATATGCACCTGCTGCCACCAAGACAAAGTATAAAAAGGGGGAAATCAAAGCAAAGTTGATCATCCGGGATTCCATCCACAAAAGTTTGGTTGCCTACATCTCTAAGCTGGGCACATCTAAGGAGATGTATGATAAGTTGGTCAATATGTTCAGGGCCAACAATGCAAATCAAGTCCTTTTCTTTAAGAACCAATTGAAGAATCTTAAGAAAGGCAGGGATGAATCCATTCAATCATATTTTCTGAAGTTGACCGAAATTAGGAATAGTCTTCTGGCCATTGGGGAGATAATAGCTGATCAAGAAATGGTTCTCACCACACTTGGAGGTCTCTCTTCCGAATGGCAAGTATTCAATACTACCATTCTCAATAACAATGTGATTCCTGATTTTGATGAAGTGTTGTCAAATGCACTCGAGAGGAAACAAAGATAAAGGAATATGAAAATGAAGGTAATGCTGCCTTCACTGCTCGTACTAAGAAGAAAAATGGTGGTTCAAGGAACCAAGGAAGAGCAAGGGCCCAAGGAAAGAAAGGAAAATGTTACACATGTCACAAGACCAGCCACTATGCTAGAGAATGCCCTTATAAGAAGGATTCTCCTGGGGATGATGACAACAACAACAACAGAAAAAATGGCAATCAAAGGAACAACAGGTTCAAAGGAAAGAGGAAGCCCCCCTCTGGTCGCAATGGAAATGGGCAACCTTTCAAAAGGTTGAGAAATTCCAAGTATGAGGAATCTACTGTTGTTGATAATAAAAGAAATGAATTCATTCTTGTATCTGCCCTCTCTGCTGCATCTCCACCCGACACTATGGATGTCTGGTCGATTGATAGTGGTGCCTCAAGGCACCTCACTGGATTTAAGGAAGCACTTTCTGATTTAGTTGAGAAGGATACTAATCTGAAAATTATACTTGGAGATAATGCCACATATCCCGTGAAAGGGGTAGGGACTATGACCCTCCACTTATCTCAAGTTCAAGTCCTCTGCTTGCAAGATGTACTATATGTACCCGATTTGAAGAAGAAACTTGTGTCTATTTCGGCCATGGAAGACAAAGGTTTCAATGTGGCATTCGTTGATGGGAAGGTGCACATCTGGAAGAAGAGTTTCAAGGAAGCTATCACGATTGGGCTTAGAGTTGATACACTCTACCAAGTTGGAGGAAGTCCACTGGGAGCGATGACATGCGATACTATCCGTCAAACTGAACTATGGCACCGAAGGTTTGGACACCTTCATTACAAAGCCCTTCCCGAAGCAAGGAAGGTGGTGACAGGGATGCCCAAATTCAAAAATGATCATGAAGGTGTATGTCAGGGTTGTGCCAAAGGAAAGCATGAAAGGGGATATTTCCCCTCAAGTGTCACAAAGACATTTGATGTCTTGCAATTGATACATTCTGATATGTCTGGTATGATGCCCGTGACATCCTTGGGAGGATGTTCGTATTATACGATGTTTATAGATGACTTCTCTCGAAAAACCTGGATATACTTCTTGAAGAAAGATAGGCTTTCATGTGGTTTCGTACTTTCAAAGTCATGGTGGAAAATCAAACAGGGAAGAAGATCAAGATATTGAGGACCGATAATGGTACTGAATATGAGACGAACGAGTTCAATAACTTTTGCAGAGAAGCTGACATCAAGAGGGAGACCACAACAGAATATACTCCTGAGCAAAATGGCGTTGCTGAAAGAAAGAACAAGACCATTGAGGAAGCTTCCCGTGCCATGCTATGTGACCAAGGTCTTCTGAAGTTTCTGTGGGGAGAAGCTGCGAACACTGCTGTGTACATTAAAAATCGATGCCCACATTCTACTCTGGACTCCAAAACTCCCAAAGACATTTTCTCTAGTAAGAAACCTGACGTCTCTCATTTTAGAGTTTTTGGATGTCCTGTTTATTTTCATGTGCTGAAGGAGAAGAGGAGCACGCTGGATGCTTCTGGGAAGAAAGGAATGTTGTTGGCAATATGATGCTGAGTGTTGTCCTTGATGGCAACCCACTTGATGAAGATGATGGCAACCTACTTAATGAAGTTGTCCCTGATGGAATATGTCTTGATGAACTTGTTAAATGATGTAAATCTGATGTATATACAATGAGTACAGAAGGTAATGATGGAAGGAATGTCAGTATGTGCTAGAACATGATGAAAAGAGTATGTCTCAAGGCATATGCGGATTTGTCTAGACAAAGTAGTGTATGCACGCGGGAAATAACGTGCCAAGTCGCGTATGGGAAAAAGTGCTCTAAATATGTAAAACCAGGGGTAACCACCATGGTATTGACCCATTGTATTGAGTAATGATTCGCCTATGTGATCCCGTCCAGGAATACCATTGGAAGTTATGTGGTTTTGACTCATGGTATTGATGAAGGGTAACCCTATATAAGGAGAAGAAAATAATTGTGCAAGGGGTGTGCAAGAAGTCTGAGCTTGAATGAATACTTCTCTCTGAAGCATATCTGAATGGAAAGGGTTACAGTTGAATGAAAGATCTGAATGTATGATGCACCAATGAAGAAATGATGAAGAAGGGAATCTAGATCTAGAATGTATTTGTATCTGCTAAATCTATTTATGGAATGATTAGATCTGAGATGAGGCGAACATCTGTCTGAAGTAAAGGGTAAAATCGGAGTCATGTATCTGTTCTGAAGAATTGCAATGACCTAAATGTCTGAAGAACTATACGCTAGTTCGCCGCAGAGTAAGCGCGTATATACGCGGGTTTGCTGAAGAGAAAGCGCGTATGGGCAGTAAAATTAGCTCTGTAATATGTACAGAAGTATACGCGGGTTTGTATGGTCGAAGGCGCGTATATACGTAGGATCAGTGAAAGGAAAGCGCGTATGAAGATTAGGGTTTGCTGAAGTATGAAGTATCAAATGTCTGATCTATTCTGCTGTGTTACTGCTATCTGTTGATGATGTATGATTGAGCTCAAATGTATGGAGTGGGTCCAGTCTGAAAATATGATGAAACGTGGCCTGCAAGTTGTGTTCTAAAAGAAGCTTTGGATCCAGTGTGAAAATTGATGAAATGTGGTCCATGGTGGTGCTGAGGGTTGTAGCCTTCAGTTAGGGGGTTGTAGCTCCCTTCCAAGTGAGGCTAGTAAACGAGATCAGGGGGTCGTAGCTCCCTTCCAGGAGAGGCTGGTAAACGAGAGCAGGGGGTCGTAGCTCCCTTCCAGGAGAGGCTGGTAAACGAGCGCAGGTAGGTGCCTGCGTGTTGGTAGGAGGCTGCGCCAGCACATATGCTGTAAAATGTTTTCTCTATAATAAAATATTGAAGGCTGAGACAACGGCAGCGGTGGTTTTCTCCCGACTTGGGTTTCCACCTAAAATCCTGGTTTTCATGTGTGTTGCTTATGTGTGATGATTTATTCTGTTCTTACTGCACATGTTTACAGTTTATTGAACATCTAATGAATGAATTATGGAATGATATAAGTGAAGAATTAATGGCATAACAAGATCTCTGTGTATACGCGAGTTTTATGAAGGATATCCGCGTGTATACGCTAGTTAGCTTCAACAAAGTAGCATATGGGTTTTAGTGAATGGAAAAGTAAAAAGTTTTGATTAAGTCCTAAATACTGATTCACCCCCCCCTCTCAGTATTTTTCCCAACAATTGGTATCAAAGCAGGTCCTTCTGCAGAAGCTTGATCGCTTGAAGGAGATCCATCGCAATGGGAAGTCATGAAGGGATAATGTCTATAAGGCCACCTCTATTCAATGGAAATAATCTGTTGTTCTGGAAGATACGAACAAAAGCATATCTGCAAAGTCTTGGTGCAGAAGTATGGGCAATCGTGGAAGGAGGTTATTAGTACCCGGCAAGTATTCCTACTGATGCAGCAGAAAGGAAGAAATATGAAATCAATGCCAAAGTCATCAATGTCTTATTAGGAAGCATGTCTGAACCAGAATTTGCTAAAGTGATGCAGCTAAATTCAGCAAAAGAAATATGGGACAAAATCATTCTGAGCTATGAAGGAGATACAAAGGTAAAAAGTGCAAAACTCCAAACTCTCTAAATTGAATATGAAAATTTAAGGATGCATAGTGATGAGAGTATTGCCAGTTTCTTTTTATGTCTAGATGATATTGTAAATCGTATGAGAATTTTGGGTGAAACCATAACCGATACTACTCTGGTGGAAAAAGTCTTAAGATCTTTAACTTCAAAATTTGAGTCAAAAGTGTCATCTATTGAAGAAAGGTAAGATCTGCAAACTCTTACTATTGTTCAACTACATGGTATTTTGACTGTTTATGAAATGAGACAAGGAGGTCCCTTTCAAATCAAAGAAGCTGCTTTTAAGGCATGTGCAAAAGGAAAAGAAAAGGAAGTTGTCAAGGAATCAAGTTATATATCAGAAGAAGAAGAAGCAAATTTTGTAAGGAGACTCCAACCAGGTACTGGAAGATTCAAAGGTAAGCTACCCTTCAAATGTTTTGATTGTGGAAGAGTGGGTCATTATACTGCTAAATGTCCTTATAAACAATTTGAAAAGGGAAAGAGTTATTATGCAAATGAAGATAATAATGAAATGTCAAGTGAAGATGAAGAAGATTCTGACCAAGATCTGCTAGTGCTCATGGCAAAGAAGCAAAAGAAGAAGGCTACTCAAGAAAAGAAGATATCTCAAAAAACATGTGCAGCAGAAAATGAAGAAGAAGAAACAGGTATTGATTGTTGTTCTTGTAATCCACTCACTTGTGCATGCAATGATGAAGATAGTGAAAGTAACAGTATAAGTCTAGAATAAAATCTCAAGATCAATGATGAAAGTAATTTTTGGGATCAATTTAAAAGGAGGGAATCTATCCTCAAGGATGTGATCTCTAGATTGAATGAACAGATAGAAACAATGAAGGGACAGATAGAAATGTATCAAAGATTGCAGGACAAAGTAACCAATCACAGTGAAGGACTTGAAGCAGAAATCATCTCTCTGAAAGCAGACCTTGAAGCATCAAATAAGAAGAATGAAGAACTTCTACAATCATTTGAAAAAGAAGGACGTGAAGCAGAAATCATCTCGCTCAAAACAGATCTGGAAAAATCAAATAAGAAGAATGAAAAACTTTTACAAATCTTTGAAGAGCAAGAAAATGGGTTGAAAGAAGAGATCTTAAATTTGAATGATCAAGTAGAAGAAGGAAAAAGTGTTGAAGAAAGCATGATGAAGCAATGCCAAAAATTGGAGGTTGAGGTAAACATTCTCAAAGGGAAATTAGAAAAAAAGGATAAACTCTTGAGGTTTCAAGATAGTACTAAGATTCTTGACAATATTCTTAGTAGTCAAAGGTCTCCTTCTGTTAAACTTGGTCTTGGTTTTCATGAAACTGTTAAAGGAGAATCTAGTTCACAAGGAAGTGCTAAAGATTCAAAGGAGATCAATGCAAAGCCTGAAGTGTTGAAAGAAGCAAAAGGTCAACCGATAATCATGAATTCTCAAAGGAAATCATTCAATAATGTTGAATGCTTTAAATGTCATAATCATGGACATGTTGCAGCCAATTGCGGAAGCAGATTGTTTCAGCCACAAACAAACAGATCCTACATAGAAAGGTACTCTGGTTTCTTCAAGGGATATTGTTTTTCATGTAATAAGTATGGACATAAAGCAGCTGATTGCAAAAGAAGGAAGATTAGAAATACTCATTATGATTCTTATGCTTATTTCTCTGGACACATGAGATGTTATTCTTGTAACAAGTATGGACATGTAGAAAAAGAATGCAAGTTGAACAGATCTGAGAAAGTGAACAATTTTCAGCACACAATTAGAAAGTTCAAGCAAATTTGGAAAAAGAAGGAGGACCGGTCAGAAACGTAGGGAATATTGACCCTACTGCAGTCATCAGCATCTGAAGCTTACTTCTCTTAATGACTGCAGAAGTGATGTGAGATACATTATGGAGCTTAGTAATGTATCGTCACAGGGGCAGCGATGTATGATGATTCTCATGGTTGATTTGGCAAATCTGGTTATGATTATTGCTGACAGAGCATCTGACATGAAGAAGACAGGTACATGAAGGACAAATTCAGAGGGAGATGGAGGAATGTGAAATTTTCTATAATTCACTTTCCATACGCGGGTTCAGTGAACTAAAGCCGCATATACACGCGAGTTCAAGCAGACACAGTTGCGTATGCATTGATGATAAGAGAATTGGGATGACAGCTGAAGATCAGGAGCAGAGGTTCAGGGGGAGCATCAGTCTGACTGCTAATGATTGTACTGTTAGCATTATTCTGGTTATACTCATGCTAATGAAATGATACATGATTTCTTATGTTGAAGATTATGGATGAGCCCAGATTGCTTATTTGATGAAGAATATCTTTTGGATATGATGGAAGTCTTATGATTCGGAGATCCGGACAGATCATGCAGAGATTGTTGCTGATGACTTGCTGTTAAAAGTATTCAGATTGCACAAGCTAAGGAGGAGCCTTGGACATATGGAAAGGATGTTTGGATGCACATTTCCAGGGGGAGCACTAGTCTTGCTGAGTATAATGCATTGTTGGCATTATGATGATTCTGAAATATGATCTCTCTCTTGAGGTCTTTCTGGTATTGGTCATAAAAAGTCATACTTGTAAAAAAAGGTCCTGTTGAGACCCATGATGTAAAATTGTAATATTCATTCATGTGAGGACTTGTCAAAATTTGTAGACCCACTTGGTTGGGTAAGCTGAGTCAAATTTGTAAACCCACTCGGTTGGGTAGTTGAGTTAAGATGTGTAAACCCACTTGGTTGGGTATTTGAGTTTCATATGTAAATCCACTTGGATGGATCTTTGATGTTAGTATGAGTCATTGGTGATAGGAAGGTCATAGAGTCATGTACTTCATTAAAAAAAAAAAATATGCTTGTAGGTTCAACATGAACCCAGGGGGAGCATGGTCACTTCAGTGTACATCAGATCTGCAGAATGAGGAAAAATCTTGTGTTGGTTTTGATCCACCCTTTGCCCTTGATGTCAAAGGGGGGGAATGACATGGTGTTTGAATAAAGAGAAAGAATGGTGTCAAGAGTGACATGGTTTCATGGTATTCTTAATGTATCTATCTGTTGTGGTGATCAAACACCATCGTGGTTGCCATCAAGTCCAAAGGGGGAGATTGTTGGCAATATGATGTTGAGCGTTGTCCTTGATGGCAACCCACTTGATGAAGATGATGGCAACCTACTTGATGAAGTTGTCCCTGATGGAATATGTCTTGATGAACTTGTTAAATGATGTAAATCTGATGTATCTACAATGAGTACAGAAGGTAATGAAGAAAGGAATGTCAGCATGTGCTAGAACATGATGAAAAGAGTATGTCTCAAGGCATACGCGGATTTGTCTAGAAAAAATAGCGTATGCACACGGGAAATAATGTTCCAAGTTGCGTATGGGCAAAAGCGCTCTAAATATGTAAAACCAGGTGTAACCACCATGGTATTGACCCATTGTATTGAGTAATGATTCGTCTATGTGACCTCGTCCAGGAATACCATCGAAAGTAATGTGGTTTTGGCCTGGTATTGATAAAGGGTAAACCTATATAAGGAGAAGAAATCTCATATGCAAATGGGGGTACAGATAATCGAGCTTGAATGAATACTTCTCTTCAAGCATATCTGAATGGAAAAAGGGTTACAATGGAATGTAAGATCTGAATGTATGATGCACCAATGAAGAAATGATGAAGAAGGGAATCTAGATCTGGAATGTATTTTTATCTGCTAGATCTGTTTATGGAATGATTAGATCTGAGATGAAACGAACATCTATCTGAAGTAAAGGGTAAAATCTGAGTGATGTATTTGTTCTGAAGAATTGCAATGACCTAAATGTATGAAGAACTATACGCTAGTTTTCCACAGAGTAAGCGTGTATATACGCGGGTTTGCTGAAGAGAAAGCGCGTATGGGCAGTAAAATTAGCTCTGTAATATGTACAGAAGTATACGCGGGTTTTGTATGGTCGAAGGCGCGTATATACGCAGGATCAGTGAAAGGAAAGCACGTATGAAGATTAGGGTTTGCTGAAGTATGAAGTATCAAATGTTTGATCTTTTCTGCTGTGTTACTGCTATCTGTTGATGATGTATGATTGAGCTCAAATGTATGGAGTGGGTCCAGTCTGAAAATATGATGAAACGTGGCCTGCAAGTTGTGTTCTAAAGGAAGCTTTGGATACAGTTTGAAAATTGATGAAACGTGGTCCATGGTGGCGCTGAGGGTTGTAGCCTTCAGTCAGGGGGTTGTAGCTCCCTTCCAGGTGAGGCTGGTAAACGAGATCAGGGGGTCGTAGCTCTCTTCCAGGAGAGGCTGGTAAACGAGAGCAGGGGGTTGTAGCTCCCTTCCAGGAGAGGCTAGTAAACGAGCGCAGGTGGGTGCCTGTGTGCTGGTAGGAGGCTGCGCTAGCACATATGTTGTAAGATGTTTTCTCTATAATAAAATATTGAAGGCTAAGACAACGGCAGCGATGGTTTTCTTCCGACTTGGGTTTCCACCTAAAATCCTGGTTTTCATGTGTGTTGCTTATGTGTGATGATTTCTTCTGTTCTTACTGCACATGTTTACAGTTTATTGAACATCTAATGAATGAATGATGGAATGATATAAGTGAAGAATTAATGGCATAACAAGATCTCTGTGTATACGCGAGTTTTATGAAGGATATCCGCGTGTATACGCTAGTTAGCTTCAGCAAAGTAGCGTATGGGTTTTAATGAATGGAAAAGTAAAAAGTTTTGATTAAGTCCTAAATACTGATTCACCCCCCTCTCAGTATTTTTCCCAACAAATGTTTGTGAGCTACAATGAAACTTCGAAGGCTTATAGAGTCTATGTGCCTAGTCAAAGAGAAGTGGAAATATGCCACGATGTTACCTTTGATGGAGATGCTTCCCTCAGGAAAGTGATAAACCTTCCGAACTCTGAGGAAGATCATGATGTAAGATCTGGGAATCAAGAAGAACAGAAGGACGAGATGATGCCTGATGTTGAAGGACCGATGAACCCTATTGATCCACCTCCTTCAATGAAGAGAAGACCCTCAAGGCTCAAGGATACTCTCGAGGATACTGAGGGACATATGGCTCCAAGGGGGAGATTCCGTGAAAATAAGAAGCCGAATAGATACCAATGGTATCCAGCAGCCATGAGTACAATCGTACAATATGAGCCTAGATCATTTGAAGAAGTCGTAAAGGATCAAGTTTGGAAGGATGCTATGCACGAAGAATACGAGTCCATTATGAAGAATAATGTCTGGGATGTGGTTCCAAGACCGGAGGACAAAGTTGTTTTCACCTCGAAATGGCTCTATAAGATCAAGCATGGATCTGATGGTTGTGCTGAAAAGTTCAAGGCAAGAATTCGTTGCCCGAGGCTTCTCTCAAAAGGAAGGCGTAGACTATGATGATATATTTGCACCTGTGGCCCAATATACCACCATCCGATCTATCATAGCCCTTGTTGCTATGCAAGGATGGAATCTTCATCAGATGGATGTGAAGACCGCCTTTCTGCATGGAGCAATAAAAGAAGAGGTGTATGTGGAGCAACCTCTAGGGTTCAGAGTCCAGGATAGAGACACCCATGTATGCAGGTTGAAGAAAACCCTCTATGGGTTGAAGCAAGCCCCCAGGGCTTGGTACGAGAGGATAGATAGTTACCTCATGAAGTTGGGCTTCACTCATAGTAGTGTTGATCCAAAACTTTACTTCAAGGTTGATAGAGAAGCCTCTCATTTTGGTGTTATATGTGGACGATCTCTTCCTGACAGGTGCTGACCCTCTCATTCATCAGTGTAAGAGGGAGCTTGCTTCTGAGTTC
The DNA here is from genome assembly GCA_034641835.2 of Pinus albicaulis. NCBI lineage: Eukaryota > Viridiplantae > Streptophyta > Pinopsida > Pinales > Pinaceae > Pinus > Pinus albicaulis. The sequence continues at coordinate 674,134,851 of CM076576.1, read as the reverse complement.
GAGATGAAGGACCTAGGACTGATGCATTACTTACTATGCTTGGAGGTCTAGCAGAGACCTGGAGAGATTTTCCTTTCTCAAGGAAAATATATTGTGAAGCTGTTGGAAAGGTTTGGATTGGTGGACTGTAAGTCCATGTTGACACCGATGGAGCTCAACTTCGTTGCTGGGCCTGTGCTAGCATATCTTACTGAGTATGGTCAACTCGTAAGGGCCCTGATGTTCTTAGTGAACACCCATCCAGATGTATGTTTTGCAGTGAACACTTTGAGTCAACATATGGTTGATCCTCATCACATTCACTGGGTTGGTGCCAAGAATCTATTGAGATATCTTCAGGGCACGATAAACCATGGGCGGAGATACACTGCCGGGAGCATGACACTGCATGGATATACTGATGTCGATTGGGCTGGCAGTGTGGTGGATCACAAGAGCACATCTAGATGTTGCTTCACACTTAGGTCTGCTTCGATATCTTGTATGAGCAGGAAGCAGAAGTCGGTGGCTTTAAGCATCGCGGAGGCCGAATACATCGCAGCGAGTATGGCCTGTTGTGAAGTAGTTTGGTTGCAAAAGCTCTTCAATGAGTTGTTTGGGCATGTGCTAGATACCACCGTTATCCTTTGTGATAACCAAAGTGGGATTCGTTTGTCAGGGAATCCCGTGTTCCACGATTTATCCAAGCATATTGATATCAGGTACCACTTTATCTGAGATATGGTACAGCGAGGTGTCATAAGGCTCGATCATATAGGAACTGATGAACAAGTCGTGGATACTCTCGCAAAGCCCTTGGGGAAGTCAAGTTCCTAACCTTCCGTGAGAATCTTGGAATCGTGGAATGACCCTATGTTGAGGGTCCTGTTGGACGATGAGCTCTAGGAGCTCCAGGGGGCTTTGGGGATAGCTTCTTGGAGCTATAAGCACACACAGGGCTAGGCTTGCCGAACCTCGTGGTGCTTCTACCCCACCATTATGATGTTGAGTTGGATCACCTCTCATGATCTATGCCCCGTATGCATCCTACCCATGGAGTCTCAAACTCATGGGAAGTGCCTCTTATTTGGCCAATGAGGTGGGAAAATCTAGAGACCAGTAGCAAACACCGATGGACGCATCGAAAATTTCCGTACTCTTTATGTCTAGGATGGCACGTGTCTAACCACTTGATCTGGGATCAAGTCTAGTGAGGTTTCGGACCTCCAACTGACTTCGGGTCAGTTAAACCAACTTCAGTTTGGTATGTGACTCCTTTGAGTCCTATAGAGGTTTCGGACCTCTGAATTGAATTTGTCAACCGAGAGTGATGTCTTTGTGACTCACCTTTTTGTTCTGAAATAAAGAAGCCAGCAAAGCAAGTTATGGCGGGATGACGCACAATGTTTGGATGGCACAGGTGGATGGAGTTCTCCCTAGTTGAGAGGGAGTGTTAATTTTGGACAACTAGGTCCAAACTCCATGTTGTGATGCTTAGATGAAGATGCCAATATTTTTATTGGATTCCTCTTTCAGAGAGGTGCAAGATCGATCTAAAGATCATCTTGATCCGATGAGCAGAACATTTATTTGGAATTAATTCCACTTATGTGCAAGGTCGTCCAAAATTATAATGTAGGCTTGAAGCCCCAACAGATGTGTCACACACCCTCACAGGTGGATATATATTGGTCAACGTTGGAGGTCATTTTCACCATCACTCATCACACATTTTCTCTCTCTGCATCTGATTGGTTCGATCACCATCTTAGAGTCTCTTCTTCTCTCACATATGGGAAATTGCAGCAAAGGATTTTCTATTTTGACCTAGGGTTTCAGCGCAGGTTTAACCAGCGTTGACTTTGGTCAATGCATGGTCAACTTGAACTAAAACTCTCCATAAATTCCAATTTCTGCAGTTGGCACAGAAATCGAGGCTGGACGTTGACTTTGACCTGGCTGCGTTGACTTTTGCTGCTGTTGTTTTTGCGTTAACCGTTGACTTTTGCTGACTTTGGGTTGACTATTATAGAGTTGTCTGAGAGGGTTGTGTGACACATTCTGGTTGGCTAACCGTGTAGAAACTTTGCTGGTTGAAGCATCTTGTTGACCGCCGTAACGCACCACAACACATATATTTAGCTGATCAAGTTAAGTGTATTTTTGGCTTGTCTTCTGTCGAACAATTGGTATGTTCTATCAGCATTTTACTTTCTTGTTTATATGATTTCTGTTTGATATCGGGTATAAAAGTAAAGTTGCATCAAACATAGAACATCTACAAAAATTTACAGGGGTCGACTTCCTTGTCCCCTAATGCATCTATCTTCTTCCAATTGGTGATCATGGGCGTAGTCATGGGTCGACAATCCTGCATTCTAAACCTCTTCAGAATATATGTAGCATATCTCCCTTGCCCAAGGAAGATCTCCCCATTCTTCATCCATACTTCCAATCTTAGAAAATAATGCATCGACCCAATATCCTTCATGTCAAATTATACCGCAAGGTTCCTTTTGCAGTCTTTTATGAGCCCTGATGATCCTGTCAAAAATGATCATCCACATATAAAACCAAAATGAGTGGCTCGACTTCTACCATTAAATAGTAGAGGTCGGGATCTGCATCACTCTTGATGAATCCCAATTGCTGCAAGTAACTGTCAATCCAACCATACCACGCCCTAGGAGCCTCCTTGTGCCCGTATAGGGCTTGCTTCAATCTACACACATGAGTGCGCTTCTCATGAGTTTTGAAGCCTTCTGGATGTTCTATATACACCTCTTCTTTTATCACCCCGTTCAAGACTGTTGTCTTGACATCCATCTGGTGAATCTCCAATTCCATCTGACCTACTAGGGATATAACAAATCTGATAGATGTATCTCGGGCAACTGGGGCGAAGGTCTCCTCTTAGTCTATTCCTTCTTTCTGTGTATACCCCTTTGCCATGAACCTAGCCTTTTACTTCTCTACACTGCCATCTGCAGCGTACTTGATCTTGTAGATCCATCTGGAACCTACAATTGATCTGTCTTCCAGCCTTGGCACTACCTCCCAAACATAATATGTCATGATAAAACTATACTCTTCTACCATGGCATCCACCCACACCATGTTGTGTGGCTTCTTAAAAGTTGGAGGGTTCTACAACCTGAGCTACCAAGGCTTGATATTTGTCAGGCTACTTGCACCGTCTCTTGTCCGTCCTAGGAGTCCCGATAAACTCCTCTGCATCTCTCAACGTCTGACGAACTTCCCTGTTGACTCTACCACTGGTGGTGGGAGGTTCAATCAATTCCTCCTCTTGTCCCTGCTGCTCTGTCTATTGAGAACTCCCCGGATCTCCTACTCATGAAGAAATATTGGTACTAGTCACTGTACTTGATCCCTGTGACTATCCTCCTGTTGGTCCCACTAGCTGCCCCTGCTGTTGGACTAACGAATTTTTTGTTGGCTGATCACCTGAGGCATCTCTCGAGATCTCCTAAAAGTTTTGTCCTCCATGAACTTTACGTCTCGTCTCACTACAATATTCCTATTGCGAGGAATGTAGATCATGTACACCTTTGAGGTCTTGCTATACCCGACGAGGAACCCCTTCTCTGCAGTCTGATCCAATTGCTGCGCTTTTCATCTGGCACGTGGCAGTAAGTCACACTCCCAAAAATCCTCAAGTGACTTACTTCAAGATTCTTTCCTGTGAAGACTCCCTCTGATGTTTTCTTCCCCAATGCTCTATGAGGAGTTATGTTTTGAATGTACACTGTTGTGTTACATGCCTCTTCCCATAAAAATCTGGGAAAATCTTGATCATACAACATAGCATTTGCAACCCCAACTATCGTTATGTTTTTCCGCTATACTACTCCATCCTACTGAGGGTTATATGGAGTTGTCCATTCTCTTTTGATGCCTTCCTTTGCGCAGAATTCTGTGAAATCTTTACCAATGTATTTTGCACCATTATTTGAGCAAACCACCCCGATCTTCTTCCTTGTCGCGTTCTCTACGAGGGCCTTAAACTCTTTGAACCGATCAAAGACCTCAGCTTTGGTCTTTAAGAAATAGATCCAAGTCTTTCTGGAATGGTCATCAATAAAGGTGACGAAGTATTCACCACCACTAAAAGCTCTAGTGGACATATGGCCACAAATATCTGAATGTATCAGTCATAACATGCCATCTGCTTTGTTGTCACTTCTAGGAAATGTTGCCTTCGCTTACTTTCCAAGTACGCATCCTCTGCACACATCATCGTGCTTTGTACTAAGAACTAGAACCCCTGTTACAGTTTCTTTGAGCATCTTGAATGCTCCATGGTGTAAATGTCCCATCCTCCTATGCCATAATTCGTTTAGCTCCTTCCCACTGCTATTGTCACTGCCTATTAGTGCCATTGGAGAGTTGAGTTGCAACCTGTATAACTTTTTGCTTCTAGCTCCAATTTGTTTCACCTTCTTCCAGCTTGAGTGTTTGACATACACTTTCTTCCCTACGAAGTGGACATCATACTCCTTGTCTTGCAACTGGGATATTGAAATTAGGTTCATGCCCAATCTAGGTACATGCAATACATTTGTAGCAATGGTGTTGGCTCTTGACTCCCTCTGAAAATCCAATGGTGCCTCTCCCTACAGGAGTATATTTAGTTATGTTTCCCATAGTGATATGGAAGTCCATCTGCTCCTCCTGGTAGCTAGAGAAATATTCTCTAACTCTTGTCATGTGAGATGAAGCTCCATAATCTATATACCAGACACTAGGTGAAGTTGACCCTGATAAGCAAGCAAATTCATCCTCCAATCTGGAAGATAAATATAAAGCATCCTGACGGTTAATTCTATCAATGACTTTTTGTGCTATTTCTCTTTCCTCTCAACGCTGATTCTGCTTAGCAAAACGTTGCAAAATTACTACGTCCAGCTAGAGATCTACTCTGCAAAAATATGGGGTTACTCCCTCTGCCTCTGGAATTCCTTGATCTGGAGAAATCAAGTTTTTCTGTCGCTCTCTCAGAAAAACTGATTTTCCTCAAGAATTACAACTTTCTTGGCCAAGGGACTGCGCTGCCCTCTGGGGATTCGAGTTGCTCATGCTGAACAACGAACCTCTTCCTTTCTCTGCTACTGAGCTCTTCGACTAATCATATTTGCTCTGAAACCATGTAAAAATTCCATCTATTGAAATAACTAAAAAATATTCTTCTAACTGTCAATTTGATTACACATTTTATTTGCTACAACAAATATCGAATAAACTTACTATTGCAATTCTCACAATAAATTACTGTGGAAAATAAAAATAGAGAAATTCTAGCACACACATAGAAAACATTAACACAGTTATTTTTGGACAATTGTCCCTGGAAATACCCAATGTGGGAAAATCGGTGCAGTAGATGAGGGTTTTCTTATTAATCTTTAACAGCAAATCTGAGTACAAGAATTCTGACAATTTAAATAGAGGAAAAATAATGAGAGAAATTTTGTGAGAAATTTCTCACTCTCCATAGCGACATCCTAAACCCGAGATGGACCCTCTGCCCATACGCTGGTGCCTCTGCGTCACTCTCTACGCAGAGCTCTAGTGGACTACGCTCTTCCTCACGCTTCCTCTTCCTGAATTCAGAAATGTACCTTCTGGACTTTTTTCGTTATCCTCTCTCTCACTTGCTACTCACCCACTAGCTCTATCTCCTCTACTGAATCACAACCACTGAGAAAATCAATCTACCTAGGCAACTGAGTAACTGCAATGGTGTGTTATCCATCCACCCATCGACTTCTTCTTATAATCTTTTGTTGGAGCACCAATGACAAAGATTAAAACATAATCGATGGCCTAGATTATTTCCTTGTCAATCCATGTTTGTTTCTAGAACATTCACACTATGACTTAATTAATTCTGATTAATTAATCATAATCTAAACTGACTAATAAATCTAATTAAATTGTATCCAGTTGGAATTTCTAGAAACAATTTCTGGGTATTGGAGAATACATGTAATCTAGCCTCTCCACCAAATCTCGTGGCTAGAACACATCCGATGCTACAAAATCTAACATAATACACCTAATTTTGCCACTCAAATTTGTTATTTTCATTGAACATGCTCTAATGGTGTCATTTCCGAAAGATTACATTATTTGAGTTTGCAATTCAGTCATTTGATACATGATTTTTTATCCAAGGTCTAAAGCTTCTTTCCATGTTCAGTAAACCTCATTATTTTTCATGATGATCAATGGTTCTATGGAATGTGTTGAATTCTTAAGGGACTTGTGAATGATGAGCATAATTATCATTGTGTAATTTCTCAAGAATTGACATTTGATAAGCACCAACACTTAAACTCATATCATCTTAACAATTATTGGTTCTAGGTCAAACCTTTGGAACAATTTTCTTGAGTTGGTTGAGTACACTAATTCTAGGCTGCTTTCCTCCCCTATACTAATGATAAACTTAGGATTAGTTAAGGGAATCCCCCCCACCTTGACTTTGGAATTTAACAAACCTAAAGAGAGGAGAGAATCACATAGGTGACATGTAGTGATTCACTTAATAGTATCCTTAGGCGTCTCTATGAGTGAGATTAGGACTTTTTCTCTAGGGAGTGTTCGAGAGATAACAAGTACTATCTCCTAAAGTTGGATACAATATTGTAATATTCCTTTTTTTGGTGTCACCTATGACAGGGTTAGGATGGACTTCCAAATTTGGCAGTAGACAGCTCACAGGTATAGGTTAGTGTCATCAACGAGCCCATGGGCTTTTTGGGGGAGTTTTGAGGAGTTTCTATGAGGATCGGTGGCATTCGCTTGATTAATTCCATCATCCGCACCGTTTGCCTTTCGTTTCGGTGCATTCCGAGAACTTTCGGAAAACTGAGTTATTTTTGGGCTTAACTCAATTAATTACATTCAAGGTGGCATTCCGGGAGGAATACGTGATAGAACACCTTAGTGTAATAGCTCATTGGAACCGGGACGAGATTACCAACATGATGGGGTGGTTGGACATGAGTTTCAGTGACTTGAAGAGACATGGTAGCAGATTTACTCTTTCCAGCATTAAAAAGGAATATTTTAAATGGAAAATAAGAGGGAAAAGTGCTCCATGATTAAAATAATAATAAAATAAGGCTCTAGAAGGATCCATGAGATCTATAAAAGAAGAGGAGGAGGCCATCGAGGGATATCTTGGATTTGATATATTTTCTTGTATGTGAGGTTGAGAACCAGGTTTTCTTCTCCATTGGTAGCCCCAGGACGAAAACCCTCGGGTGCGTTGTCGAGTGTTGGACGGAAACCAAACTCTCTTTGAGGAGACTTCATTCAGGAGTTTCACAGAGCTTCAGGGATATTGGAGTGAGGATCATTCAGATCTTCAACTGGTGCTTCATTGTCTTTCAGTGGATTCAGTGGCAGTTGTTGTTGGAGGGAGAGTGCAACAGTTCAGTTTTGGAGGCCAGCGCAGTGCAACAGATCCTTGAGGCCGAATTATATCTCATCTATGTCAGTTATTTATCTTTCCCGCATGTAAACCCCAACGTATGTTATAATAAAGTTGAGATTCTTCCTGTTTAATGTGTAATGGATTGCAGTGTTTTATGTGCTTTTATTTTACATGGAAATCTTCTGTTACTTAATTCAGTAATTTTATGGTAAAATGTTGGGTTAGTGAAATTTCCGCAAAATTGGTAAAATATCCGATTTGGGAATATTACAGGGGTATCAGAACCTGGTCTTGGCTCAGCCTGTAGGGTTTCAATTTCGAGGGTTTTGGGGTATCTGCAGTAATTCCGCAAGGTGTCGAAATCTCTGTCGTATTAACTTTCAAAGCAGCGGCATGTAATTTTATAGTGGAGACCGTAAAACCTTTGAAGCGTAATGGTGATTGTAGCGTTCAAAAGCTCTCATCCATGAATTGTTGCAAGTTGAAGTTTCATGGATTGTTGAACGTAAATGAAGTGTATAACCAGTGCATCGAGTTGCGATTCTGAGTTTGAATCTTGCGCACGTCAAATCCAGGAGTGCCGCATCAAATCAATTGCCATACAAGTAGGTGTTTTCTGCGTAGGACATGAAAGGATAGGTCTTTCTGCTCTCTTAGTCGAGCACGTTGAATATTTCTAGAGGGGACCCATTATTACTAAATTGCAAAAGTCAGGTTGCATGCGTAATTAAGTCGTCGATTGAACTTGCACACTGAATTGGACGGAGGTCAATTTGAACGTAGGCATAGTGATTTGTGCAACTAGAAGAGAAGCCAAATTCACTGGGACAAAGAAAAAGAGGCCGCATCGCTGATCGGGGCTGAAATTATCAACGTCAAGTTATCCGCCAATTGCATCTACGCAAAACTCATATATTTGCTTGGACTCGCAATTGCAAGTAATCGTTGTAGAAGAGCGCAAATTTTAATGGGCAGTGTGAGCATCGTTGAGTGTGGAGCAGTCGTTGCAGTGTTGGGAGGAGGTCGAGCTTCCCACTAATTGCAGGGACAAGTTTACCATGCCAACGGAGGGTCGAAATCACTGACGGCCACGTTCATTGTTTGAAAGACCGAATTCAGTTGCTTACAGAGGCCGACATTCAAATTGGGAACATGGCTATGTGACCAAGCATGGAATTTTCTAAGTTATATCGGATATCAGAGGAGTGGCGACTATAGCTCATCGTGACTACAAGGAATTCAACCCATATGCGTACACCGTCTTGGTGACTGTTGTAGCCACGATTGCAGAGAGTGTCGAGCACATGTTGAACACTGTGGGTTGGAACCGAGGTCAATAGTTGCCTTGGTGGATAGACTGTTATCATTTGAGCTAATGTGGAAAAGGAATGTCACGTTGTCTATGGTGAAGCAGACAAATTATCACGATGTGCACGTGGGCAGGACTGCAACGTGAAGAGGACTCCCAACACATACAAAATTGCCCCATTAAGCCGAGCCGGAATTAATTTGAGGGCACAAATTTCTAATCGTCACAAAGGTGTTCCAAGTTTCAAACTTACTTTTCAGTGCTCTTCATGATCTAATTCTAAAGGCATTTTCCAGGTATTTCTGAGCATTGTATTTTGGCCTATTGTAAAAGAAATCATTATGTTGTGGGTCTGAACATACTAGTCACAACAATGAGTTAGGGTATTTCACTGTTTTACTGTTGTAGGATATTGTCACCTTGTTGCATTCGTTCTAGGTTCCATTTTATTATTTCTGAACTTGAAAGGGCTTGTATATTGTGGGCCTTATAGATTGTGGTCATTAAAATTTTGGTCCTGATCAGTCAAGTTGAGTTTGTAACATTGGTCATGAGTTGAGATGCTGCTGCGCAAAAGGTCATTAGCTTGTAATGTTGAGTCTTGAATAATGCATGTATTTTGTTGAGCTGTATAGAGTCAGGAGAGTGGAGTATTATTGTACTCCTGTCAAAGGTTTTGTAAAAGTCATCCTGATGTTTTGTCCTCATTAAACTAAATCATGGAGGAGCTACTAAAAAATTGAGAAGCTTAACCACAGAAACTGGTTCCTTGAACCACCATGCATCAGAAGACCAAAAAACAAAATTGAACAACAAACCCTTTTCAAGAGGAATATATGCCATCCTTCAAAAAGAACAGCCAAAATATTTGCAGGGAGAATTGGGGATTAGCCACAAAATTCTTGCACTTGGAACATATTTGAAACACATGAAGATGACATGGAGAGTTCTTTCCAAACTTGATGAACTCCTTTCAAAAATAAGCCAGTTAGAAGAGAAGAAATTGATTTGGGCTCTAAACCCTGCTATGCTTGCTCTTATACAACCTAAGTTCTTAGAAGAACCATGTGAAGGGTTCAGATTTCCGGTTGCATCATGCTTCAGTAACATTATGAGGTTGACTGCACCTATAGCTCCTTTCAGTGATGATGTTATGAGGGAAGTTTTCAAGTTAGTAGTGGGGACTTTTCAGGATTTGGACAACAGTGCAGGCTCCACCTTTGGGAAGAAGCTTGAGATTTTAGGAGGTATGGCCACATTCTGAAGGTATGACATCATGTTTGATCTTGAGTGTGATGGCTTGATTCTGTAAATGCTCCAATGCTTCTTCAGCATTAGGAGACATCATCCTGACACAGTCATAGCACACATGCAGTCCATCCTGTCGTCATATATGAGAGACCATGATGCCATTTACCGAGAGTTGCAAACTCTCACCTGCTGCTTATGAGCTAGCGCAAGGGCTAGTTGAGCAAAATGTTGGTCTATTCAGGAGACAGTTGACCAGGGAGGAGTTGCTCCAGTTTGGAGGATCAGGCAACAAGAACGAGTTGAGGAGGAAGGGACTTTGCCTCATCTGCAAAGAACCTTGGGGACCTGACCACTCATTCTTGAGAGATGCAGATGAGGTGGCGGAGGTAGAGCAGGAGGACATTCCTTCTATATGTCAAGACTCAAGATGAAGACTCTTCTTCGGGTGAGTCCATGGGGTCATATGAGGATGCTTTTGGGAAGCATGAGCAATCATGCGGATTTGATGATAGTAGGCCGAATTTGTATTCCACTGTGCATGGTGAGCAGTCAGGGGACTCGATGGGAGATATTCAAGATGATGAGTCACTTTTGATTATTCAGCAAGAGCAGCATATGGTGGAGCATGAGTTAGCTGAGGAGGAGAATGTGCACATCGTGCATGATAATCCTTGGGGGGAGAGCCAGATGGAGGCTCACATTGAGTCTGTGATGGGTATGCGGCTAACCTTAGGGTCAACCATTAAGGAGGAGCGAACAAATGCACGAGCATCTAGTACAGTGACAGTAGTTGCAAATACTTATCCTCAGGAGATGTTGGAGGTTGATGGGAAAGTTCTGAGAGAGGCTAGTAGACAGCAGTAGTATGACATTTCTGATCAGGAGAGGGAGGAGTTGTTGGAGATGGTGGTGCATCCATATTTGGGCCGACCCATTGATGAGGTGTCGATAGAGGCACATACAGTTAGCAAGACTGCAGTATTTTCAGGGAGCAACACTTTCCAGGAGTACATCAATGGGGCTTGCAGCATATCCTGCCCACCTTAGCCTATTATAGAGGGAGGGGCTATTTTTTCAGGCAGTCCTCGTTGACAGGCAGGACAAAGCAGCATGAGTTGAGTATGGGCTAGCGATAACACTCGAGATGTGTTCCGTATGCTGATGTCACTACATTGGATTCTTCTTCCGGGATAGATTGGCGGGAGATCATGAGTTGGTACCTTATTGATGGTACGATCTTCTGCGTAGGAAGCATAGCGGAGCATGGAACCTTAGACATGACAGATGCGGCAACTTCCAGTTGGTAGTGGAGCACAAGTTGACAGTTCTTCAACATTCCATCCTGACTTCAAGAGAGCAGGGTTAGCATGAGATCGAGTCAGGAGTTGGATTGAAGAGATGTGATGAGTTGGTATCCTATTGATGGAGTATCATTCTTAGTCCCGAGCACATTTCGGCAGGAGCACTTGGACGAGAGAGATGTTGCTTGTTCCATTGGGCCATGGATTGTGGACCGACAATCCATCAGTATTTCAATAGCACTAGCTCGACATCTGTAGATCAAGATTGACCTCCGCCTAGACTGGAGGTTGGATTGGAGAGAGTGGCTGAGTTGGTCTTCGCTTCATGGGGCAACAACTACAGCTAGAGACAATGCGCAGTATGATCCATGGGATTCGGGCTATGATTAGCCATGGTGGTGTTGGGATCCGGGAGGATTGATTGATGATAGGTGCGGTGAGAGATCAGTTTGGGATCCTGGCATTGAGGGGTCTGTTCTGGGTGATTTGACATAGGAGCATCACAGCACCCAGGGGTTTGTATGGGATTCGGGCATTGGGTCTCAGTTGCATCGGGCCAACAAGGTGGCCCACATATTTGGATTGCTTGAGGGAAAGCAATCTTGAGGCAGAAGGTCTGTAATATTCCTTTTTTTGGTGTCACCTATGACAGAGTTAGGATGGACTTCCAGAGTTGGGAGCAGACAGGTCACAGGGACAGGTTGGTGTCATCAGAGGGCCCAGGGGCTTTTTGGAGGAGTTTTGAGGAGTTTCTATGAGGACCAGTGGCATTCGCTTGATATATTCCATCATCCGCACCGTTTGCCTTTCGTTCCGGTGCCTTCCGACAACTTCCGGAAAACTGAGTTATTTTTTGGCTTAACTCAATTAATTATGCTCAATGTGGTATTCCGAGAGGAATACGTGGTAGAACACCTTAGTATAATAGCTCGTTGGAACCGGGACGAGATTACCCATATGTGGGGTGGTTGGACATGAGTTTCAGTGACCTGAGGAGACATGGTAGCAGATTCACTCTTTCCAGCATTAAAAAGGAATATTTTTAATGGAAAATAAGAGGGAAAAATGCTCCATGATTAAAATAATAATAAAATAAGGCTCTAGAAGGATCCATGAGATCTATAAAAGAAGAGGAGGAGGCCATTGAGGGATATCTTGGATTTGAAATCTTTTCTTGTACGTGAGATTGAGAACCCGGTTCTCTTCTCCATTGGTAGCCTCAGGACGGAAACCCTCGGGTGTGTTGTCGAGTGTTGGACGGAAACCCAACTCTCTTTGAGGAGACTTCATTCAAGAGTTCCACAGAGCTTCAGGGATATTGGAGTGAGGATCATTCAGATCTTCAACTGGTGCTTCATTGTCTTTCAATGGATTCAGTGGCAGCTATTGCCGGAGGTAGAGTGCAGCAGTTCAATTTTGGAGGCCAGCGCAGTGCAGCAGAGCCTTGAGGCTGGATTATATCTCAGCTATTTATCTTTCCCACATGTAAACCCCAGTTTATGTTATAATAAAATTGAGATTCTTCTTGTTTAATGTGTAATGGATTGCAGTGTTTTATGTGCTTTTATTTTACATGACAATCTTCTGTTAATTAATTCAATAATTTTATGGTAAAACGCTGGGTTGGTGAAATTTCTGCAAAATTGGTAGAATATCCCATTTGGAGATATGACAAATATTGTGAAGAAAGTTTCCTAATGTATCAAAATTTTATGTAAACATACCATTTTTCTCTTTTTGAAAAAAAAAGAAAAAAGTCACGGTAAATGTAAAGGTAATTATTGAAGAAAATCAGAATGAGCAGAATCCAAATGATCAGTGCTCTGGAACCTCACAGAATCATAATATTCACAAAGTATGAATGGGAAAAATAAGTGCATAGGGTACTGCCGATGAACAGGAATCAATAACCTCATTGAATCGCTGCTTCAATGCGATGGTGCGAACAACTTCCCTGAAATCTTCAGTTCTGTCCCTAGTTCTTGCCATTTTCTGTCACTGTCAAAATTGTTATCGGAATTAAGGATTGCACATTTTATGAGACTGATACCACATTTGCTGAAATTAAAATGAGTCTATTAATAGATTCAGAAACAACAAAAGGGGATATGTAGACAAATCATAAGAACAGCTGACAAGAGACTTGAACAATGAAAATGCCTCACGCAGATTGTGAGGCAGACACATCTGCCTGTCCAAGTCTGGATTTAATTAGCAAATATTAGTAACATTAATTAATTTGAAACATATTTTGATAGATATCTACATAATTGTCCAAAACAAGAAAAATAAATAAATAATATAATAATCATCTAAATTTTAAAGTCATAGCCTAATCAGACACGAAATTGATATCTGAGACCCTGCTGTTTGTGGGGCACGGGACAGAAGAGTTCTCTGATATGCAACCAGCTTAGATCAGCTTAGATCTGGTACAGAGAGCAAAAATAGAACAACCCACATCTGGAGCCGAACAAATTAGATGCGTACTCAATTCTTGCAGTTGAAATGAGCTAGTAAAAAACCCTAATAGAGTTATCTAGAAGTGAAAGAGCCACCTCGAAAGCAGTCATAAGGGAATTATCATATTATGCCAGCTTTTCTTGTACAAAATGAGAATGTAGAAATTTTGGCTGAAGTTATTTATAAGCCATATAATGCTATAAGCATTTTGCAGCTGGAAGGCCATATAATGTGTTTCAATTTGGCATTTGTTTACTCTGATATTTGGTACAATTTTCAACAAACAATCCAAACAATAGAGAGAGAAACTCACAGGAAATATCCTCTATAGCTGATGTAGTAGGTACTCAATGGATAATTTGATTTGTTCTTCGAGATTAGCTTCTAGCCCAATTTATGACACTTTTGTATCAATAATTCATACCCTGCCGCTGATTAACTCATGGAATCAGTCATTCTTTTCTGATCGAATCACCACCAACAGTGAAATAATGAATGAATTTTCCACTGAACGAATTTGCAACTGTGTATAAATAATATCGTAGGTTTTGAAAACAGCTGTTTAACCCACAAGCAGTCCGAATTGGAACGAATAACAAGGACTAAATTCTGAAACCCTACAGAAATTCTAGACTGAGGAGGTTTTTTTCAGAAACATTCCTGTTAATGGTTTGAAAAGAAATTGTTCATGCTATGTAAGTATGAAAAATTGTGTTGCTACCAATTCAAAGAAATTCTGGAATGTTTGTAAAGCATAGCCAAAAGCCCAGAATGACCACTATACTGCTTCCAATAACCGCCTCAAACAATAATTGACCCAAAATTTCTTCAATTCAATAATCACAAAAATCTAAGAACAAAGAATGGTGGGAAAAGCTCACACGGAAAGTATATACACCCACCAAGTTTGAATCAGCATTGCTTACACCTTTATCTGCATTTCTATATACGAAATCCTTTCCCTTGGAAAGAGAGCAAGGCACAATAAATATTCCTCAGTGGTTACGATATCTTAGATTCGTATTTAAAAATTAATCATTTCTCATTCGTTATAACAAAGAGAATAAGACTGTGGTTTAGTACATTAGAAGATTTGTTTTCTCGGCAGTCATGGGGTCGCTCATATGGTTGTGGACGCCATGCAGCCAAGGAAGAGAATGTTCCAGATATCCTACAAATGTGATGATGTGGGTGCCTTCTTGGGCATGACCTTTCGCCTCTTCAAACTTTCCCATGCACTTCCTCGAATAATATTTCAACGAGATTTGAATGGATAAACAACGACCTTGATCAAGAAGCTCCGTAAAGCGAAACAGGAAGCTAATTCGAAAGTTTCTTTAACATGTGAGCCAGTGAAGCATTGGAAGCCTTCTACACATTCTTCTAGGTCTGTTTCATTAGCGCCCAGGACAGAGGAGGCCACCATTGGCTGTGTCAAAAACCAGAGTATGCGTGCCATCTGTTTCACAAAATTTCTATGAGAATTGCTGTAAAATCTACACAAAAAGGCCTATGTAAGCCCACAGGGCAACTGCGGCAGCAGCAAATTAGTAAGACACTACGAGCGGTGTGGAAGCATTTTGCAAGGGCGCATTCTGCAAGGCTCCGAGAATATGAATTCATCATTTGGAAACAGCTTGATCAAGCAGGCAAAATGGGAACGGCAAGAGGTTGCCAGCGAACTATTTGACGAAGTGTCTTTGGCGGGAAATTTGCAGATATTTATAAACTCTGTTCCAGGAAAAACTATAAACTTAGAGATGATGAGCAGGAACGGAGTAGACATTGCAAAAGGTTACGAATCAGGATAAGGAGGGAGTTCCTCCCCAGCGTTAGTGGTTTCTTTGATGCAAGAAGCTGTCAAAGGTGACCCAATTTCTTTTTAGGACTGGCGCCAACCAATCCTTGCCGGCGACCAAGACTGTTTCTGCTAACACTTGCTTTTGTGTGCAGAAGAAAACAATGCCATTGGTTTTGAAAATTGACCCAGAATGAGTTAAGCAGAAAGAAGCATATCCTCTGGCACATATATGATCTGCGGATTCAATGACCTGTGGCCATCAATTAAAAAACTTCAAACATAGATTTTTCATTATTGAATTTATCTCTGAATTGGACAAAGGAAACTGCTGTAGTCCATCCCAAGGGAAAAAGATTTTTCGTACTCTAATTCATAATTGGACAAAGAGCATTTATGCTCCCTTGAGCATTTTTTGAAGAAGGGTTGGGATGCAAGTCAATATTAGCAAAACGAAAGTAGTGCTTTTCTCTAACAAAAGAAAGCATAACCAACATAAGTTCTATTTTGAAGGCAGCACTCTGGAAGAAGTTGCAGAATACAAATATCTCGGAATTGACTTCAACAGAAATTTAAGTTGGGATGGTTGTAGAAAGAAAAAAACTTTAGGGGGTTGGAAAGCATTTTATGCTCTTCAAAACAAGTGTAGAGAGGCAGAGCTATGGGACTGGAAAACCACTCTAACTCTTTTTGGGCTTCTAGTGATTCCGGTGATTCTCTACGGTTGTGAATTGTGGGCCAGCAGCACAACCAAGATGCAGTGGAAACAAATTGAGAAAATTCAGAAACATTTGATTACAAACAAATTCAAAATTAAAAGTGCAGTTCCTTATGCTACCTGCTAAGTGAAATAGGGGCTGCTCCTATTGAAGCAATTGCTATGGCGCAAGTCATAAGGTATCTGAAAAAAATTGAGCAAATGGAAGAGGGTAGATGGCCTAAGGTTGTGATTAGTGATAGACTGTGCAAAAGACAGAAGACTTGGATGTGGCAAAATAACAAATGGTTTAGTAAATGGAGTATTTGCTTGAGCATGTGTCCGACAAACAGTAAAGAGATCAAAACTTTTGTTATGGATAAATTCCACAAACATACTTGGATAAAAGAGCTAGAGAGAAAGAAGAAGTACGACATTGAAGAGTTTAACCCCACACATAACCATCAACAAAAGGCGTACATAGGGGCTAATATTTCTTGGAGATCTAAAATTCTTATTGCTCAATTAAGGACTAATTCTCATCGACTCCGTTGTGAAACAGTGCGCTGGAAAAGGCCAAAAGAAATGTGGGAAGAAAGAGTATGTATTTTTTGCTCCTCCAAAAAAGTGGAAACAGAAAAACATTTCATTCTAGAATGTGAGGCCTTCAAAGACATCAGGGAAAACTATGCAAGTATTCTGGCAGCTAATTCTTGAGATAATTTATTCAGCGAAGAGTTGGTCGATAAGTTGGGAGTGGTCATTGTAAAACTTCACAGGAAAAGGGCCGAATACAAAAGTCAAATAGAGAAGCAATCTGTCCCATAGACTATTTTAGCCTCATGGACTTTAAAAATTCTTTCTTTCTTTCTTTCAAAGCGAAACTGTTGTAGTCTATCTCAATGCAAAAAGATTTTTGCATTCTTTAGTTTGGACAGAGCACATGGAGTGCTTTTCACGGCACTGGCTTGGACGTCCATACCAGCGATGCTCTGATTTCGGTTGCAGCATTGATACTCCACCTGGTTGATCTTGTCAATCATATTTTCTCCGCATCAATATCTTCGGCGAACTGGTTTACAATTGTGAAGTTTTTAAGTTTTTTTGGTTTTCAAAAATGCTTTGGCTTGTCCGCTTCAATATCTTCGGCGAACTAGTTTACAATTTTGAAGTTTCGGGTTTTTCTAGAATTTTGGATAGAATCCGTGAGATTCGTAGACGTAGAGGACGTGAACCCTTTGTGATCGCGATACTGGCAGAAATCTCAGACTCCGAGGTCCTCCTGAGGTTGCGGTACCTTGATTTTTATTTTTGTGTTATCGTGAAGCATACAGGGTCATGTGTTGTGAAACCATTATCAAAGCCGTTAGTAGTAATTGTGTGTTTTTGGGTTTTTTTTTTTAAGAAAATTCTGCGAGTATTTTTGTAAAAGCAGGTTATAGTTATTAAATTTTAAATTTCAATATTTTAAAGGTATTTGTAAAATCAGGTTATAGTTATCAAATATCAATATTTTGGGTGTTTTAAAAGTTGTTTTTGATGGTGTTGAATTTATTTCTACTATAAAAACATGATTTAAACACTAAAAAAAAAAAAAAAGTATTTGATGGATTCCAGCCACTTTTGACTGTCCTCCGTCTCGATAGACAACTCCTCCGAGCAATTCCTTGACCTCTGATAGACAACTCCTCAAAACTATGATATAGCTATCAAACTTTGATATTTTGGGTGTCCTAAAAGTTTCCATTTCCACCATAAAAAAAAACCATGATTTAAACACTGCTATTACAAAAATTTTAATTTTTTACTCGAATTACCGTCAAGACAATGCCTCCACCTTCATATAAAAAAAACTCCATTATCAAAAGATTCTAACAATAAAAACAAACATATTAGGTCAAGAGTTGTCATTTATCTTTACGTAAGTTGATGGGCATGTTTCGGAATAATAAAATGAAACATATTAAGTCAAAAGGTGTCATCTTTTATCTTTACGTCGGTTGATAGGTGTGTACTTCGAAATGGGCATGTTTCGGAATAATAAAATGTAACATATGAAGTCAAAAGAATAATAAAATGAAACATATTAAATCAAAAGGTGTCACCTTTTATCTTTACGTCGGTTGATAGGTGTGTACTTCGAAATGAAGTTTCTGAATTTTATTTTAGTGTTGTTATTAGTCCCGGCTTGAGGGACTATAGCGATGACAAGAGCGTTGACTCGCTATTAATCTACGCTTATTATTGAAAATATAATTTATTTATTTATTTTACCTAACCAATGTTTTAGTTAAAAAACAAATTATTTTAAAATATTTAATTTTAATGTGATTAAACAATGAGGTTTGAAATATTATGGCAGATTTTATAGGTTTAAAGTCCTATTGCAGATTTTATACGTTTGAATATTTTTATATTTATGTTTAAAGTATGAAAACCAAAGTTTCTTTTTTATGTGTTGGATTTGTTAAAGAAAGAGTTTTTCGTTCGACGAATCGGGAGCTGATGTGATAGCTCCCGATCAATGCCCTTTGGCGACTCCCTCCCAGCTCCGGCGCGATGGTGGAACCCGCATCGACGACACTCCAGCGCCAGACAGTAGCGGACGGCGACAGCAACGACACTGTGGACCCCACCCTCTGCCACCTTCCTCCCTCGTGTCGCTCCTCCACCACCCGCCACCCCCAAGACACCACCACTCTGCACACGGTTAAAATTTGAATTTTGAAAATTAACTCATTCTCGGTTATAACCTCACGACTACCCGTCATTTGCAAAACCCAAGCAACTCAGCTCCGTCCCAAGCAGCTCAGCTCCGCTCCGAATCAGCTTAGCAGCTCAGCTCATTGCAATCCAGTCTGAGGAGCAGAGGTAAAGATTACTCTGCAAAGTTTTAAAATTCGGAGCCCCTGTTTTAAAATTAGCATTGATTCTATTCTGCTTATTCTGACAAACGTGGAAGGCGGTGGACAAACCTGGATTACATAAAACCACGTTGAGTGGCACCTACGTAAACCCACCTTCCAGTCAAAATCACATTGGGTAGCATGCATGTTGTTTGAAAAAATCGTCTTCCTCTGTACAATTGGTCAGAATTGGTGTTATTTCTTAAATTTATATTTTGAAATTTCCATGATTAGTTTTTGGAGAGAATGAGTTCTATTTCACTGGTTTTTTTTATAAAGATTTATGGGATAAGTTGTAATTATTATTGTTTAATATACTAATGGGTAGGATTAAGGTTAAATTATAATTTTAAATTATGTTTTTATAGGATAGGGTTTGGATTATGAATATAAAGGATTTTGGTTTTTTTAATAGTAGTTTGGCTGATAAACTAGCCTTTGGCATACTATTGCAGATGGAGGCTTTTTTAAAGGTGTTGTATAAGTGCATAATGTAATCAGAACTCGACTGAAAATTAGTTGTGATAGGATGTTTAATAGAGATATATGCCACAATTAGGAGTTAGTATAAGTGGTTGTGGTGAATTGTAGCATCGTTGATAGTGTTGTGTTATAAATCGTTGTTGGAGGAGGAGCCTCATGGAGAGGTATTTATCCATTGTTCCAAAGAGAGCTACATAAATAAGAGTTGAAGTTGCGAGGATGAGTGGTAGCAGAATCCTAATATGAAACATATTTGTGCATTAATCTTTGTTAAGTGGATATTTTGGACTATTGGGACAGATGTTTCTCAATAGTCAAAAGGAAGACTATAGATAGTGTGAGGTAGTATCAAATAGGAAGACACATTTGGTAAGTGGATATTTGTTATGCATTTAAATTTTTTTTCTTGTAGGCGCTGGAAAAATAAATTTATATGTTTCTTGCTCAAGGATGTTGGTCCAAGAACTCTGAAATGTATTGATATTTTTATGTTTCTCATCCTATTTCTTATAAATCCAAAGAATCTGTACACAACCAACATAACATCTTTATAGGGTGCTTAGTTTTTTTCTAGTGTGAAAGTCTGACATGTCTGACATGAGTGCTCTGTAGCTGAAAAATGTATGCACTGTGAAACTATGATGTTTCATTGCAGTGTGCAATTTTCTAGCACTTTAGCATCTAAGCCAATGTAAACACCAAATTTTAAAGGTCATTCCCTTTTTCAATGGAAAATAAAATTTAGGATAAAGGGTGTGGGAGTATGAAATAAAGGTATAACTATCCAAATAAACCAAAGCTAGTACCCATAACAGAGCATTGTTGAACAACTTAAAGAAAATTATTTTCATGATATGGATCTTTAAATTCTTTAGAAAAATAATGGCTAATAAAAACTTATGTGGCTATACCCTGAATGACCAAGGATGTTGGAAGAAATACCACAAATTGCAAAATAAATACAAGGATAGCTGATCAAGTTAGATGTGTTTGTTGAGTATTTAGATCATTCATATGTGTCATTCCAAACTCCCCTACCTTGGCTTCATAAGGTCTTAATCTTGACAAAGGTTTTCTCAAAAACTGCCATTTTTTAGGCTTGTTCAACCCCAGAAGTTTCTGTTGCTGCTTACGGAATGTTCTGTTTGCATGCCATTTCCCAATTTTCCATCCAAGCCCGTACCTGTCATGCCACACCTTATAGTTTAGCTTCATTGCATTATATCTAACTGGCCAGGAGGAGGACAAAATGAAAAAATTAAAATGCTATTGCAATGAGTAATCTTGAATATAGAAATCTTATAAGTTAGCAAAATAGCAACCAAGTATAAAATGTCCCTTGCAAAGCAATAACACAGAAAGAGCATGAAAACTCTGAGCAAGGAAATATTATATATATCATGGTCCAAACTTTCTAGTACTTGGATGGTGCACCACAAGATGTGACCATTTCTTAATTTTATCCTCGCACCACTTGGACTCCTCCTATTTTATAAAAACTTATGTGGCTATACCCTAAATGACCAAGGAGTCCTCATTCCATTTCTCATAAATTCAAACAAATCTGGACAAAATCACGATAATATGTTTATATGGTGCTTAGGTTTTCCAAGTGAAAAACTCTGACATGTATTGTGCATAGTGCAACATGGTGTATAACCTTTGCCCTCTTCCCACTGGAAGTGTGGAACTGTTTGATGGTTTGAGAGTACAAAGTAAGGAGCTAACAATATCCATTTCAGTGTTTTGATGTCCATGTGCACTATGCATGTGATGGGTTTGTACAGTTATGAAGAGTGAACCATGACCATGGAAGTTCCCAATGTCTTCAATTTCGTGTCTCACACAGTGATCATGACATTCCTATCTGGTGTTTAGTCTTCAAATTGCCGATGTGGAGCTCTGATCATGGTGTTCACCTCAGTGAAATATATGGGAACATGTATCTCTTTATGAGAAGGGATGGAATTGACAAGCAAATTATTTGTGAGAAAGGTTATTTTCTTGTTCAATATAGTCAAATTTTTTAGCATCCCATCCACATTCTATGTTAAAATGATTAAAATGCAAATCAACCTTCCATGTTAAAATAATTAAAATGAAAATTATTGTTGATAAAACTGTCTATGTAGCACAACATTTTTGAAGCTGGGATTCTTTTCTTACCACTTTGCACATACGAAAATACAGGATTTTCTCATTTCCACAGCCAAGCGATGGCGCATGGAATGTGCTGCACCAAAAGAGTCAAACATTGTAAACTTCAATGGGACAATTCCATCACATGGTAGCATGTGGGCAAACAACAATTTCAAAGGTCTGTCAGCAAAATGATTCACTTATTCAGGTAGGTTAAGTGCCAAGCACATGGCCAGTACAGAAAATACCTAGATTATGGTAGAGGGTTTACTTGTCCAATAGGGAAAGAGCTTCTGAATTAGTTCAGTCTAAGTTGGATAGGAGTTATGCTCATAACCCATTATTTCTTTTTTCTTTTATAGTAGACATGCATTGTGCACATTATCACAATATATATGTTTAGGTCATTTGCATCCACTGTCTACTTTGAAGATTAGATATTCTGCAACCTTCCCATCTTCAGTATTTTCTTCAAGTTGAATATGCCTGACATTGATTCAAGGAACATTGTCAAATGATTGCATGCTATAGGTGTAAAATAGGGGATGATATAAACATTCTTAGAAGAAGACTTGCATGATGTTTAGCTTCAAGGAAGTGAGGTGTCCTGCAACTTTGGTAAAGTTAGGAAGTGTGTTCATGTGTGCAAGGTGTCGGGATTTTATAGATTGAATCTGATATAAATGCATACATGTCTGATATTAATTTATTGTTTTTTTATGTTGTAGGTTTTTTAAGTGTGGACAATGGTCGAAAAGTGGACATTGTGTATCGAAGTTTCCTGTCGTCCAAATCCTGGATAAGCCACAGTTAAATATGTGCTTTACAATCCGGCGTGAAATCATGTCATGCATAGAAACATATATCTACACAGGAGGACAACTAATAATGAAACCTACTATATCGCCCTTATTGAGGGCTTAAAAGAGGCAAAAAACAATGTTGTGAATGATATTGCAATTTACATGAACTCGCAACTCATCTGCAATCAGCTCAATGGCATCTTTGAAGTTCGAAAAGCAAATTTAAAAACCCTATACAAGGAAGCAATAATGTGGAGCTCTCAGTTTAAATATTTCAACACACAATGGCATGCAGACATTCATAGGATGTCCACTGATATACTGGTGGTAGGAATGTCAAGTGTAGATGCAGGTGTCAGAGATGACACCGGATCACGATTTATTGCAAGTGAAGTCATCAATCATCATCAGGATAACTCTCAAATATGTGGATGTGTTATTCTTATAATTTTCCTTGGGGCTATGATGGCATGGTTCTCTCACTAGAGAAGAACCGATTGTAATTTTTGGATGGTTTGCGATATGATACATGAATCTTTTTTAGCGCATAATTATTTTCTGTTGTGTTATTTTTCCATTTTTCTGTTGGGTAAAATTTGTTTTTGTTTTTACTTCCTTGGGATCTAATACATGATATATTAACATGGATAATTTTCAGAATAGTAAAAATAAAACTTAAAAACAAATTTGACACTCTATAATAGGAATTCTATATAATCAAACAACTGAGCAAAGCAGCTCAACAATTCTATATAATTAACCCTCTACTCATTCAACACTTCTATCTAATCAAGCAACTCAACAATTCTATATAATTAACCATGTGCTCCATTCAGCAATTCTATATAAATAACTCTAACTGATGTGATGCATTCAAAGCATTGCAACAGTACATAATAATAAAACCCACGATGTCAAATGCAAGTCGATTGTTCAATTATCATGTAAAGTTTTATCACAGATTTTTGATCTCTTTCGTATCATCCCATCAATTACAAAACTTTCATTTTAAAGTCACATATAGTCAGCTCAATCTGAAACAACATCAATAGGGAGTGGCTCCAATAGGGTAGCACCTGCTCACCTATTCATGAAGCTAATCTGCATGCAGAAAGCTACAAAGGCTCAATCTAACCATAAAAACAATGACTTCCTACCACACACTATTCTATTTGAGTTGTTCCACTGTATTCATTCAGGAATGTGGTCTCTATATCATAAATTTTCTTATCAATGCTTGAAATATGATGAGCTCAGTGTTTCCAGAACAGATTGCAGTTGTTGCTTAAAAGTCACATGGAAAATTGTGGCTAATATGTCACATAGCCATCCTAGTTAGTCTGCCTCTTAGTCATAATGGTTAATAGAATGCAGTGTCAAAATAATCTGAGATATTTAATAGTGATTTTATATGTAATGGAAAAAAATTAAAGAGGTATGTTGGTGGCCCCTTTTTCTTTTTCACAATCCATGAACATGAACATGAACATGAATATGGCTTTGCAGCAGCAGCAACAAGTAAAACATCCACAACAACAAAAAATTTCCCATCATCAACAACAACAAGAAAATAATTATAAATGATGCCAATGAAATGTGTTATTGAGTATTTAGTTATGCAAAACACATTAGATTTGACTTGTATTTAGTTATGCAAAACACATGAGATTTACCCTGCAAAACTGCCATGACATGTGAATCTTAGATAGACAATGGTGCAGTGGGTGCTATCTTTATTTGGAGATGAAGACTGACCAAATTTGCATATGGATTCAATGTATCAGTTGAAGATTAAATCACTGCTATTTCTCATGTGGTATATATATGAATAAAGAAAGTGATGTTCTGAATTAACATTCTCCACAATCCAATCTCTGGAAGTAAATGATTGAAGGATGGAGATAAAATTGTGCCAAAAAAAGCATTTGAATTCCCAACCCACTTTGATATCTTCAATTAATCTTCTCCACCATCTAATGTTTCATTCTCCTCAAACACATTTTATCAAAGGATGGAGATAAAAATGTTGCAGTGAAATTTGAAATCACAAAATAGTTTGAGGCATTTGCAGAAAGCACGCCAATTTTGCTACTCCAATGATGTGCCTATGTATTACAGTACTATCAAGCAAATTTATTGTTTTCCAACATAACATTTAAAAGTAAACCACAAATATCCATTAATTGCATCATCGAATTCCTGATGTTCTCTTTTCCTTTATATAGAAAAAATGAAGTACATGTACATACTTGCAGCTTATCAGAAGCTGGAATAATTTTAAGCTCTCATAACCCTAGCTAGGGAAACCAATATAACCCTAACAACAAAGTCCTCCACACTAGGAATCACATGTAACCAAAGCTATCCACTCCACCATGAATCCTCACCAACATAACATCACAACTGGAATGACATTCATCGCATGAAGGTTGGTATGTCGGACAATAAAAAAAAAGATGCAGTTTCTATCACAAATTTTTTCTAAAGCCAATTTATGTGTTGTCTCCAAGTTCTGTGATGTCAATGACCCAATCATATTCGGATAGAGGGGGACCCATTGAAGAAGTTTTTGTTTCTGTAACATGACAATGCATTTTTCATCAGAGAAGATAATAAGATGTCAAGTAATAAATGCATCAAAATACAGAGAAGATCAATTAAAAGTCTCGTCCTAAGCACCTTGACTCATCTGATAAAAATAGTTATAGTGTGTCTTTGAACATCCTTCATCTGAAATCACATTAATTGGACGCTCCCGCCCTGCAAACATTCATCCACTACATTAACAAAATGAACAACAACAAGTGCTAAACGTTAGGAGCGAAGACAATGCAAACAAACATGGAAACTCACCAATTTCCGTGATGTCAGTGGCTCAATCTTGTTCTGGTCGAGGGGGGCCCAATGACGAACCATCTATGTTTGTAAGATGACAACACAGTTTCCATCAGAGAAAAAAATAACATGTCAAATAATAGATGCATCAGATTATATATTAGATTAATCAGGAATCTCGTCAAATGTACCTTGACACATGTGATCAAAAGATTGATTGTGGGTCTATGTACATCCTTCATCTGTAATCACATTAATCGGATGTCGTGGCCCTGCAAATGTTACAACACTACATTAAGCTAAAATAAATAACAAAGATCAAAGACATTGCAACAAACTTGAAAAATCAGCAAAGCGATCTAAACATAGCAGCAAACTTGGAAGATCACTAATTTGATCTAAACATACTGATATCGTCTCCCTATAAAACTTACTTGGAACACTAGAGGAAGCATTGTTGGAGGGAGGAAGACCATGCTTGTTGAGGTGTGGAAACTGAAATGGTTCATCTTCGGATGCAAAGACATTCAAATCAATATTCATGTTGACATTCCTTTTCCTTTTATTTGTTTTTTTTGGACTAAGGAAACTCTTCTTCCTCTTCAAGGATGAATCATAAGAATCCAAACCACGGGCGAAGTCATAATCCATAATATTAAGATTATTAGCATCATCCACAATTTTTTTAGCCAGATCAATCAACTCTTTTGTCTTGCTCATAGTAGAAGGAGGACTATTCCGAATCAGGTATAGATAGCCAAACAACTCCTCTCTCAACACACCAAGTTCCTCAACATTGTCATCTTCAATATTGATTGGGATAGTATCTGCATGAAGTTTTGGTGCCTCTGTACTTATCTCAAAAGGGGCATTCAATGCATTGGGTGGGATATTAGGATCCAATAAAGGGTCTAAATACATCAAGGAGGAATGAAACCAACCTACCTTTATAGAATACTTCCAAATGTTCCCCTGAATAGACCATGGACAATCGCAAGTGATAAAAATTTTGCGATGAAAAATGACAAGATATTCCTTGTCGGCTTTGCTTTGACTCTTTATCCAATAAGCATGAGATATGCTCTCATGAGGCCTACAACCACTATCTAGAATTCTTCTAGCCTTTTCCATTGATGATTCAAGCTGCATCTCTTTCTTGTGGTTGTTATAATATCCTTCTTTTCTCAAAATTGCCTTGAATCGATAACATGGCTCAACATTTTTTAGGAGAGTGTAGAATAGCCAATCCATTCTACGAGAACATTTCTTTCGCTTATCACATAGAAATGTTGACTTTAGATAACCGTGGTATGATTCTACAACATTATTTGTCTCCTGGTTTGTGTGAGGAAAATCTCTGCAGCCTTTAACCCACATGCCTACATAGAAAGATTCAATTAGTAAATATAAGTTGTCCAACATAAATAACAAACATACAACATAGAAGGAATATTATGCAAACTTACGAATCTTGTCACCGGAAATCCAAGTCTTGTAGAAATAGTTCAAAACTTCTGCTCAGTTGCATATTTGATGAAAAAAGCATTGATTGCATCATCCACTTCATCAAAACAACAATATTTCATGATATGGCCAAGTTCGTTGAACATATCTTTTACTTTCTCTGAGCTACTAACCAAGCGATTAACATTCTTGAACCATGCCCTCTTTACGTGCCAAATACACAAAATCACTTCACATTTCGTGATTCTCCTATGACATTTAATTCATTTTGAGTGAGAAATTCTTAAAATGAATGCAATTCGAAATGTCAAATAAGAATATTGATGTTACCTCAATGCAATGATTTTAGCCATAACATCATCAACCATGAAGGCGTTGACCCTCCAATCGGGACGAACCTGAAAACAACTAAGCATGAGGCTCTACAGCCATATTGCTATATCTTGTGATGTATTGTGTGACATCACCACCTAGGCAACTGGTACCTCGCTTTGTTGCTCATCAAAGACCGTAAGTGTGTACAACTGATACTGTCATATTAAATAAAATGAAGTTAATTTTAACATAAATGATTTTATTGAAGCAATCATTGGAAAAAAACTCACCCCATATTTGTTTGTACTGAATGTTGAGTCCATGGCTATCAAACTATTGTGGGATAACTTGACCATAGTTTTCAACATCCGTTTTGTTTGTATTCCAGCTATAAAAGGGATGTCTGCACCATTGGGCTTCTAGTAGAAGAAGAAATCATCCTAGATTCTTTGATACCAAAGATCCACACTCATTTCATCTTTGGTATGCAATTGATAACTTTCTTTCATCAGACGATTATAAATGTTTACAACGTCTTTTCTGCGTAAGAATAAATCTCTATCTTTGGATGTAGCATCTATGTCAAGATATTTCTTTATATGTATTTTATAAACAGAGTCAATTGGCAGTTGAAGAAAATAACAGCTTTCTAAATAAGAAATCATGTTCTTCGAAAGTCTTGACTTTCTCTAAGTAATATCACCAGTTAAAGTGCTGTCTTTTCCATGACAAAGCCATCCTTGCCCATCTTCATGATCATACTGATTGTATGTTATTACTACTATGTTGGGATCTTGAACCATAATTTTTACGATAAAATGGAATTGGCATCTCCTCTTTTTGGCATATGACTTCCTTTATTTGCTTTTCCATTCTTCTCTCTTGTCAGATGGACCATACGAGCAATGATAACTACAAAAGAAATTATAGGAATGTCACCAAATCTGGTAAATATAAATCATATTTAATATCAACATCCAAACAATGTAGTTCTAAAATACTTTCAGCTCATACTGTAAGGCTCTTGCGCTCGGGCGTTTGCTTTGTAGACGTAGGAAGGAACATGGAGCATCTTGATTCGATTCCTCTCATTTTTTAAAATCATCAACTCTTTCTTTGGGAATTTATGCAACACAGTCAATATTCATGTATTCTTTGTAGATTTCAGCCCAAACTAAATCTTTACTAGAAAAAATGAATTTTTCTTTTGGGTCTTGCACCTCAAGAGCCATGACTGACTTCCATTTCTTTGCCATGCTGGATGACTGCCTGTAAAAAAATGTGAAAACATATTAAAGGGAGCTGGAAATGATGAGAAGGTGATTTGTACATATACAACATGAAATATAGTAATTGCATCTCCATGAAATTATGTAGTGGAAAATGATTTCTAGTACTCCTATAGGTGCTGGAAAATCAATTTCCAAGGTGTTGGAAAATCATTTTCCAGCACCTATAGGAGCACTAGTACTGTTGTAGGTGCTGGGAAATCAATTTCCAAGGTGCTGGAAAATTATTTTCCTGCTCTTGCACTGTAGGTGCTCGAAAATCATTTTCCAAAGTGTTGGAAAATCATTTTCCAACATCTATAGGAGCACTAGTACTGTTGTAGGTGCTGGAAAATCAATTTCCAAGGTGCTAGAAAATCATTTTCCAGCACCTACAGGAGCACAAGTACTCCTGTACGTGCTGGAAAATCAATTTCCAACACCTATAGGACCACTAGTACTGTTGTAGGTGCTGGAAAATCAATTTCCAAGGTGCAGGAGCACAAGTACTCCTGTAGGTGCTGGAAAATAATTTTCCAAGGTGCTGGAAAATCATTTCAGACCTAGGTTAATTCAGGCTTGAGGATTTTGTCTTGAAGTCCTAGGAGATGGCCCTAGGACTGCACTAAGTCAACTATGGAGAGGTCAACCATCCATGGTAATGGGAAAGGTGGTCAACTAATGAGACAACCATGGTCCTGGTAATGGGAAAGGTGGTCAAAGGCAAGTCTCTGAAAAAGTGATTAGATGCATCCTCCTTAAGGAGGGTCTGCCTTTCTAGCTGCTTGCTTTCGTAGTGAATTCACATTGGGTATGTGCTAGGAAATAGATTAATAATATTATTAATCTGGTTACTGACACAATGAGATGACCCTATATTGTTACTCCTGAGTCCTAGGACATCCACTCATTATTAACAGTCAAAGGCAGAGAAATAGAGGTAATGTCACTCAGTCTTGTATTGTATGTTGACATACACTGTCATCAATACTTGGAAAATTAAGCATACTGTAAAATGCCTTCTTCTACCCTTTAAACAAATGCATTGCATTTTTTTTCCTTCTTTTCTTCACCCAAGAATAAAATTTTGTTGCAGGGAATTCTGTTGACTGGTGCTCCTGGAACAGGAAAGACACTTCTGCCCAAGGTGAGTAGCGCTTTTAATTTTGTTAGTATAAGTATGCTTGTTGCAAGCCCTTGCTCTGCCCCTGCTCTGCTCCATAATAGGAATGATATTTGCAGGTTGATTAGAGAGTGGCCACCTCCTTGACATGCCAATGGTCCTGGTAATGGGAAAGGTGGTCAAAGGCAAGTCTCTGAAACAATGATTAAATGCTTCTAATTTTGAGTAGAGCTTTTAATTTTGTTAGTATAAGTATGTTTGTTGCAAGCCCCTGCTCTGATCCATAATAGGAATGGTATTTGCAGGTTGATGAGAGAGTGGCCACCTCCTTGACATGGCAATGGTCCTGGTAATGGGAAAGGTGGTCAAAGGCAAGTCTCTGAAACAATGATTAGATGCCAGTGGGAACAACGTTTTGGGTTACACTACCAACTTCTTATATTCTAATAAGAGGCTGGATATGCTTTGAGATGAGAAGTGAGATCAACGTTGGTTCTGTTCATACATCAAGAAAAAATATATTTAAGTCAAAAAAATATAAAACCCAATGCAAATTCAGTGCAACAGAAATATCGTAGATAAATATTAGCAATCAAAGATTTGGAAGTATAAATTTATTCAATATATATATAAATTAAAACTTAAAAATACACATTGGAATGCTATTATTTAGTTTTGAGGGCTTCCTCATTTTTGGAGCAAGTCCAAATTTGAAGTAACCTTCATAGCTAGTTTTGGTTTATCTACTCATTCCCTCATTCTTATATATATCATTATAATCACTAACATAGTTGACAACATTTAATGATTGTTAGAAATTCAATGTGAGGAAATATATGGCATTCCGTGATTCCAAGGATTTAAAAAATTCCATAAAATCAACCATGCACTAATTCAATAAAATATGAAAAATACATATACTAACCTCCCTAATCCATAAGATCTAAAATAACACAAGGAAATGATATTAGAACTAATAAATTCTTATTAGACATTATAAAGTTTGAGAGGAAGTGGTTGAGTGATTATCTTAACCATCATCCAATTTTTACTCAATGCAAAACAACTTGAAATTATTGCATGAGCTTTATAATCTAACATTTTATGGCATTGTGCAAGGATAAAATAAATGAATTTATATAGTAGCTAAAATATTGTTTCTTCTACCCATAAGCTGAACTAAAAACAATATAAACTGATATATAAATATGCTCTATTTTCCCTATATGTTTCTGGTACGTTCTAATAATACATAAGGCCTATAGTTAATTCTTATTCAATATGTTTTTTCTTATATGGTTTACTCCATCTCAAGATTTAACCCCTATCCCTAAACCCAGTTTGACAATAAAATAAATGTAATGTTTTATCACAACTACATTTGGATTTGAAAGTATTGATAGGGATAGAATAGTTTATTGGCCACGTCAATGCATATGTTAAGGGAGGTGGTCGTATCAGATAAATAGAGTTAACCTTAAGGTTAAAAAATTCAAATTATAACAGTTCATAAGATGTGATGTGGGTGTGACCGGTTCTTGTCCACCTTGATCACATTTTGTCCACATGGGTGGGGCCGGTCCTTATGGAGGTCCATGTCAAGTGCGAATGTCTTACACCGCTTCTATGTGCTCTAAAGTGCTGATGTGCTCTAAACTGCGTTATTTGTGAATGTTGTATGTTATTTTTCATTTGATAGGAACAGCAAGTTCATACTGTGTTTCTGAAAATCAGTATCTATATTTTCTTCATCACTGGAACTATATACAAAGGGAGCCTCCTATACAAAGAAATATTCAACATCTAGATCAAAATCAAAAGTAAGTTCCCATTCTGCTAGTTCATATGATGATTTGAATAGATTAAACATGTTTATCCAGAGAAAGGTTGGCATCATGTGTTTCTACATTCTTTCTATCCGATTCCACCTATTTTTTATATGCTTGGTCCTCATATCTCTTATTCATACAATGGCACTGGTGTTATAAATTTTAGTCACACTGAACTTATCAAACCCCAATCCTACATTTACGTTGTCCTGCATCTGTTTGGGAATAGGAACTTTTCCTTCCATCCACCTTGTAGTCTCTTCCTTGTGCATGCTTCCTAAATCAACCTTTCATTAAACTCTAGCCCTCGGGATTTATAGTTCTGGGAGATTTCCAAGGATTCATTTTTGAAGTTGATTTAAGTTGGATCTCTTTTTTAATGCAATAACATAACCTTGGTCTTGCTTATGACAAATTTCATACCCATTTTCATGCAAAAACTTTCCAAAGCTGCTAGATGTTCCTGTAGGCCGCGTAATGTCCTAGTTGTTAAATGACATAATTTGCATATAGTAGGATCTATTTGTCACCTGTTTACTCCATGACCTCTTTTCTCATAAATCTAGTCTTCTAGTTTATCTAGATAAAGTCTGAATAATATGGGAGAAAGGGGCAACTTTGTTTCACTCCTCTTTTTCATTCATACAATGGCACTGGTGTTATAAATGTTAGTAACACTCCTCTGTTTCATTATATTTTCTATTTTGTGAGGGTTGTATCTTTTTTCCCTTTATATTTTCCTAAAATGTAGATTTTCCTAAATGAGGGCATGGAAATCTGTATATAAAAAACTCTATAAGGAATATGTTCAAAAGATTTTATAATGTGATCAAGGTTTCTTTTGAGGCATATTGCTTCATTGGTTGATTGTAAAGCTAATAACAGAGTTGCTCTTCAAAAGTTTTAAATTAAATATTCAATGACACAATAATTATGTCAATCCCCATCAAGAAAATATGTTATCTTCAAAGTTGCGGATTCAAAGGTGAAAGACTAAACCTTGATGTAGGAGTAAGTTTCCAATATACTTGAACTGATATTTCTAATACTAAACTGCATCATTGCTTGAATACAACATATCTAGATAAAAAGATCAATGAAAACAAGATAGTTTACAACTGAGGATGGTTACTAAATTAACCTTAACAAAACCTTGACAACTAGTAAGCTGACCACTGCATGGGTGAGACCTACCTCTTCTTATGAACTAGCAGAGGCGATCTAATGTATATTTTATTATTCACCTATTCTTCATTTGAGAAAGGTGTTTTAAACTGTATTATTCTATATTTTAAAACTTAATTCTATTTCTCCCTGCAAAATTATGTAACTCCCATCCCTTGAAAAAATCCACCCAATCAATACCTTAGGGCCACACACCAGAGGGATTATTTATCGTTCATCCATTTTTATCTTCAAGGGATGAATTGGCTCACCACATCTTATCACTAGATCCCTTAAGATGGTTTTCCCACTTGCTCAAATCATTATCAATCACCTCACACTAAAATGTGGTACACTAATCACCACCATCTTTATTACCAAGCAATATCCTACAAAATATTTTAGGGTCAACAATATCTTAACTTGATGGCCCTATTAACAAATGTTGCACCCTACACTCAGTTAAACATAGCTCCTACAATTATAGCATTTTTTTGTTGTCCCATTGACTTGGGAGGCCTATGGTAGAAGTCATATAGCTCTTTGGAGTACCCTTTTCAAATGGACTATACTATGCACCTGTAGAGTCTATAAATCGCCATTGCAAGACTATGGTCTTATCATTATAGGAGTACTTTTAAATTAAAACTCACTATTCATATAAGTACCCTACAATTTTTGTATAACTATACTTTCAACACCATTTGATATACTCTTCATGATAACCACCACAACCACAGGGAATACAAAGAGAGTGCATTTTCCCTCTTCTTACTAATACTTCCAAAAATTTCAATCATGAGTTCATCAACAGAATCAAACAAACTTTTACCTTGTAGGAGCCAAGACATTCATTGGAATTCTCTAGTTATCTCATTGCACTTATTATATTGAAATAAGAACTATATTTTCATATTTAGTTTGATTCTACACTTAGAACGTTTGCTTTGTTGTTCCATTAACTTGGGAGGCCTATAGTAGAAGTCATATAACTCCCTAGAGCGCCCCTTTTTAAAGGAATCTGATATGCACTTGTAAATTCCAAAAACTATCATTGCACTGGTAATTTAAAATAAAAACTTACTATTTGGATCAATAACCTATAATTATTCTATAACCATGCTTAGAGCACGATTAGATATGCTCACGATAACCATCACAATTGCACTGGATACAAAGAGGGTGGTTGTTGTTCCTCCTCTTACCTACACTTCCAAAATTATCAATCAAGAGTTCATTAAAAGAATGAGACAAACTTTTATTTTAAAAAAGAAAGGCATTCATTGCAAGGCTCCTGTCATCTCATTGCGCCTATTAATTGAAATAAAAAATATATATTCATATTTAGACAACAACTAAGCTTAAAATATTTTTTAGGTGTTTTTTTGTTTTGGTTAGTTTTTTTGGAATTTAACATCATCGGGTAGAGTTCATGCACATTATGACTGTCTTGTTGCATTAGTTAAACTATATTTTTGATAACTACTCATGTTTTTGTGACAGATGGGCAAGAGTGGCCACCTATATCGTTATGAGCCGGATGGAGCTTATGCATTTGAAATTTATGGTGCTAATGAATTTCCATATTTCAGCGAAGCAGGCTGGTTGCCGATAATTAAGTTGTTTAATGGGCATAAAATGGAACATTCTTCTGATTTTGTTGATACTTTTGATGGTAACAATGCCAAGGTTGAGTGGCTATTCTTTCCTGTAACAGAGGAAAGCATTGCAGAAGCAAAAAACACAATAGCTGAGGGAGAAAGGTGGTTCAAAAGGAAACCAGTACAAGGGGTAAACCTGAATTTCTTCCTAAAAGACAATTGTCATGACCCTTGCTGGAGCGTTGGGGTACACTCTTGCATTTTAAAACCAGAGTGGGAAAAACCAATGTGGCAGACTCAACTTTATTTCACATGTGATGGCCATTTCTCTAAGGTCTTCCTTTATCAGATGAGATTTCTGGTACACATGGCCAGGTTTAATAAGATGAATCTCCCTTATTTCTTGCATCAGAGCTTAATAAAAATGGTTTCCTATGCAAGAAAAAGGAATATTTTATATCCCCATGATGTTTACCACCATGGCCTCATTCAGATCCTGTACCTTCATGCTTTAAAGAAGCAAGCACAATAGTCGAGTGAGAGGGTAATGAGACAACCACTTCCTAGAAAACATAAGAAGGAAAGGGCTTTACCTACAGAGGCCGAGAGAAATCATCAAGCTGCTGCAAAAGCCGCTAGCAAACCTAACAGGAGGTGTAGATGGTACGAAACAGAAGTCAAAGACAAAAAAAAAAGATGAAACAATTGCAGAAATTCAACATGCAACATAATACTGTAAGAGGCCACGAACAAGGCCTACAAACAAATTGAGGTTGGGGTTGAAAGCCAAGTTAAATCCAAAACTGAAGGATCCAATTTTGATTATTGATGAGCTTCCAATAGAAAGTGAAAAACAATCAGAAACAATTCAGAAAAAGGGTAAAAGAGTGAGGAGGGCAGTGGCCGACAACAACCCCGTCAAAATCCTTGCAGAAGTAGCACAACTTGCTAAAATATGAAAGATGTGAATATTGGAGTTTTATAACCTTTATTAATGTTAATGTTATGGTTCTTCTAATGTTATGTTTTGGTATACCAACTTCCCAAAACAATATAATATATTGGAAGCTTCTGTATGTTTGTTTTATATGCTCTTGGTTCATGTTTTTCATAATGTATCAAATTTCATGCCCTTGCCACAAAACTGCTACTGCCACTAACTTCAATTATTCTTGTTTCTGTGAATTACATGAATGGGTCAATTATTTCTTGTTTCTGTGAATTAAATACATGGGCCAATTATTTCTTGTTTCTGTGAATTACATGGATGGGTGTTTGTTGGATGTATACTTCAGAGCCATAATTGAGAGACCATTAATGGAACTACATTCTGCTAGGAACCCTAATACAATTTGTAATAGTTCAGACACTATAATATTTGGAAGAGTTGTTTAAAATTAGTGTCACCATAGTGCCAACTAAAGCCTAAAAAGCATAAAGTGATTGAAATGAGTTCTAAACATTTACCTGGAATAACAAGCATAACACACTACACATATCCCATAAACGAGTACACGTAAGATGATGGCAGCAAACTAACTCAAATGATGTGTGGGAATCAAGAAGTAGGACTGTCATAATCAATAGCAGTGAGAATAAATTTCTATGATATTTGGATATTTGATTTGTATTACCTCTTTTATTACAATGTGGATTCCCCTTATCTAATTTTTCCAAATTTATGATCCAAAGTCTTCTCTTACAGGTTTGAATTTTAACACACCCATGATTCTTCATTTCATGGTTTTCTATTGATGAGTAGTATGACACATAGTTATATCCTTTACATTCTGAAGTCCTTTTTCAACGCACTGTACCAAACCATTCCTAAACCCACCACACCTACACCTACACCTGCACGCTCTTGTGACTTAGAATAACTTGCAAAGCATAACCTATTTTTTTTGCAATGCAGATTTTCACAGTTGTAATTCATAATGAAAAATAAGTTTCTGCAGAACCTGTGTTAATAATCTTTGAAATGTCCAAAGATTATTAACAAAGGTTCTCTAGAAACTTATTATCCATTGAGCATAACCTTCTTCAAAAAACGAAAAACAACTTTTCCTTATTTATATTAAACCAAAATCTATTGTATGGAGATTTCAACCCACAGATTTGACAAAACCAATTTCGTTGGCATTGCTTAATATGTTGGACCAAGACCTTTTTTTATCATTTGTGCAAAAAAACACTAACCACATGGTCCTAATTGTGAAACTTTATCTAATAAAAAATTGGCTTCCTATTCTTCCTTCACAACTTACAGGGAGACTAACTAATCTTCAGTATTTTCTTCAATCTCATCCTGTTTTGCTAAACCTTCTCCACATATTTGATGCTACAAATTTCCATGATACCTGGTGCTCCCATTCACACAACATTCATCAAAAATATGATAACTTCTCCAAAAACATCTTGAAATTCTCACATGAGTCAGCCAAAACTTTTTTGCACTTCCTCTTGTATTTAATTCATGAAAACTCATTCCACCTCACCATGGAATGACGAAGATCCTTTTTCAAAACCTACTGTATTCAATCCTCATCATTCAATCATACTTCAATAGTGATTTATTCATCTCTTCCTCCACTTAAGGACTCTTGCATTCTATGCTTGACCACTCTTTGTCTCCATCTTTCCTCTTAACTTGCAACTCCACAACTATATCTCTATTTAGACCTTTATGTCTTACCACAACCATCAAAATTGAAATATGGTTTTACCAAGAGAAACAATGTACACTATCTAGCAAAGTGAAATAGAGGTGTCACATAAAATAGAAAAACAATTTGACCACTCATTTCTTATTAAAAAGAAAAATAACATAAAATGAATAAGTTGTTGGAGGTACAAAGAAAACATCCAATTATGCATCCAAACTTTTTCAGTATTGGACTTGCATTTTCATTACCAAACTCAAACAACGAAAAATTTAAGGCTTTGTCATTGGTTTGGTTTCTCAAGTGGAAAATCCAGGAAAACTGAAACCATCAAGCCTACAAATTTTTAATAGATCAATAATAATTTTAATTTCACCAAAGAAAAAACAACAAATCTCCAAATGAATATTTTGGAGGTTGACTTATGTATGTTTAATTTGTAGATCATAAAAATCTATTGAGATTACACATGAAATGAATAAAATAGGTCTTGGGTGTAAGGAGTTGAAGATCAAAGAAGTCTCAATCTTAAAGTTTAAAGAGATCAATTGAGTTGTAATTAACTAGTCTTGTCCTCAAACTTTGATTATGGTCCTTATTAGTGTTCCAATCACTACATGGGCACAAAAACAATATATGGATCCAATTCAGGTTGGAATGGAATTTATATTCAAAGGTGTAAATTCAATAACAAAAAATATTATGCCTTCCTTTTAAATAATTGGATATGGATGTTCCATCATTGTTGGGTCAAGATTGAATATTTGAAGTATCAACCTACTTCTATTTTCCTCCATAGTTGTCCCTACTTGGTTAATGAAAAAAGAGAAGAGATGGGGATGACTTATGCATTAGATTATGATAATCCAGTGAAGTGAAATAGAGGTGTCACATAAAATAGAAAAACAAATTGACCACTCATTTCTTATTAAAAAGAAAAAAACATTTAAGATAATTAAGAAGGTAAAATAATTACATAAATTGAAAAAAATAAAATCAAAATATCACAGAGATCCATATGGAAAGTAACTGATTCATTTTAGCTGTGTGGGTGGATATAATATATCCATGTTCTGTATGAAATCAAAGAACCCACATCTTATACTTTAATGGAAGCATGAAATGTATTTCCTGTAGGCATTGGAAAATGATTTTCTAGGTGCTGGAAAATGATTTTACAGCACCTACAGGAAAAAAATTTACATTATATTTTCAGCATTTTACACTATAGGCACTGTAAATTAGGTTGTATGTTGCATTGACAGAGGATAGTACTCTCACAAGATTCCCCTGCCATTACCCTTGTCATGTCTGAGACATCACCGCTGGCTTCTAATATATGTATTTTTCTTTCCCCAAAGTTCCTTCCCTGCAGAGTTCCAGTATTAATGGCAATATCATTTGGCATGCTCATGTGGTTGTAGCAAAGGGAATGTGGAACCCTGGAAAATTAGAAATACTGCAGGGTAGGTGTCTATGAGCCTTGGTCAAAAATTTCATTTAAGAGCTCCTTGTGCTGCAAGTTTCAGAATGGGATATTGCCTCAATGTGGGAGGCTATTCTCCTCACTATGATGAACCTCCATCATCTGACAGAGATTTTGGATCTATGAATACCCATGGAAACAAAGAACTGTGGCAATGGTGGTGGTGTTGGATCAGAACCAAGAAGGGCTGCCTGTGGGTAGATATGGGTAAGGAAGATTTGGACATGGGTTGTGGCCATAATAGAGATATTCAAATATGATGCTGGAAGCTATGCTCTAAACTTTGATAATGGGTGCTGGAAGGAACTGCATGAGAATTTCTTGGCCTGCAAATATCATGCAAATGCAGGGCATCGAGTAGTACTTGAGACATGCAAACACAGCTCTTAGTTTTGATAATTTGGATGGAAATACTGTGAAATTACAGTTGGTGGATGTCTGGAACAAAATAGCAATGGAGTATGATTATTTTATAGAGTCTTGGAATAGTTTCTTACTGTTTAGAAACATTTTTGTCAATCGAATATTTATGAAGTCTAGCCACTTCTCAGATGGAAATTGTAAACTTTATGAATAGGTATTGGTCGATAGTTTTATTTCATCAATAGAATATATGTATATCATCCTCTTTAACTCTATTTTCATTTCTGTAAATACATATCAATGGTATTGATAATATTGAGCATTGGTAGATGCAGTGCAATTTCATCTTTTGAGTTTTTATTCTATATATATTATTCCCAACGTGTAAGTTATATTTTCAGGGATTTCCAGACAGAATTTGAATTTCAGATTTATATGATATGTCAAAATGAGGAACTCACATGAACACACATGAATTACAACTTCGACACATTTTTTACTCATATGGTAAAAGGGTAGATGAACAAGGGTTTTAACAAAACCAAAACTTCATACAACAATTAAAAATAGCTCAAATCAATAGATTTAAGGGTTCCTGCTTGGTTTTTATGCTCGAATCGAATGGATAATTCCGCACTGCTCCTTGATGCTCCTCCCTCGCAACTGAGCTTGATGCTCCTCCCTCGTGATTGAGAAACTGAAAACAAATTTGGAAATTCATCGCGCGCGGAAAAAAACTCTATATGTTCGGTGCAAACTTGATGGAGGTAGGTGGCGGGTGGTGTCGTGGGGGTGGCAGGTGGTGGAGGAGCGACGCGAGGGAGGGAGGTGGCAGAGGGTGGGGTCCACGGTGCCGTTGCCGTCACCGTACGCCGGGAGCTGGAATGTCGTCACCATCCGTTGCCGTCTGGAGCTGGAGTGCCGTCGATGCGGGGTCCACCATCGCGCCGGAGTTGGGAGGGAGTCGCTGGAGGGGACTGATCGGGAGCTGTCACATCAGCTCCTGATTCGTCGAATGAAAGACTCCTCCTTTGTTAAAAATATGTTGGGTTGGATTTTTTCCAATGCATAAAATTAATGTTGAACTTTCAAGTTAGCATTAGCCTCGAGCATTAAATGTTTCAAATATTGATAAGTGACTTGTGCATCTGCATCTACACCGGCCACCGCCTACCACTGATTTTGTCCACCATCGCTTGCCACTAATTTTTTCCACCTGCAACAACTGTCATCCACCTGCAACAACTCTATACACTTGCAATAGTTGTATACACTACCAATATTTCCTGGGCTATTGGCCCATTAATTTTCCTTAAGAGTACCAATGGCCATGCCTTCCCAGCCCCATGCCATGCATTCCATCCATTGTTTTATCAACTGAGAACTTGCAGCTATTAAATTCTCAAATTTTCCCCGCCGTCGAAAATCTCCAAAAAAATCATTTTTTCGCACGTATTTGTAAACCTAGACATGTCGATTTCACTCTATATTCACTTAGGAGACAACCATATTGGAAACCATTCGCATGTCGAGTTCAGTCTGCATTCGCTCAAGAGACAACTAGATTGGAACCATTCACGCTCTTTGTGAAGTCAGATAGGTCGAGTTCCCTCTACATTCGCTTAGGAAACAACCCCTTTGATCTTCAACTTGACTATGAGTATAAATTGGCTCTCTTCCATTATTAATCGGATCTCAGCTTCAATCCACTCAACAATAATTAGACTAATCAATAACATTCTCTAGAAACAATGGGTTGCCCATTTAGTGAAAATCCATGCAGCAAAGTATTGGTGGTTTATCTAAGGACAAAATCATTAAGACTTCCAATAAGTCCAATTGTCAGGGACCAAGAACAGTAGTATTCTTTTAATTTCTTATGGATCCGTGCTAAAATTCTGATGTTCTTATTGCTTCCAGTTTTACCGCCCATGTTCTATAAAATTAACATATAACGATTAGTTTGGAGCAGTGTCCAGTATTAATATTCAGTATTCTGCTTTTTCTCTATAGCTAGCTAGTGGCCTGTTATGAAACCAACTCCAAAAATAGAAGAAAAGATAGATCAACGCCTTAGAGATAAGCCACTTCGAGTGGGAAACCTCATTTTCATTACATAAATGAACAATTATTGGATGATACAAATGACAAAACCTCCTTCTATATATAGGAGTCCATGGGGTCATAATATAATCCTAGCCGACCTAACAATAATAATGTAAGGGAACAATAATAACAATATTGGGGTTACAAGGGTACAAAAATAACAATAAGGGGGGTACACTAACAACAATAAGGGGCTACACTAGTAATATAGGGACCTTTAACATGCCCCTCTCCTTCAAAAAAGTGTTGTCCTCAACGCTTGAGTAGCTCTGGGTGCTTCTGTATAAAATTCTCATCCTGCCATGTAGAATCTTTAGTGGGTAAGTTCTTCCACTTGATGAGATACTCTTAAATTGATCAATTTCGTAGATGTCGAGTTCTTATTTCCATGACTGCTTCAGGTTCCAATATGATTTTTCCTTCCTCATCAAGTTCTGGAAATATTGTTTAAATTGGAAGTTTTTCACCTATAACCTTCTTTAAGCATGAAACATGGAAAACTGGATGCACTCGCGAAGAAGCAGGAAGCTCCAATTTGTATGCCATAGTGCCAATATTTTGCAACACCTTGTAAGGACCATATTACTTTGGCGATAATTTATTATCCTTATTAGCTTGCTTGAGGGACATTTGTTTGTATGGTTGTAGCCATAAAAATACCCAGTCGTCTACATCAAAAATTCTCTCACTGCGATGTTGATCTGCATGTTGTTTCAATCGATTTTTGTGCCAAATTTAGGTTATCCTTTAAGATTTTGATAACTTGTTGTTGATGCTTGATGTGATCTTCCACTGCTTGAACCTTAGAATTTCCTCTTAAAGACGATGTGATGGATGGTGGATGATATCCATAAAGTGCCATAAATAGGGTCATTTTTGCTGCAGTATGGAAGGAAGTGTTATACCACCATTCAACGAGAATTAACCACTTGACCCATTGTGTTTTTTTATCATATACAAAAAAAAGAAGATATCCTTCCAAATATTTATTCACTATCTTAGTTTTACCATCGGTTTGAGGATGATAAGATGAGCTATGAGCTAGTTAAGTACCCAAACAAGAAAATAATTTCACCCAAAAATTTCAGGTAAAAATGGGATCTCTCTCGCTTAGAATAATCTTTGGGTATCCATGTAGCTTTTGAATTGTTTCCACAAATGTAGTAGAAATTGTACTTTCTTTAAATGGATGAGATAATGCACAAAAGTGTGGATACTTGGTAAGTCTATCAACACCACCATGATAACACTCTTTCCTTTGGACTTAGGTAAACCTATGATAAAATCCATCGAAATATCCTCGCAACATTGACTTGGAATGGATAAAGGTTGTAGGACACCCAGGGTCTTAATTTTCTCAACTTTATTTTGCTTTCAAACCAAACATTCTATAAACTTATGAATATCTAATTTAAGGCCATCCCAAAAAAATTCGCCACCATGTGGTCGGAAATTAAAAATCTCGAGTGTCCTCCCTAAAGGAGAATTATTGCAATTCAAAAAAAACAATATTTTGTTTGAGATGGGAATTATTACAAATATATAAGTGATCTTTGTACCATAAGGAATCATTTTTCCAGCTAAATGCATCAAATGTACTAGGATCTTGCTTTATTAAATTTTGAATGAGTGTCCACACTTCTTCATCCTTCTTCCATTCATCCCTTGCTTCGGTTATCAATGCGGATTTGGATAATAGAAATGGCACAAATCGATGCTTCCACCTCTTCATTCTTTCTTGAGAGTGCATCTGCAACAAAATTAAGATTCCCTTTTTTGTAGATTATTTCAAATTCATAACCCAACATCTTTTTGACCCATTTTTGCTACTCTTCTGAATATAGTCTTTGTTCCAAAAAGTGTTTAAGACTATCATGATTAGTTTTTACCTTGAAGTGTCTTCCCATTAGGTAAGGTCACCATTTATTTAGCGCATGCAGTATTGCCAACAGTTCCTTCTCATAAATATATTTCTGTAAATACTTTCCTTTGATTGGACGAATTTCAAAAGCAACAGGTCTTCCTTCTTGCATTAAAACAACACTAATTCCATTTCCTGAGGCATCACATTCCATAATAAATTTTTTTGTGAAGTCTGGCGTAGCTAAGACCGGTGCTAAAAAATTTCCTCTTTAAGATGTTCAAAGGCCTTGATTGCATAGAGTTTATGACATCATCTTTCTTCAATATTTTTGTCGAGTGCATATGTTCTCCATAATTCTTAACAAACACGATAATACCTTGTTAACTTGAGAAATACTGCATGCTTGCTTTATGGTTGTGGGGAATTTCCATTCCTTAATGGCTTTAATTTTGTTAGGGTCTACCTTAACACCCTCATGAGATACAATATGACCCATATATTCCACCTCTTGTTCTCCATAGAAAATTTGGATGTCTTTTCATATAATTGTTTTTCCTCCAATAGTTTGAGCACCGTGTCAACATGTTTACCATGATCCTTCCAAGACCTGTTGTAGATTAGTATATCATCAAAAAATACTAGCACAAATTTTCTAAGCAAGGGTTTGAAAATGGAATTAATTGACCCCTTAAATGTAGAAGGTGCATTGGTAAGGCAAAAAGGCATGACCAAAAATTCACAATGACCCTCATGAGTTCGAAATGTTGTTTTTGGAATATCTTCTGTCTTCATTCTAATTTGATGATATCCTGAACGAAGATCCAACTTGGTAAAATAAATTGCTCAATGTAATTCATCCAATAATTCATCAATCACAGAAATGGGAAATTTATCTTTGATAGTGATTTTATTGAGCTCCCTATAAGCCGGACACATGCGCCATGATCCATCCTTCTACTGCATAAATACTCTTTAAGA
The DNA here is from genome assembly GCA_034641835.2 of Pinus albicaulis. Taxonomy (NCBI): domain Eukaryota; kingdom Viridiplantae; phylum Streptophyta; class Pinopsida; order Pinales; family Pinaceae; genus Pinus; species Pinus albicaulis. The sequence goes on along the minus strand of CM076576.1, from coordinate 674,091,201 downwards.
ACGAAAAGAAGAACTTGTTTAGATCGAATTATACCTGACCTCTAACATTTTTGCAATCATACGTTCAATTTCGTTGTTTTGGACATAAGGATATCTGTAAGGCCTGATGTTTGGAGGAACACTTCCTGGAATCAAATGAATAGCATGATCATGATCACGAATATGTGGGAGTCCTTTGGGAGTTTCAAACACCTTGGAATAATTTTCCAAATCGTTTTGGAGATCTGGAGAAATAGATGATTTTGATGTTGGAACTTTTAGTGAGCATAATTTTGCATTTACACCTTGTTTTTATTTATTCAAAATATTTTTCATGAAATTAGAGCTTATTATATTTCTTGGCTTCCATGCGATACCCCATAATTCGATTTTCTTTCCTTCTGAAAAAAAATTCAAGAAAAGTTTTTGAAAATTAAAAGCTATAGACCCCAAAGATTGTAACCATTGTACTCTTAGTACAACATCAATACCTCCCATTGGAATGGAAAGCATTGGAAAATTCAATACATATTGTCTCATGGTTAGCTTGATAGTATGCCATTTTCTAGAGCAATTTATAGTTCCTCCATTTGCAACCATCACTTGATATTCTGGTGCTGGGTATAGGAAACAATTCGATTCCTTGGCTACCTTACAATGAATAAAATTATGGGCACTTCTCGAATCAATCAACACTATTACCCTTTTCTACTTGATATGTCCTTCTATCTTGAGAGTTTGAGGAGTGGTAATTCCTGCCAATGCATTACATGATATGGTCGGACTCATTTCTCCTTCTTTTAGGGTTGGTTCCTAGTGTATATCCTCTTCTTTTGAAGTTTCTTGTTCATTTCCTTCCTCCTCTTTACAATCTATGTAAAATAATTTCTTCTGAGCACACTTATGACCTTTAGTGTATTTTCTATCACAATTGTAGCAAAGCCCTTTTTCTCTTTTTCTTCCAATTGATGTGGTGTCAACCTTGTAGTTTGTGGAATTCTAGGAGTAGCAACACTTACATATTTATATATGTGAGTGGTAGGCTTCCTTGTCACCATAATTTTACATTAAATTTTTCTTGCCAACCTGAATGCCTTCTCTAATGAATCAGGTTCCCAAAGGGGAACCTCATGTTGGATGTTATCCTTTAAAGTCCCTATGAAGAAATTAATCCTGTGTTACTATGGAATATCACCGACCCTTATATTCTATTTTTGGAAGTCCTCAATGTGCTCCACCACTGAACCCTTTTGTTTGAGATTTATCAATTGGCTAAAGAAGGTGTTGCTCTTTGTATCCTCATAATGTGCTATCATTTCCTCCGTAAAAATTTACCAAGTGACATTTTTTTACGGGAGCAAAGACGTCGATACCATACAAATATATTTTTTTCTAAATATAAATTTGCAATGTGTACCTTTTGTGTGTTTTGCACATTATTGAGATCAAAATATTGCTCCATATCTAGTATCCATGTTACAGGATCCATGCCATCAAACTTCCTCATATCGATCTTTGGAATATAGAGTAGGTCTTGTTGAGAGTTTTAATTAGTGAATTAAAGCTCTTAATATTTAATTCATCAATCCGGGCTCGTAAACACAAGTTGCACTGCACTTCTTGATTCAGGTTGTAGGTCAGGGCTTAAATTTTTCCTTTATAATGATTAATTCAGAAATGAGACACACAAATACTCATAAACACGCAAATTGTAGAAAAGGGATCAGTTCATCATTCCAAGCAGGATCAATAATTGAATTTGACTTAAGCACTTAACCCTTTATTTAATTTATCTCGTGATTAAACTGAAATCAAAACCTAATTACTCTAAAGAAAATACCTAGTCTTTAACAAACTTCAATTTAACAATTCAATCTTTTTTGCAAAAATGCCAAAACCCTAATTCTAACTTTCATAAGCCACACTTGGAAGAAATTGATTAATCTAAATTCACGTACAAATTGACCTTATGCTCACATGATGAATTTAATTAAACCCTAGGATAAGACACTTTACCAATTTCACTACTTGACATCAAACAAGAGATTCCAACATTAAAACTGCTTGAAATGATTGTTTCACACACCTATCAACCTATGTCACACGGTTCGGGTTCGAATTCGAGACTAGATTAAGTTGATTAGGTTGAATTTTTATGAGGTGCATCATGGTTTGTTTCTCTCACTATATATATATATATATATATATATATATATATATAATTTTAAAAATATTTAAAATTATATAAATAGTGAGAAAATTTTCCGTAAAAAATCACATCATAAGTGCTTTGTCAACACATTTCAAATTTTCTAGTGTGGTTCATTGCCATGTAGAATCAGATTTTGGCATCATAGTAAATAAAGAGAATGTCATGCAGAGACAATCAATTCTAATAGCTAGAATGTAACGACTAATATTGAATATGAAAATAATATTTTAGAATGATATATTTAAAAATAATATAAATACAAATTAATAAATAAATTTAAATAGGAATGACCAACTAACTATATTCATTATAATTAATATATATTTAGAATTTTTATCATATACTATATTAATTAATTTATAATTTTCCTTAAATATATATTATATTAATAAATTCATAATTTCCCATAAATATAAATTATATTAATTTATAATATTTATAATAATAAAATTTGAAATACAATACCCTAATTTTTTTCATGTTAAATAATTTAAAATATATAAAAATTCATTATTGTAAATATGTATTATTTTTAAATTATGTTAACTTATCTTTGCAAATAGTAATTTTATAATTAAAATATGTTAAGACGAACCTTTCATAACATTATTACATATAAATTTCACCCTATCTATCATTTTAACATTTCAATGTAGTTTACCAAATTGGGACTTAGAAGAAAAGGTGTTTATATGAGAATTGACGGGAAGAATCCAAAACCACTTTCTGAAGCGTGTGTTATTGACTTATCCGCACAGGTTTGAGATGTTTCCGCAATGAAATGCGCACAATTGGCAGTGTTGTCATTGCTGCTAGGATGGGAATCATTTGATCCGGTCATTACACCCATGTGTATCTGAGATTCTCAAACGTAGAGATAAAAAAATCACCATCCCCGCAAGAGACGACAGTCATTTGCCTTGATCCTTACCAAACCATTCGTTATTACCAAACATCAACGTAGAGAGAACTAAGATAAAGCCGAACCTCTTCGAACCTGAACGAACTTTCATAATTTTTTTGAAATTTGCTGAATTTCAGACCTCAACCTTTAGGTTCGACGAACCCTGTGACACTGCTATCAACCACAATAGACAACTTAGTATTTCATGCTGGATTTATGATCTACTCTATGACAATTCATTCAACAAACCCTAGCTTTGATTTTAAAATCTACTGAGATGAACCTGCACTACTTAAGCACACAACTGTACTCAAGAAATCATATTGCAATTACAGTTGTCATCAGTCAAATCATGAAACCGAACTCTGGCAAATTTACTCAAAGCCTTCAACAATAAACACTCTACTTTCTTAAATAACAAGATAAGATATGCTAATCTAAGCAAGTGCACACACTATTCTATGATATCGTAATGAGAACTAATTCAACCTAGAAACTAACATTTTGATTAACAGGTTAATGTAAATCTCAATGGGCAATCATTCACCTACTTCAATCAAATTGCAATGTAGCTAATTTAGAAAATGCTCCGGAGTCTCAAATGAAAAGTCACTTCCAAACTGAATTGTAAAGATTGACAATTAAAACAACTCAAAATCACTTATCCACACCTTGATCCTAAGCTAGAAATTTGAGATTGCATACAAGACTAAAACCCTAACTTGCTTTACAGTTTATAAAGGAACTTCTAAAAAAACCTAATTTTCTCACACCACACAATTCAACAAATATTGCATTCAAACTGAAATCCTAAGGTGATCTGCACACTGACTCAATGCTTTTGATGATGAGTTGAGATAAGTTTTGGCATTGAGGATTGACCTAATTATCTTAACTTAATGAAACAAGCTGAGAATGCACTCCTATAAATCCTTTGACAACTTCAAAACACCTCACTATTGAAATCAAACAAACTGATGTAATCCTAATGTTGATTTAAAGAATAAGAGACCTAACCTATCAACTCCATTCTAGATCACACCAAGCAAGCAATGGAAACCACACTTCTATGTTGGAAGACTTATAAACTTCTTTGATGTTGATCAATCCCTAAACTAGCACTCTTCTTTTCAAATTAAAAACAAATCTACTGCCAATACAATTCAGGAAATCCTCAAATTAATTCTGCAATATAATTCGAACAGTGGCTACAGGCTTTGATCTAGCTCACATCAAGGCAGATGATTTAACTTTTATCCCTTACCACGCTCTCACTCTTTGTGATAATAAGGTTGACAAAGTAAAAACAAATTTCTAGAATTAATTCCTCATGACCAAAATCGCACTGTGAAATTGATGCTAAATCTAGATGCTAGAAACACACAATTCTTACCCCTATCACTGGAATGCTATAATTCGTTGCAATTAAGTAATGAAACTATAAAATCATGTGAATTTGAGCTATACTATGTTTTGTTTATGTTGTCAATGCAGAGACTGGCTTTTCAATTTTGACTTGTTCGTCTGTGAACACACTAGGAAAGATTCATTCGAATTCAAGTGTTTTGAGATAAAATATTAGCAACTTGGATCCCGCGTGTGTGGACAATTACTGGTAGTTTTAAACACAGAGAAATCAACACACAATTCAAAATGTTGAACGCATAGCAACAAGTCTTGAAACCAACAAGTTTAAATATACAATGATGAAAGAATAATTCATAATGTTGAATGCACACCTACAACAACAATCTCCAAACTAGCAAGTTTAGATGTAAAATGATCATGACAAAATTCTACAACAATCAATCTCGAAATCTACAGCAATCAATTTATTTAAGTGAAATCCGGCATATAAGATCGTTCTCTAATTGAAACCAAACCAATTCTTGACACATAAAAGATTAAATAACTAATTGAAACAGAGAGATCGAATTTATTGAAGACAATGGGAACTAAGATGCAAAATTGATAATACACACACACACACACACACATATATAAACTACCTACAATGAATCAAAACTTCCCAGGGTATGGTGGGCCCTTGCCATACCTGGGAAGTAAAACTTACAGTAGAAGGAAAATTCTCAGAATGTTAGCTCAAGAACGCAATCAGCACTTCATTCCATCAAGCTTAAATCAACACAGATCCATGATCATAATGAAGTAGTCTCGAATTAAAATAAAGTTTACAACTTTGGTTTGAATAGCAAGTAACTCAATGACCACTTAATTCCCTCCTCCCCTAAAATTTTTTGGATGTAGGATTTATAATCACAGCCTAAGAATTACAAATAGGAATAGATCCATATGGATCAGATCATAGAGATTACTATGCTAACTAATTTATCTAAATATAATTACATTGTCCATTCCAAGCTTTGTTGCTCAACAACGCTCCATTCATAGCCATGGAGATAGGATCAAATTGATTCTAAAAGTTGTGATGTGCTGATCTGTAGTAGTTTCAATTTCCTTTGACCAAAAATCCAAAATAGGGTTGTTTTGGGAGATTTTGACAATTCTAGAAATTTCTGAATTTTACATAAATTAGCCTTAATCCCCCCTAAACATCTCCACAACCCTAAGTGATTTTGAAAAAATATTATAGGGTTAGTAAATTGAATATACTGGAATAAAAACCCATGTTCAAGAATTTCTCATTTCGCCTTCCTCTGCACGAAAATTGAGGCGAAAGTTGGCATTTTAGAATTTTTTACAGATTTGGAAAATTTGGGTAATTTCCTTCTAGAGACCCATATGAGTGAGCTGGGTGGAATCCAAATTATGGAGAGGTATCATAATATTATTTTTGATAATAACCTCTCCCGGATTCTCTGAAAGCATGCCGAAAGTGCCAAAGCCCCAAATTAGGCATTCCCATATTTAACTGGCTTGTGAGGAATTTTAGCAATGGAATCCTATAATAAATGTACTTCAACAAAACCTTCATCAGTAAAACATGAAAAAATCATATTTATTCATAGAGAAGTGAAGAAATTGATGATAATCAACCATAGAGAGTATTTGGCCAAAAGTGACAGAATTAGGGTATAGCACGGGCTAAAAACCTAGGGTTTTAGGGTATAAATAGTGATGTTTCATGATGAAAACATGGTCATATATGAGGCCCAAAATCTTCCATCCAACATTAGAGTTTATGAAATCACGATCAACATTTATTTTTTTCTCATCATGAGTTTCCTCTAGTATCTTTTCGCCATTAGGAAACATTTCTTGTATCAACTTTGTCAAACCTTCCATGTCTTCTTTTAGATCATTCTTCATGTTATTGATCTTAGCTTCCATGTCTTCTTTTAGATCATTCTTCATGTTATTGATCTTAGTTTCCATGTCTTCCATACCAGTTTCCATGCCATTCTTCAAACCATCCATCTTAGATTTGTTAGGATATTCCGACACATAGGAAATAGTTAAGAATAACTTAGTCTAGTGTAGAGTTAGGTAAAGTGTGTTTCTTTACCATGTACATTTGTAACTTATAATCTGACGGTCACGATTTGTAGTGATCCGACGGTTATCTCTCACCTCGGTATTAACGAAACTTGATCTATGACTTAACACTCGATTGGTCCATGATCTTTATTTAAAGAGCATGGAGGGTCATTTGTATGGTAACCATTTATGAGAGAAACATATGTAACTTTTCTTTTTATATTAATAAATTGTCTGAAGTGGTCACGTTGGCTCATGCCGTGGACTGTTTTCCTCTTTGAGGGTTTTAACCACTTGATTATACTGCTGTACTGATTTGTGATCTGGTTGTGAGCGGTGACCTTTGGTTCTTGATCTAAGGAACTTACCCTGTAAATTCCTACATGGTATCAGAGCTATTTTGAGGAACACATATGTTGTTAATTAAAATTCGAAGCCGGTTTGACTGCATGCGAATTTCGTTTTGTATATCTACTATTTCTGAACATTTTTGAGTTTGGAGAACTGCTCAGTTGTGTCTGGAGCGTCTATTACAGTGAGGAACACCTTTCGTTTCATGTGAAAAGGTTTCCGGCTACCCAAGTTATGACATTTTAGATCTGGAGGTATAAATCATCTGTTTTCTAGTTATATTTGTTAATAGTTCTGCTTATTTCGGTTCCTTATTTTTATTTTCGGTTTTTAGGTTTTATTTATTTGCCGGATCTATACCCTCTTCTTTGTGTATGCTCTTTGTTGTGCACTGTGTGCGGTCTCGGAAAATCAGAAACAGGGAAAAGGGATTTTTTTTTTTCTACTTATGCTCTTTCCCCGCGTCTTTATGCGATATCGGGAAATCAAAAATAGTGAAAAAAGTGATAGTTGGTAAGGCTAACCGAAAATCTAACATTCTGCCATAAGGCTTTGCATTTCGTTTTTTTTTTTTTTGCTCTTTTTTGTGTTTTTTTGTGCAGGAAAAGGCACGCACACCGAAGAGAAAAAAACAACCCTTCCTCCTTTTATACAATAATGTTATCCTTCTACTATCTCACTTGGTGAGGGGTTAGTTTATGAGAATAGAGGTTTTGGGTTCAAGTCTCCTTCTTAAACTTCTTTTGTAAAAAAAAATTGTTCAAAGGGGCGCAATTTTTTTAAAAAAAGCCACACTTCATCCCATTCCCGTAACTATTCGGCATCTACAACTCAAATTTTTCAAAATGCATAAATTCTTCATATGGAAGCCGTTTTTCGAGCCATTTTTTTTTTAACAGCCCAATTTTTCGAGATATTTCCATTGGAGTAGTTATTTTTAGCCTTTTCTCAGCTTTAGTTTTTAAAAAAATGGAAAGTGCATGCCTGGTTATTCTTAACAACACCAATTATTTCCAATGGCTACCTCACATGGTAGATATACTTAGAAGTAAAGGGCTTTATAGAATAGCCACAGGACAAAAAACTAAACCTTACGATGATGATAAAGCTGCTAAATGGGAAAATAAACAAGATCAAGCACGAGGGTTGATAGGAATGTCCATTGCTCAAGATCTTTGATTTCATATCCTTGACATTGACACCCCTAATGAAGCCCTGGAAAGACTAAAAACTATTTTTGGCATTCAAAATCAAATCAGGGCCCACCAGCTTGAAAATGAGTTGCTTACTTTGGACCCAAATAATTTCTCCTCCATTGAAGATTTTTTGTCCAAATTTAAGACCCTCAGAATCCTTTTAGAAGGTTGTAAGATCAAAAAGGACGATGGTAGCCTCATCTATTGCATTCTTTCTAAGCTTGGCCCTGCATACTCTGTATTTTTTTCTGCCTTCCATTCCACTAGAGAAGCCATCATTTCTCTAGGAACCACCTACAAGAATCCCTCTTTTGATGCCTTTTGTGATTCTTTGATAAGAGAACAAGAAAAAATTTTACACCTTGGTCTTATCACTGTTGGAAACACTTCTAAGAAAGCCTTAGCAGCCCAAGAACAACCATATCAAAATAATCCCAAGAAGCAATATCCTAAAAAATATGGTCCTAAACCAAACAAGGGCCCTAAGCAATTTCAGCCGTAAACTGAAAAATCAAATTACCAAAATAATAAGGAAAATAAAAACAAAGGGAGGAAGACAGATAGACATTGCAACTTTTGCAATTGGGATGGCCATATAGAGTCCAATTTTTTTAAGAAGATGGAAGCCTTAGAAGCAGCAATGAAGAAGCACAACATCAATTTGGAGCACTCTTCACCTTCATCTTCAGGCATGGCACTTTCTTCTTGTGGTTGTCAAGCATCAAGATCTCACATGCATTAAATGTGATTTCTTTCCTTCTCATGAGTGGCTCATTGATTCTGGAGTTTACCATGGATAAAAATAAATCCATGTTTTCTTCTTTAAATGATTGTAACACCAAACATATTTATGTTGGTGATGATAGATCTCTTAGTGTTGTAGGATCTGGAACCATTCATCTAGATAATGGTCAATTTAATAATCTACTATATGTTCCTACCTTTTCATGCAAACTTATATCTGTTTATCAGATAACTCATTCAGGTGAAGGGAAAATAGTAGAATTCTCACCTCATTATGTTGTAATCAAGGACCTCAAAGATCCTAAACATATTTTAGCTACTGGCATTGCTGATGATTCCATAAGGTTGTATAAGTTTGACAACTTTAGGTCATCATGTCTTCCCTCTGTTTTTGTTGCTCATAATGATGACATGAGTAAACTTTGGCATGAGCGATTTGGTCACTTAAACTATCACTCTCTTCAAACTCTATGTAAGGAAAATATGGTAATGGGCCTTCCTATGGTATCTTGCCGAGATGGTGTTTGCTATGCATGTGTACTCGGAAAACATCATCGGGATAGTTTTGACAAACGCGCCTCTTGGCACGCCTCATCCCCTTTGCAACTTGTGCACAGTGATTTATGTGGTCCACTTCCTGTTGTTTCTTTATCTGGTTGCAAGTACTTCTTAACTTTCATTGATGATTTTTCCAGACGCACTTGGGTATATTTCTTAAAACTCAGGAGTGACTTTTTTATCATGTTCTTGGCCTTTAAGGCCTTTGTTGAGAAACAATCTGGACATCAAATTCTTAAGTTAAGATCAGACAATGGCGGAGAATATGTTAACAACAATGTATCAACTACATAGATCGAGCATGGCATTCAATTGCAACATACTGTTCCATATACTCCACAACAAAATGGTGTAGCTAAAAGGAAGAATCACACCTTAAAAGAAATGGCTAATTGTATGCTTCAATCTAAAGGACTTGGTCTCAATTTTTGGGCATAAGCCATTAACTGTGCAAATTACATAGTAAATCGCACTCCTAGCAAGGTTTTAAAGAATATAACTCTAGAAGAAGCTTGGAGCTCAATCAATCCAGATGTAAGTCACTTTCGTGTTTTTGGAAGTGATTCTTGGGCCCATATTCCAGATGCGAAACATAAAGCCTTAGAACCTAAGAGTGAAAAATGTATTTTTGTTGGATATTCTAAAGATGTCAAAGGATATAGACTTCTTCAACCAAAATCCAAAAATATAATCATTAGAAGAGATGTAAAATTTGATGAAAATATATAGACCTGCGAGCCTAGTTCGGAGAGTGTGCCACCTTTGGCCTGTGAGCCTGATTCGGCATATGTGCCACCTCTCTCTCTCTCTTCTATTTTTAATAGCATTCCTTCTAGTTTAGATGATGACAACAAGGACGACAATCCTCCTCCACCTCTTGAAATTGTTCCTTATACTCCACTGCTTCCAAGATGGGTCCGCTCTACTCGGGATGTAGCAGGTTCTCTTGCAGGTTCTCTTGCCAATAGACGACATACACGTTCTTAGTTTGAAAGAGCTTCTTCCTTATTGGCTCAAGTTCTAGAAAAACTTGATCCAGAAACCTTTGAAGAAGCCTCTAGACATCCAGATTAGGATGAAGCTATGAATGAAGAGTATCGTTCCTTATCGGAAAATAATACTTGGGATCTTGTTCCTCTTCCAGAAGGAAGAAAACTTGTCAGATGCAGATGGGTTTACAAAACCAAGTTTGGACCAGATGGAAAAGTGGATAGACATAAAGCTCGTCTTGTTTCTAAAGGATTTTCACAAGTTGAAGGCATTGACTATACTAAAACCTTCTCCCCTGTTGCCAAAAAGAATTATATCCACCTTGTTCTTTCCCTTGCTGTCGCCTTTAAATGGGAAGTCCATCAGATGGATGTTAAATCTGCCTTCTTACATGGAGATTTACATGAAGAAATCTACATGGAACAACCCGCTAGCTTTATCCAAAACAACTCTAGCCTTGTTTGTCACCTTAGGAAGTATCTCTATGGTCTCAAACAAGATCCTCGGGCTTGGTATGCCAAAATGGATAGATTTCTATTAGATAATGGATTTTCTAGGTGTCATTCTAACAACATTGTCTACACCAAGAAAGTGGGTAAGTCCTTAACCATCCTTGTTCTTTATGTTGATGATCTCATCCTTACTGGTAGTGATCCAAACCATATAAAACATGTGAATTCTAGCCTCAAAAATAAGTTTGAAATGACATACTTAGGAAACTTGTATTATTTCCTTGGTCTTCAAGTCTTGCAATCCAAGGAAGGCATTACCCTCTCTCAGTCTAAGTATGCCTGTGATATTCTACACCACTTTCACATGGAAGACTGTAAGCCAGCCCCTTCTCCCTTTTAGTCTGGAGTCAAGCTTTCAGTCACCTGTACTACCCTTGAATTTGATGCTACCTTATATTGTCAACTTGTTGGTAAAATTTTGTATCTAACCCATACCCGTCCTAACCTTTCCTTTGTCGTTGGTCTTGTCGCTCAGTTTATGCACCAACCTCATGAAAGTCACTAGAAAGCAGCTAAAAGAATACTTTGATATATTCGAGGTACAGTTCAGTTCAGGATTCATTACAGTGCAGGATAATCTCCATTTTTTATTGGTTTCATTGATTCTGATTGGGCTGGTGACCCTGATGATCGAAAGTCTACTACAGGATATGTATTCACTCTTGCTTTAGGACCTATTACTTGGTCTTGTAAGAAACAAAGTGCCATCTCTCTTTCTTCAGAAGAAGCAGAGTATCGTGGTGCAGTTGAAGCGAGCAAGGAAGCCATGTGGCTTCGTTAGATTCTATCTAAATTTGGTCTTCATTAGCAACATAGAACTACACTTTGGTGTGATAATCAGAGTGCTATTCAGCTATGTAAAGATCCATTTTAGCATCAGCGTATGAAACACATTGAACTCCAGATACACTTCATCAGAAATCTCATTCATGATCGTGTTCTTGAAGTCCAGTACTGTCCAACCAATGATCAGGTAGCCGATATCTTTACAAAGGTTCTCACAGAAGCGAATTTTACCAAAATTTGATCCATGCTTGGAGTTCAGGAAAGTTGTCATTAAGGGGGGATAGGTTCTATTGCCTCCTTCCTTCTCCTATTGTGTCACTTTTGTAAATCCTTCAATCCTATCCCAATTTGTTCTTAAGGGGGAATGTTAGGATATTTCGACACATAGGAAATAGGCTCCTTTTGTGTCACCTTTGTAAATCCTTCAATCCTATCCCAAGTTGTTCTTAAGGGGGGATGTTAGGATATTCCGACACATAGGAAATAGTTAAGAATAACTTAGTCTAGTGTAGAGTTAGGTAAAGTGTGTTTATTTACCATGTACTTTTGTAACTTATAATCCGACGGTCATGATTTGTAGTGATCCAACAATTATCTCTCACCTTGGTATTAACAACACTTGATTCGTGGCTTAACACCCGATTGGTCCATGATATCTATTTAAAGAGCATGGAGGGTCATTTATCTAGTAACTGTTTATGAGAGAAACATATGTAACTTTTCTTTTTATATTAATAAATTTCCTGAAGTGGCCTCGTTGGCTCAAGTTGTGGACTGTTTCCCTATTTGAGGGTTTTAACCATGTGATTATACTGGTGTACTGATTTGTGATCTGGTTGTGAGCGGTGACCTTTGGTTCTTGATCTAAGGAACTTACCCTGTAAATTCCTACAAGATTCCATGTCTTTCTTCAAACCATCCATCTTAGCTTCCATGCATTTCTTCAAAACTTCCATTTCATTTTGTGTTGCTCTTTGCGAGAGAGAAATTTGGTGCACTTGCTCTTGTAATTTTGATATGTCATGTTGCATTTCTTCGTCTTCATGAGTCATAGTAGAGACTTTTGAAGGCTTAATGGGTGTTTAATTCTTCTTGGGGGGAAATAACCCAATATTGATATCTATTCTACAACATGCCCTTGTAATCAAATCAAACTGATTCTTCAAACAAGACTTATGCAATTCAGAAAAAAAATATACACCTTTTTCTTGCTTTTGAGGAGATCGATATTGAAACTGAATTATTTTTTTGATTTAGGATCTTCAATATCTAAAATTTGTTCCTATAGTAGCTCTCTGAATCTTCTTTTGAATGCCACAGGTTTGACCTGATTTGGATTATTCAAGACAAAGTTATGCTCAATCTCCCACAATTTCCTAATTATGGACTGGTTCAGTAGAGCGAACTTATATGACATGCCACGTGTCGCTATTTCCTCCTTCAGCACTAAAATTTGTATAAAGGAAATTACAGTACGAGTACTTGCGACAAGTTTTTACAGAATTCCAATCCGATGCTCAGAGAGAGAGTTATGACAATTGTCCCCAGGTCACCTCTTTAAGATGAAATTCAGGAGCCTGCAAAAACCCTAACTTACACAGATCATATCTCTGAAAATATTGCGAACCAAGATCTGAAATTTGTACACAAAGTTCCTGAGGATTTCGGCTTCACGTGATATAAATTTCAGCTTCTTCACCTTCGTATAAAAAAAGTTATAGTGAAAATTCCACGATGACCTTTTTTAGATGAAATTCAGGAGCCTGAAAAAACCCTAACTTCCACAGATCATATCTCCACAAATATTATGAACCAAGATCTGAAATGTTTACAGGAAGTTCCTCATGATTTCTTCTTCGCGTGATAAAAATTTCAGCTTCTAAATCTTCTAAATATTGGAGCAGCGAAACCCTAGAATCCAAAGATCTGATACCAAATGTTATGAAAACAGCTCCAAAAATAGAAGAAAAGAGAGATCAACACCTTATAAATAATCCATTTCGAGGGGGCAACTTCCTTTACATTACATAAATGAACAATCCTTGGATGATATAAATGACAAAGCCTCCTTCTATATATAGGAGTCCATGGGGTCACAATATAATCTCAGCCAACCTAACAATAATAATGTAAGGGAACAATAATAACAATATTGGGGTTACAAGGGTACAACAATAACAATAATGGGGGTACACTAACAACAATAAGGGACTGCACTAGTAATATAGGGACCTAACATGGCCAAAGTGTGTGAATAATTCTACTCGATATTTTGTAGTTGTTGCCATTTATTTTCCCTTTTAAGAGATATGACCATTATTTACGAAATAGCTATATATGAACAAGAGATTAAGCCTGTATTGTGTGTTTTATGCTCTCGTTAATTGATTTATTTATATTTTAAAATGCTCAAGAGACAACCAGATTGGAATCCATTCACATGTCTTTCTAAAGTTGGACAGGCCGAGTTCGCTTTGCATTCGCTCAAGAAACAACCAATTTACCTCACCCATTCGTCTGTTCCTCTTCTTGAATGTGAGTATAAATAACCTCTCTTCTGTTATTTAATAGCCTCAATCCTACTTTATTAGTAAAAGTCAGAAAATTAATAGATCTGCATGTCTAGAACAAAATCTATGTGCCAAATCTGGTGTATATTTCCCATTCCTTATTTGTCTCCCACCCAATTTCTTCATTGATGGGTTCTCGCCATGAAGCCTAAATCTAATTAACTAGTTACTATTAGTAGCATTACTTGATGAAATATTGTTGTCCAGTAGCCTAGTTGGGTAATTATGTGACGATCAATGATTTGGGTACATGAGATTATTATTAGTTTAAGCAGTTCCTAAATTCTCATTCTCTCTTCTTTTATTTTTTTAATGTTTTATTGAACTCATCCCATTACATGGACATAATAGAAGGTCATACCCCAACAAAGATCACTTCATATCATCACATCATCATTATCAAATTTAATAGCTCACAATGTTATTTCTATCTTGTTAAATCATTTTTTAATGCCAACGAACTTTTGGAAGCATGTGAAGCAAAAATTCACATATTTCATTTTCACTTTGCATATGTAAGAAGTAGTATTATTTTACAGCTTCTATTAAGATCAGATTACATGAATTATTCCATTTTTCAATTTTGAGAGTAAAACAAATAATCAATGATAATAGCAATAGTATGTATATCTCAAAATTTGCAATAGATGAAATGGATAAATTGTTTGCTTATGAGAATGTTAATAGCAATAGTATGTATATCTCAAAATTTGCAATAGATGAAATGGATAAATTGTTTGCTTATGAGAATGTTTATTTATTAACGAGTATAGATCTATTTTAAGTATGGATCTAACATGAGCTAAGAGGATCATTGGGATAAAAGTAAGATTAAGATCAATGAACTAGATTAGTTTATGTATTTTTAAATAAATGTAACTATGTTTATTTTAAATGTTAGTAAATAAATGTAAATATGTTTATTTCAGTTTTTTTAAGAAAATGGTAAAAATTAAAATAAAAAATTATATATCAATGAAGTATAATGAATAATAATATAATTAATAATTTATAGTTTATGGATTTTACACTTTAGTACTAGTATATACTTATTTTTTTGGAGGTACACATGACTTGTCTGTTGATAACATTGACACTTTATTTTTCATAAGAAAATCATTTTATATTGAACCATATTACCTTTACCAAAATGTATGATGTCCTTGAAATATTTAGTACTTAGGTAAGGTCTCTTGTTTCCTCCTCTGTGGCCTTTAGCATTTACTTGTTGGTTTGACTTTGCTAGACCCTTTGAGACACCAAATTGTGATGCTTTTTCCATTAGTTGGGATTTGTCTTAGGGCCTTTTTCTCCTTATATAACCTACATTTAATTGGATAAATTCACTTTAGGCCTTCAATGACCAAAATACATTTGGGTATTATAAAAATAAGGTCCAATGTGTCAATCCTTCCTTGCCCCTTTGCATAATTCTTGGGGCATTTAAAATGAATTATTTGTGATTTAGGGCTCAAACCTATGGTTCGTAGTTCATGGTGCACTTCTGTTAAGTCCCTATATTAATAGTGTAGCCCCTTAGTATGTTAGTGTAGCCCCCCTTATTGTTATTATTGTACCCTTGTAACCCCCATTTTGTTATTATTGTGCCCTTAAATTATTATTGTTAGGTCGGCTAGGATTACATTATGGCCCCATGGACTCCTATATATAGAAAGGAGGCTTTGTAAATTGTATCATCCAAGAATTGTTCATTTATGTAATGTATTGGAGGTTGCCCCCTCGAAGTGGCTTATTTCTAAGGCGTTCATATCTCTTTTCTTCTATTTTTGGAGCTGGTTACACAACAACTTCCAATAGATGACATATTTTTCCTAGTGGATAACATGGAATTCATTAACTCCGTGAAGTCATCTCCTAACCTATTTATATCCCTCTCCTCCTCTTTTTAAGGCCTCTCGAACTATTCGATCTTTCTTTGTACATCTCATAGGAACACTATTGGATTCTCATCAAATCTCAATATAGCTCCTCTTCTCCTTTTCCACACTCTCAAGTTACCTGGTACTATCATATCCATCACCTCTATAGGTATATATTGCTTTTGAATCAATTTTTTCCTTGAAGGTTTTCTATATTTTCATAAGACATCGCCATTGGCTTTGTATCTCTCGCCCTTTTGATAGTTCAACACTTCTACCTCAAGGGATGGTCCAACATATTTAAGGTAAGGGAGGTATCACCTTTATGAGGGCACTCATCATCCATCACTTTATTGTTTCGTTACATTATATTGTACATATGATGTATTATATTGCATTGTATTGAAGATTAGGATGAAGTCTATTTTGTAGGAAGGCACAACAATGCGTGTAACTCCATTTAAGTGGGGTTTCACTCAATTTGAAATTCCCTATGTTTCTATATTTTCATCTAGATTAGCATGTATTGTAATCTAGATTGTCCTTCATTTCTATGGAGGTTTGAAAATATGTTGGCCCTTTTGTCCAAGATGCTCGTGCTCTTTGAATTCATTCTTTCACATTGGTTGCTTTGAGGATTTGTTCTTTTTATTTTTGTAAGATTTAAATTTAGAAATTTGTGATTTAAATGAACCAAACTGTATAAAATAAAATAAAAAATATATCTAACTTTTGCATGTGAATTTTTTATGATGTTGGTTGCAAAGTTGTATATCTACTCATATTTATCTACATACATTAAACTATATAATACACATTTTCCTAAATATGAAAGATTAGAATTAATTTTATTTATTTAATTGAAGACTAGATATTGGTGTATGAAAGTTTGTAGCTATCCCCTTCAAAGAAATGAACTGACGGGCAGAGGAATCAACCTGAATATGAAGTTTTCCTTTGAAGGATGTAGGGGCAAGCAACACCAATGACTATAATGATTGTAAATTTTAATTAAATTATTTATAGTCTAGTATAATTTATAAAATACGTTATTCCCTAATCATATAAGTTATAATATAGAACATTCATAATGCATATTATTTATAAGTATTACCACTCTAAATCTCTATAATTTTTCTTAACACTTAACATTTGTGATTCTTATTTGTATAAAACTTCATCCCCTGAGGAATTTAACCCTTAAATTATTTAAATCCTAGCTCCTATAATCTTAATTACCTTCAACTATTAACTTATGTAGTTCTCAACGATTAGTAGAGTAGTTACTTAGTCTTTACTTTAAAATTTTTGCATTTCACACATAGCTTAATTAAGGGGAAAAGTAAGTGCCCATAATCCTTACATCTTTTTTTTTTTAATTTTTATTTTTTATTTTTTATTTATTATTTATTATTTATTTATTTATTTATTTTTTCGCAAGTCACATAGCTTAATTAGAAAAGGAATATGTGGCCCATAATCCACATATATTTTTTAATAATGAGATCATTTTACTTCATTAGCATTGGGACTAGGAACCAAGTGTTATTAAAGAAAGGGAGTAGCCCACGCTTCCCTTGCGTCTTTTAGATGATCCTGGGATTGCATCTGGAAGCTTTCTCAAAGCACTTGGTTTTCCATCTCCCTTCTTAGGCTTACATAGTGTAATAGAAAGGAAGTAAGTGGCCCATCAACCACACATTATTCTCTTTGTAGGTAAGGAACACACATAACTTAGTGTAAGGAGGGGATTTTGTAAAGGATCATCACATATCCACATCATTACACACGTTGTATGTTCACTTTATCATTTACACACACATTGCACTACACACACTAAGCTACTCTAAACTTTGAACAAAGTGCATCTAGTTTCAGGAGCTTTTGTACTTAGTTTATGAGCATACTTTTTCACACCATAAGTGAAGGAAGACTCCTAAAAGAAACCATAACTTGAACAAAATAAATTTCCCCACAGGGGCCATAAAATAATTTATAGTTAAGGTTAGGACCATTGGGGGTAGGCATCTAATAAGCCACCATGGTCTTGTTACATTTTGAAACATAGAAGTTGTCTTTCAGGGTGCATCAAATCCTTCACCATCTCACGGAAAATATTACATGGGCACACCAGAGACCTGATTTAGAGGGGGTTTGGCTTAGGTCCTAGGGCGTAAGGTACTATACGAGGCTACCCAACCTGTATAGTGCTCGGTATTGACGACTAATTACCAAGAAGCTAAAGACTCGACTGCCCCAATGAGACGAAGGTATCCTAGTGGCTAAATTTTAGGGCATCTTTCCTTATAGGTGGAGGTGTGGGAAGCACTAAAGCCTCATTCATTACCTTAGTTTATTCCTTTGGGTGTTGGAAGCGTCGCCAGTTATTTCGGGACGTAACCCCAGTACCCGTCATAAAATATATCTCCACAAGGCCCAGTTACTTTGAGAGTGGAAATGACGAATATGTCTTCATAGGACCTATTATCATAAGTAAAACAAACAAAAACCATTTTTCTTGTTTTATTGATCACATAACATAACTTAAAGGGAAAGTAACCATTTATTTTTCACTTTGTTTTATGTATGTAATTTATTTGTTTTGATACATATCCCTCCCCTCACCACAAAAGTGACACACACTCCATTTTAAGAATACATAAATACCTTACTTTTTCATATTAGGAATAATATGACAATGCTACACAAAACATTTCAATTCCTATTTCACCTTATATATATTAAAATAAATTCTACAAATAAAATTGAAATAAAATGTTTTAGTTTACCCATAAAATATTTTAAATAATTACAAAAAAACAAGTAATACATAAATTAAACATATACACATTTAGAAAAACATGTAACAATATTTGTAGTCATGAGGATTCACAATCACTTTACCATGGAGATTTGCTAATGTTTGCTAATGTAAATAAGCTTTGTTACAATATCAAGGCTTATCAATACCACATGACCAAAATACATAATGTGTTTTATATGACATTTTTTTTAATTAGTCAATTTAATTAAAAAGACAAAAAGAACATACATAATCTAGAATATTCGGGATTTTTTTGTATCTCAAGAAACTGGAGGGGAGCAATGGATACAGCGAGGGTTTCCGCAAGGTTTTTTCAGAACATCGCCGCCGCCAAGACTGTGACTCAGGGCAGCACAGACCCAGGTTGGTTTTCATACGGTGATGAACCCGATCCGACAGTTTCTGGCCAAATCGGGGTGGGAGAGATAGTATCGCAGCTGGATCATGGATTTGAAAGCAGGATTCGAACCTTGTGGGAGGAAGATCGCAGATCTCAAGCAGTGCTTCCCGTTCTCCAAGGACCAAGGTGCGATCCAGCCCGATCGAGGGCGCCCTGCTACAGATCTATCCAGGATCCTTTCACTCCCTCTAAGGGAGACGCCGCCAAAGTCTCTTCACATAGTCTTTCCACGATAGATAGAGAGACCTAGCCGCCAAGGAATAGATCGGCTGTGAAATATAGCTATGGAGCGCAAGAACCCACGATGAACAAAGCGCTTGGAGGCGATTTCTTCACTGATCTGGGATCTCAGCCCGTGGGAAGCCTGCTGATCGGCTTTGACAGGGGATTTCTATTATTTCGCTCGCCCCTTCATCTGCATGCAGCAAGAGCAGATGCTCCCATGTCTGTTATGCAGACCCCAAAGCCGATTCAGTACATAGAGGAGGCAGAGACGAGGGATCGGCCTAATCAGAAAGAGTCCCCTACACTATTAATCGGATTTGGAGATTTTCATGCAAGAAAGAAGCGCATTAAGGATCTCTGGCGAAAGACAGTTTCGCTGTCTACAGCCATAGATCGAGCCTGGCTCCTCAAGATCTGGAATGAGGCAAGGAAGGGGTCTTTTCTATGTATACCACGGGGGCAGCCCCTTTTCGCGCAGCTTGAGGCAGCACAAAAGTATGGGCAGCTAGATCAGCCAGAACCCTCGCAACAGGTAACTTCAGTTTGTTTTCAGATTTTTATTAAACCCCCTGTGGGGAAAACCAGTCTTGTATGGGTACATGCAGAAAGCACGATTTTGCAGCTGAAACAACAAATCTGGGCAGAGATGGGCTACCCTGTTCAGATCCAGCATCTGGTTAGTGGTAGATGGTCCCTTCAGGATAGCAGAACCCTGAACAATTACGATATAGGTCCAGAAACAACTATTGCCTTAAATTTGAGGCTGAGAGGAGGTGTTGTGCCCCAGGGACATCCAAGAACCACAGGTGGAGACAAGGGGAAAAAGACAACATCTCAGCAACAACCAAAGGGAGGCTTCTCATACAAAAATATCTTACAGGGTAACAGAGATCCAGGGTCCCCTCCAGACCAAGGTGGACATATACCTAGGCCATACATAGTAGATCAGCTTGGGCAAACTCCAGCCCTCAACATCGACTCTACAGGACTAGAAGAATACGTTAAGTCTTTTGAAACTCAGGCCCTAATCTGTCGATTTAATAGTTTTTGGCCAAAGCCAATGGAACTATTTCGCTGGATCTATACCAGTTGGACCTTGGAATGTGATATACACCTATGCTCCAAGGGGTTCTTCATTGTGAAGTTCGCATCCACGGAAGCCAGAGATAAAATCATCAGTGCAGGGCCTTGGTTTTGGGGAACAACGGGTCTTTTCATGACCCCATGGTTTCCAAATTTTGACCCAAACAAAATGACTGTCTCCAGAATGCCGGTCTGGGTCCGCCTATATAACCTTCCTCTTCACTTTTGGAGTGAACGAGTTTTGGAAGGCATTGGGAACAGCATAAGGAAATATATCAAAACAGATCTGGAGAGGATTGAGGAGAGGATCTACACCTTTGCACGAATTTGTGTGGAAGTCGACCTAAGCAAAGGACTGCCGGAAAGTATAAGGCTGGTATACAAGCAACAAAACTGGCTGCAAGGACTAGACTATGAAAACACTGCTTTCAGATGCAGAATCTGTAGGCTGACAGGACACTTGCAAAGTACATGCCCAGAAGCCAAGAAAGCAAACAGTAAAAAGAAGCAGAAAGGAAAGCAGAGAAAAGGGTGGCAATACCCCCCTCCCGACTCAGAGGACGACGAATTAGAAGCAGAGGAGGAAGTCATTCCCACAGAGAATACTAAGCCTACCCAAGGAACAGAGACTCAAAAGGAAATCATTTCAGCTAACAAAGGTTCACAACACCATTCAAATCAGGCAGAGAGGACAAGCGAGGATTTGAGTATGGGAGGGATCAAACGGCATCACTCCTCAGATACTTCAGACTCAGACAAGGATACAGGTCCACAGAAAGCAGAAACACAGTTAGTCCTAGCTACGATTGAGCCCACCCAAGGAGAGTGGCGCAAGGTCGAAAAGAAGAAGGGGAGAAAAACATGAGGTGTCAGTTTCTACTCACTCCCTGGAACCAGTTTTTCTGTCCCTTCTTCCATTCTTTTTTCTTTTTTTTCATTCTTTCTGAATGCACGGTAGCCTCGCTACGTCGCATTGTGTGCAAAGCACACGAGCCCATTGGGCAACTTCTGAAAATGCTTCAATGCATATGCTATGTGTAACTTTTCATTTTTAGAAATAAAAGGTTACCAATTTTTTCTGTGGAAAAAAAAATCTAGAATATTCCATGAAAATTAAATCCCTACCACTAATAATTATTGATGATTCAATTAAAATTCTAAAACCCCTACTAATTTTATTAACTTAATAATTAGCATGTATAGAGTGGTGTGGTGGGTGATAGAGGGGTTATGTGACAGATCCTATAGGATTAATTGAAAGTGCATTTGTTTGGGTTCTTGATATTTCAATAAATAATCATGCTGAATTGTATACACTATGGAAAGGTTTGAAGGCTTCCATCAACTTTGGTTTTCAAAATTTGAAGGTGGTGATGGATTTTTAGAATGCAGAAAGGCCTATGGTTCACATTAATCCATTGAACACTCTTTTGGCTTTAATAACAAAGTGAGTGAAGTAGGTATCCAAGACCTCTCTAGGGTTAACTTCTTGCATGCTTTAAAGGAGAATAATTCTTTGATCAATATATATGAAAATCAATCCACTAATAATAAAAGAGAGGGGGGCTTGATTATCAATGATATGTTGAGAATTTACCACATCCACTAAGTTTCTCATGAAGTAAAAGACATGTATCTCTTATTTATGGAGGCACATAGTAAATCTAAAAGTCATATTGTAGGGCATGTAACGTGAAGAGACCCACACACCCTCGTTTCTTATGTGAGCAACTATTTGGTTCCTCAAAATTTTAATCTCGTGAGAGATTCCACCCTTTATTCTTCATGGATTATGGTTATAGGATTTGGTTTTTCAGCTAGAGGAACTAGATTGAAAAACGAGGTGTGGTTTAGTAAGTCTTGGCTTTTTGAGCTAGTTGATTTGCATGGTCCCTATCCTATTCTATAACATTAGTAAGTCACCACCACTATGTCTTTTTTTATCAAAGAATATTTAATAGAGGGGGTTGCCTCTTGTCTTAATTCACAACAATTTTTAGGGGTTTTACTCTTGATATTCGGGGGTTTTTTGGGGAGAGATGTTATGTATATCCCTTTGATCCCTCTTTGAAGGGCCCCAATTAGCACACCGATTCCCACTATCATATAATCAGTGGGGGTGTATCATCGCCCACACCAACTACCTTTTTCATATTTCACTTCCACCATGTCTTTATCCATCACCATGAACCATGCCTATATCCATCACCAAATACTCCACCATTTACCCATGAAGGGTAGTCTTCTCCATTGCCTTAGATCTTCATAGTGAGAAAGAGAAATTGATCGAAATCTCATATGAATTAATGAAATTTTTTCTATGCATTTGGTTTTTTAAAACTAATTGATTAATGTAATTTTTATAGAAATATCAATTTGGAAATGCACTTGGGAGTGACATACATACAGAATCATTTTTTTGACAAAAAATATTAGAAACTTTATTTTAAAAAAACATAAAAGATAATTATATGATAAACAAGGCACACAATATCATCTCATGATAAATGCAACTTAGATCTAAAAATGAATGCTAGTTAATGTTGTGCTAGTTTCATATCATATATAAACTTTTCTTTGCTCTATTTTACTTATCCTTCATGAGTTTGTTTATGAGCATGTGATTGTCAAACAATGTCCTTAGTGGAATTATGAGTTTGTCACAAACTTAAAAAAGCATATTTTTAAATGACAGAACAGAAGAAATAGTAAACACAACAAACACATATAACAGAGCTCAATACACAAGTTTTTTTTTAAGGATTTCACCCCTCCCGGGCTACATCTCCTTAGTCCAGCTTCATAGTATGGGTCTTTGTATTAGTTTAAAATGTGCTCAAATTGTTGTTACAAGCTTCAAATGCTCTCAAAAATTATTCCAATGAGTTTAAAACATAAAAATCTCCCAGAAATGACTATTGATTTTCTGAATGTGGACTCTGGATGCTCTGGCAATGCACCCAACACCTGGTGGCCCTAGCCTTCAAAAATATTCAAATGCAGAAAACACTTGTAGATTACCTTTTCTGCCTCTGCAGCCTACTTTAATGGCTCCAAAATACCCCCAATACCCCTATTTTGGTTCTAACTGAGTCTAATTTGGAGTTTATGGTAAAAATTTATGCCTCATTCAAGTTTTTCCCTAAAAACTGCCTCCAAATCTGGCTAACTGCCAGTTAAGTTTGCTAAATTTGGAACCTCTGCCGAAATTAGGGGCAACTCCATAAATTCTGCCATATTAATCTCAACTTAATTTCTTGTTTAATTAACGTTAAGCGCACTTAAGGCACAATTAGTTGGGTGTTGAATTAGGGCCATGTGGTCACGGTCGCATGGGAGGAGGGTTGGCCCGCTACTCCCTTTTGCCCTTGAATATGTCTATGCATTGAAATAGAAGGTCTGCGCATATTTTTTCAAGTATTGTGCTTGTGGTAGGTTGGTAAGGTGTTGGATTGGTTGGATGGAGGTCACAACTTCAAACTTGACACTGCCCCATTTAAAAACAATTTTGGCATATAATTTGAACAGACTTAAAAAAGAATTGTAATGCGAAATTGGTATTTCGTTTAATCCTAAGACCTTTGTATTTGTATTATAGTTGATATGGTTTAATAAACTAAATACCACATGCATGATATCATAACAAACCATAACGTGGAGTTTGATTTATGTTTTTAATATAATATTTAAATATAGTATATATATAATATATAATATCTTTTCAACATATAATATATATATAAATATATGTATATATAATATTAAATTATAAATAAATAATTAAATTAAAAAAAATTTCACTCTAGAAATATTAGAGAATTTACCCCCACATAGACCAAATTGGCGAATCTGAAACTGCCACTTGTCACAGCCTCATTGGCAGAAACCTGACAAATATTCCTGAAGATTTTTTTTTTGCTGACTGGGCTACCACATCATCCCTATACTTGTTACACCCATTTTTTTACCTGTTTTGGAAAGCGAACAATAGGCCATAACTTACTCATATCAACTCATATTTTGATTAAATGAGTAGCGTTGGAATCGTGGTGACGAGCTCTATGCTCTCATCCTGGTTTGAAGCATTTCTGAGCACTTTGATTTTTTAGCTAAAATACTGATCCCTGATCACTTATTCTATAAATAAAAGGAATTTCCTATGCATTGTAAAGAAATCCATACATACATATATAGATAAATTTTGAGTCTATTTTAGTAACCATTGGACCGTTAGACATATAACGTCCATTCTTTTATCATGATTAAATAAGTTCTTCATGTGAAAGTTTCAAAAAAGAAAACCTACTGCAGTGTTTAGATATACTTTGCCTACTTATTTAGTTAACTTAACAAGTTATTTAACTGAAGTATGCAAAAAAAACATTAAAGTAGACGCAAACTGCATCCTACACATCTACAGATCATTTACTAAACAATACACACATGTGACAAGATTACATGCAGATTTTTCGGACAAATGTCCCCGAAAAAACCCAATGCGGGAAAACCGGTGCAACAACTCTAGAGGGTTTTATTATTATGCAGAATCTGAATAAAACATTATGGGCACCAGAAATGGTTGGCCTATAGAGAAATTACACAGAAAATGTACCTTTCACTTAGAGACAGAAAATATCGTTGAATCACACCCTCAATCTGGATTTACCAATAACAAGCCCTTTCTGGCCCACTGGGACCCCTAGTGCTGCCTCTGCAGCCTCTACATCATCCCTCACTTTCCAACATCCTCAGTGCATCACCCTAGCTAGTGTTGTGCTACCTTGGCTGGGCCTATGTCACCCTAGCTGGTCTTGCGCTGCCCCTGCGTTGCGCTAGCTAGCTCTGCATCACCCTGGCTGGGCTTACGTAGCCTCAACACAGTCCTGTGCGTGGTGCCAACTGAATTGCGTCCTCCTAGCTGGCTCAGTGCTGTCTGGTACTAGCTACCTCTCTACTACTGTATTCTCAGCCTTGGATCAGATCATCCCTTGCTGATCCTTGCCCCTCACTACACTGCAAACTCACTTCCAATTCCTCAGCAAACCCTACCCGAGAAATTTGACTTAGCTTCAGTGCTTTGCCTGTGTGCTTGTCCTCCAACTGACCCTGAGCCCTTCCTTTATAATTTTCTTGTTGCGAAAGCAACGACCGTGATCTAATCTCTAATCGAAGGCTCATATTAAAAGAATTCTTGATCCATGTCACTTAGAACATTTCATCACAAGTGTTTAATTAATTCACTTTAATCTTTCTATTTCCCTAAGTTAGACTTAGGGTCCTCATTAAAAAAATTAATTATTTGAATAATTTCAACACTAGATGAAATTTCTCCAAATGGTTTCTGGGTCTTGGAGATCTCGTGTGTCTTAGCCTCCCCAGAAAATTTTGGAGGTAGAGCACACCTGATGCTAACCCAAAATCTCAACACTCCCTCTTAGCGAGGAGTATGATCTAGCAATACTTCCACACTGAAGCATTTCCCTGATCTCAACATTGGTCTCTGTGCTACTGATGCTTGGCCTGTTTCCCTCCATCCACTGCATTGTTTCTCCCTTTGCTGATGCTTATGTCTATGTCACTGACATTGAAACATCTTAACTGCAACTCCCTCTCAAATTGTTGCATCGTGTTGTCAACGGTTGCACTGCAACTCAGTTGCTAAGAAGTAAGAAACTGAAGGACCCCTACACAACCACTACAGACAAGTCAGTTAGGTTGCATCTCATCACTGAAGCTCCCTTGGATATTGTGTTGCGTTGTCTCTTTGAAGCCACTGTGCTGTTGCTGCTATGCACTGTGTAAGAATTTCCCCTCTGCATTGTTTAAGTCCCATCAACCTCTGTGTTGTTGATTATACGTTCCTGCTACCTCTACACTACACTGTTCCACTCTACAACGTCCCAGATTTTCCCTCTTCTTCACTGTGATCCTCTGCACCCACTGCTCTAGTCATCCCTGCTACTGTCTTAAGGTTCCCGTATCATGTATGTGATCCAAGAGTCTGGGCACCTCAAGGATATTTCCTCTCCATCTGTAGCTACTCTATAGATCAATGTCATCCCACCTCTTCTCTCAAGGCACATGAGCACTCATAGCCACATCATCCTCACTACCAATATCGCCTCTAACTTTTGGTGCATTGGAATTAGAATATCCCTTGCCCTTCTTCTTAGGACAAGTGTTGGCATAGTGTCTAAGTTTGCCACAATTAAAGCACTAGAACTTTGATAGGTCCCTCTTCTTCTTCAATTGTTGTTGTCATTCCTTTGATGCAAGATATGCATCCACTTCCTCCTCCTTCTTCACTTTGCTACTTTCGATGTTGAATTCCTTCTTGGTCATTTGTCGGATCTCCTCCTATCTAAGGATGGCCCACATGTCACCCCAATTGGGGAGTTGTGCTCTACCCAAAATTTTTTGGACAATGGTTTCCCACTTGTCAGTGACAACATTCAGGGTTGTCCTTACTAAGAGTCCCTCATCCAAATTTGACCCCATGGAAATTAGTTGATCTCGAATAGTTTGCAACCTGGAAAGGAATGGATCAATCCCTTCCCCTTTATGTATCTGGAACACCCTCATCTGGTTCTCCAAAATCATCTTACGTTGGATGAAGCTCCCCTGATCCTTCACCCCATCCATGATCAAGCGCTTTTCCCACGCCTGATTCTCGTTAAACTTCTGAAGAGTGTTTTCATCAACCGACACAACTATGAAATTCTTTGTGTGTTCCCTGATGTCGTACTCCTCTAATAATTACATGATTATGGCCTTCTAGATCGCGAAGTTGAACACTCTGTCCAAACTATCCTGATCACGTAGTCCGTACGGGGCCATCTAGCTCAAATCTGTCGAAATGGGTTCTCCTCTCCCTCTTTGTGTTGAAACACTCAACAGTTTACTGGATCTGGATTTATTCGCGATAGAAACCCTCTATTTCCCTCCTGGAAATCCTCTGCCAAAAAAAATGAATTAGTCCTCTACGATCACCCTCCTGATCGAATCTCAAATATGTTTGGCACAAATCTGTTGAGCGACTATTCTCCTCCCACTCTTGTCACCTTTGCTAGGCACTGTTCTGCACCAACATAAAATGTGCCACACCAAAAAATTCTGAAGATCAGAAGCTCTACTTCTAGACTTTGGGAAATTGCACAATAACCTCCACACAATCTATGTCCTTCTGGCTGGCCTCTGCATGAGCAGACTGGCTCAACGCAACCTCTACGCAGCGCAGGCTGCTCCTGCGTCACTTTGGAAGGCTCTGCACTGCCTCTGCTTCACTCAGATGGCTTTGCGTGAGCCCGATTAAGCTGCGTCCCTCATGGTGTTGCGTTGCCCTTTTCTAGATATTTGCTGCTTTAGCTGCTCTCTATGCAACAATTATCTTCAGCCACCCTGTTGGTGGATCAGCTTCATCTGCAATGCTATGATACCTGTGAAAGTTTCAAAACAAAAACCCTACTACAGTCTCTAGATCTACTTCGCCTACTTGTTTAATTAAATTAACAAGTTATTTAACTGAAGTATTCAGGAAAACATTAAAGCAAACACAAACTGCAACCTAAACATCTACAGATAATTTATTAAACAATACACACATGTGACAATATTACACACATATTTTTTAGACAAATGTCCCGAAAAAAACCCAATGTGGGAAAACTGATGCAACAACTATAGAGGGTTTTATTATTATGAAAAATATAAATACAACATTCTAAGCACAAGAAATGGTTGGCCCTACAAAGAAATTACACGACAGATGTACCTCTCACTCGGAGATAGAAAACATGGTTGAATCAGACTCTCAATTAGGATTTATAGATAATGAGCCCTTTCTGGCCCATTTGAACCCTCAGCCCTGCCTCTGCAGCCTCTACGTCAGCCCTCACTGGTCAATGTCCCCACTGTGTCACCCTGAATGGTGTTGTGCTTCCTCTGCGTTGCCCTAACTAGGCCTCCATCACCCTGGCTAGTGTTGCGCTAGTCAAGTCTGCGTCACCCTGCTTGGGCTTGTGCAGCCTCTGCATAATCCTCTATGTGGTGCTGGTTGAACTGTGTCCTCCTGGCTAGATTTGCACTGTCTGGTACTAGTTGCATCTCTGCTTCTGTATTCTCAGCCTTAGATCAGATCAGCCCTTGCCAATCTTTGCCCCTCACTACACTGCAAATTTGCTTCTAATTCCTCAGCAAACCCCACCCCATAAATTCGACTTAGATTCAGTGCTCTTCTTGTGTGCTTGTCCTCCACTTGACCCCAACCTCTTCCTTTATAATTTTCTCCTTGGGAAACCAACAGTAGTGATCTAATCTCTAATCGACAGCTCTGATTAAAAGACTGTTTGATCCACATCACTTAGAAAATTTCATCACATGTGTTTAATTAATTCACTTTAATTTTTCTATTTCCCTAAGTTAGACTTAGGGTTCTCATTAAAAAAAAAATTATTTGAAAAATTTCAACACTAGATGAAATTTCTCCAAATTCTTTCTGGGTCTTGGATATCTCGTGTATCTTAGCCCCTCCACAAAATTTCAGAGCTAGAGCACACATGATGCTACCTCAAAATATCAACACTTCACCCATCATGTATTCTGCCCTTTCTTCTTTTTCTCGTGCTGAAAGTCTTGATGCTAGTAACTAGGAGGATAAGAAGAATAAGAAAAGGAAGAAGAAGAAGAAGCAAGATAAGAAAGGGTCTAACAAACCAACCATGGTCATGAGTGTTAGTAATGTTGAGGAACCCTCAAACATGAAATGCAAGCCCAAATATCTTTGCAATATTTGTAAGGGTGCTCACCTTCTTAAGGATTGTTCTATTATACCTAGAGTCTTAGAAGTGTGGTCTAAATATTCTCATCAACTTATGGTTTATCTGTTAACTAGTGATTCTAAAGTTCTTGGGGAAAAGGGTAAAGTTAGGTTTCCATGTAGGTTATCTGAAGGGAGGCATCAAAATCACCTTTTCCCTCTTATGGATGAGGCCTCTAAAATGTCTGAATCAATTTTTTTTTAGAATGCCTACTCTTCTTATGGACAATATGCCGAGTCTTGCTCCCTTTAGGAAACTTACTTCTTTCTTGATCAAACTCAAAGTGGTGTGATATTATTGCATTAATTTTAACCCAAACCATCAATCTAGGAGATTAGAAACCCTTCCCCCTTTGAGAGAGGTGTTATGTCTCTCCCTTCGGTCCCTCTTCGAATGTCCCCCATTAGCACACCATCTCATGCCTCAGTGTTGGGAACATCCTTGTTTTTATGAGACTAGAATGTTAGGTAGTGTTAGGTAGTCCACTTCGACCCATTCCAACTCAACCACTCATCACAAGTCACCCCATGACACTAAGTTGGTGACACCGCATCCACAAAGATATCATATGTCACACATGGTTAGTCTAAATTTGTGGTAAATCTCTAAGTTGATTAATGACCCAAATATTACTTTTGCCAAAGTGGTTTATCTGAAAAGTATAAAATATTTACCTAAAAATGTGATTTCCATGCTTAGTGATATGCATTAATCAAGACCATAATACTTACTCAAACCAATTATTTTCAATGGAATGTGTACATATATTTGAAGAATGAGTAAGTTGGAGATGATTAATGGGTTGGAAGTTGAATACCCAGAGGATATGATTGAATTTTTAGCAGAATACTTAACATGTACAGAGATTGATGGGGACCAAGTTGCAATTATTCGATATTGTCAACTTGATGATTTTATAAGAGGAGAGGAATTGACTGAATGTGCACCCACTCAATTTCGTCTTTATTCTCATCGAAGTAAAAAATTAAAGGATATAAAACAAACATATTTTTCAACATATCTGGAGTACAATATGTGAGTCTTTATATATTTTTTCACTATATGTATAATTTTTTAGAATGTGCATAAATGTTATATCTAATTTGTTGTAAAAAATTTATATACAATTATTGGTGTGCATATGGTCTTGAGTGCAAAAGCTAAATTATGAGTGCATCCTCATATCAAAAGAAAAAACGTAGTCAACATGAAAGTATTAAATTTGGTTGCCAATGCCACTTCATTGTGCGATGACTTCAACTTAGAAAAAATGATGTTGTAAAAATATATACTGCATGTAGGCATATTGATAAATCCAATGTCGTCTGTCATGGAAAAGATGTAATCGGTAGGCCTATGAGATTCAGTTATGCGCCACATTTAACAAGGGATATGCGATCTATTTTCCAACATTTAATCCAAAGAGGTTTTAATGTTACAATGATATGGGATAAGTTCATATCATATGTGAAGGATGGATTCAATGAGTTATACACATGGATATCTCGAGATGCATATATGACAACACAAGATATATTAAACATTTATAATGATATGATAAGGCTAGAGTATGTTAAAGATCAAAGTGATCCAAACAATGTATAATATTGGTATAAGGAATGCCCTAAGAGATTTTTCATCTACCAAAAACAAGATTGTGTTGAAAACATCCCTTTTATTATAGGCATACAAACAAAGTGGATGCCCTCAATGATGCTAAAATATTCTCACAATAATATAATATCAATGGATTCAACATTTAGTACAAATAAGTATGGGGTGAGTACAAATTTATCCTAAATTTGATTCATTTATTCAACCTCATTTTAATGCATGTAACTTATATAAATATAATTATATACAATTTTTGTAATGTAGTATCAAATTTACACCTTAATGGTTTTCAGCGAAAATCAAAATGGGGCTCCAGTAGCTTGGGTGATATCATCACATAATACTATAGCTGATATTTCTAAATGGATGTCAAATCTCTTTGCCATTGGGGAGAAAGAGCGACCAGATTGGCATGTTCAAGCCTTCATCACAGATGATGCTATTGCTGAAATTGAAGCGTTAAGGTGATGTGTTTATTCTTTTATAAGAGACATAAACATATTTGTTAATGTATATTCCCTCTAATAATTTATGTTATTCCAGGTCTTCAATCAAGTGTAAAATATTATTATGTGTGTGGCATGTTCATTGTGCATGGTTGAAAAATGTTCGAAATAAAGTCCAAGGAAGGGAAAACCAAATCCATTTTTGTTCTTTAGGAGAAATCATGCACACATGTGAATATGATTAATCTGTAAAAAAGACAGTCAAAAGGTTCTTTGAAAGATTCAGTGACCATACAAGGTTTTTGGAATATTTTGAAACAACTTGGTTAGCCAACAATAAAATATGTAAGTTTCTTGTAAGTAGCTTTAATGACTCTATTTTTCATGTCATGTGTATTATTAATTCATAAATAATAAATTTATTTCTACGGATATGTGGGAAAAATAATACAAAAATTATCCACATTCCAATCAAGATACAAATAGTGCCATTGAATCTTATCATTGGTATATCAAGGAAAGGTACCTAAGTGAGAAGAGAAATGCGTGTCATAGAAGAGTTGATTGGTTAATATATGTGTTGTTGACAAAGGTTGTCTTATATTATGATTTTATGCAACGTTTAAAAGAAATTGGTTTTGTACGACCCATAAAATTTGAGGAACAATTGAATTCATCCAAGTGTAGAGCTATCCAAATCTCAAATGAAGATTGTGTGCCTCATGAAAAGAGTAACAATGATTATTGGGTCCATAGCCAAAATAAGGATACACGTGATATTTGGTACAATGTCATATATAAAGGTTCAAATCTACACTTATGTAATTGCAATTGGGCCTTGAATGGAAATGATAGTAAACATGTACTGAAAGTTGAGATGTTGGTGAGTAACATTACTTTATGTGAAAATTTACTACCTAATGTCACTAATCCTACTAAAAAAATGCCTAGAATTTTATTTGATTTGAATGAAACACCTATATTGGGCCCAGAAATCCAAACAGAGCTTCCGTCATGCTTTGATTCTCCTCCCAATATAAACTATTATAATGAAATAAGCATTGATAATTTAGATAATTTATCATATAATGTTGAATTAACCAATGTACGACCGAACAATGTATTATTTGAGGATGATGAGATGAAATGTGTTAACTCATCAACTCATGAGAAATTGAGATCCATAATACCTATAGATTTGGAGCAAGCATATGCATGGAACAACTTGGTAGAAAAAGCATGTCAAGAATACAAAAAAATGTTTTTCAATACTAGAACTCCATCCAAGATCACTACTAAGAGAAACCATAGTTTCTTGAGCCCAATCAATAATAAAAGGTGATGTGGCCACAAGTCTAAATCAGGGAAAGACAAACCAGAATTTGAAAAGGTTGGACGAGTTGATGAAAAAAAACAAAGTGTTAGTCATCATTATTTTTTACCTATTGCTGATGACTAGTTTCCTTAGCTTATTTTTCTAGAAGCTGATCTCAAAACTGCCAAATCTGTCATCTAGAAAACACCCCAAAATTTTTTTTCTCCTCCTACCCCTTCCTGTCAGTCTATGATGAGAAAAAACTTCAGCTGTCAAGTCCTATATGATTTCAGCAAAATATCCCTGTCTATAGCTATCATAATTGTAAATTATTTGCCATCATTTACCCTTGTTTCTCATGCCATTTACCATCCAACAGTTGACAAAATTTCTACAACCCTATCCCTGGTCATCTTGTCATTTGAAAATCTGATCATGCCTGAGAAAAAATTCAGAATCATTCAAGATTTTCCCTAAGTTAGATAGTGGTGTTTAGGGAGTTTTTCCTTGGCTAAGATATCCTAGGCCAAAAAAGCCTCTGTCTAGTACCATTCATCCTTGAATTAGTCCCTATTCTACAAAGAAAGAATTGTTCTATCCATAGGTCACACACCACTAAGAGGTCACTTTGTCTCATGTCAGAAGAAGTTCACAAAGATCCAGATTAGGAAAAGACAAGGATGTTCACTATCTGATGAAGTATGCTTTGCTCAGGCATAATCTCCTTGAAACACCAAAGGAGCTCTCCAAGGCTCAAAGTCATATGTTTTTACATCTCTGCAGGGGTGTAATTGAATGTTGATCAGTATACAAATGAGGGCACGAGGAAAAATTTCAATAGGTCCTTCATGATGAATTAGTTTGCCATCAGTGAAACTAGTGGAGTGCAGTGAGTGAAGGGCAAATAATATGTATGGTTTTAAATCCAAGAGCTTCCTGAAGAACATAGATCATCCTCCAAGTCACATGAATACAAAAGACTGATGTAATGTTGATCAGCAGTGTTTCAGTATCTCCTCCAAAATCAGTATTGCATAAACTTTCCAAAGGGTATCATCATGTAGGGCATAAGAAGATAACTGCTTCTTATGTTACCTTGACCCTGGGATATGAACATTAATCAAAAGCGATTTCAAGGTGCTCCTGAAAACACAGTCAAAGGAAGGTTAGTCAATGATGTTTGGCAGTAAGCATTCTCCATATACAAATCACTTTGTTTCTGATCTAGTGTTCTTAGTGATATTTTACAAAACGAATATACATCTCAGACAATGCCTCATAAAGCAAAGAGGACTTTAGGTTCAAGTGATTTTACCAATGACAAATCTCAAAATTCACTTCGTTTCCTCTTGGTATTCTTCAAGAAGAGACATATACTGCAGAGAAGTGACACAATGTTGAAATAGATAAGATTTGATGTGTATAATGATAACCTCCTTCAATGAAAAGTAGATGGTTAGAAACAGTGATGATAACCTCATTCATAAAAAGCAGATGGTTAAGAAGACATGTTGCGGCCTACTTCACAAACAAGCAGAGGGCCAACATGTTCTTAAGTAACTTCAGAGATTATTTTGTGCCACCTCCTCCAAATATGAACAGTGGATGCATTAGTAGGGTTTCAAAATTGTGTTTGATAAAGGTCCCTGTTTAAAAAACAAGTTGAGAAATAATGATGAAACAAATGAGAGATGATAAGTTAAAGGCATCTTTCACATGAAAAACCAAACAGTGGCATAATGGTGCTAAAGGCCTCTATTCTTATGTTTACAAAAGCCTTCCTTCAAAGGATGACTCAGAAGTTATAGTCTTTAACTAAAAGAGCAGCCTCATCTAAATGGCCAAGACGGTAGAGCTAGCTTGGTTTTACAGTGATTTTTTCAACTGAATACAAAGAGATAGTGTGAATGAGAAAGGGCATAACACAGTGTTCCAAGCTTCAAGACAACCTTCAAGGAGATAAAACACATCACGGTCCTGGAGAAAACCTTCAATGTGAATAAGAACAAACACTGTTGTTTTTATATGGTTTTAAGAAGTTGCATTAGTGGTTTTTAAAGGTCACCTCCTTGATGAACAACAGTAGGTCAAATCTTGGTTTAAAAGGACCTCCTTACTTCAAAAAAACAATGGATACATGGTGTTTTCAAAGGCTGTAGGGAGAATGTTTTTATTAGACCCTTTCAGATAATGTGCTAGGTCACAGTTTTGGAGAAGATCATTGCAATCTATCCAAGTGCCTTTCCCAATGGATAGACAAAGAACACTTTCATAATCAAAACCATGTTTCTTGTCTGAAATTTCAAAGATACACAGTGATAAGATAGACATATATCACAGGCAAAGTCTTAATGAAGAACAAAGGGACTGTTTGAAAGGAGATAATTCAAAATGACAAGTGGAAAAAAAACAAAATTGATATGCACAAAGTCATTTTTTGAAAAAGAGGGTTACAAAGGCTTTAATGTTTTAAATAACAAAGGAGGTGAGGAGTTTCTAAAAAAATATGCATTGAGTATAAAAGGCATGCAGCCAATGTTTATTTTCACTTTGCAAGCCGAGCCATTGAAGAAAAAACAAGTATTGATCAATTTGAATCATTTTTTGGGCTTGAGCTTATGCGCAGCACACCTATACAGTTGCGCGGCGTGCCTGTAGGAATTTGATAGAAGGATTAACACATAGGTGTGGCGCGCCTGTAGCACTGCGCGGCACGCCTGTGCCGGCTTTCAGCGGGCGCCCAGGGCCGACCCGAAAAACACTGCGCAGTGCGTTTGTGCCCGTTCAGAGCCCACCCAACACCAACCATCTCTGAACGCATGCCCATTCAGGCCTACCCGGCCCACTAACCACCTTTGAATGTCGTTTTTCCACCTGAACCACTA
The DNA here is from genome assembly GCA_034641835.2 of Pinus albicaulis. Taxonomy (NCBI): domain Eukaryota; kingdom Viridiplantae; phylum Streptophyta; class Pinopsida; order Pinales; family Pinaceae; genus Pinus; species Pinus albicaulis. The sequence continues at coordinate 674,055,452 of CM076576.1, read as the reverse complement.
TCAACATAGGTCATCAAAAGAACTTCCAAAGTGCCAAAGCAGTTTTCACAAAATGGATTCTTCTCTAACAACATCAGGGATAGTTTTCAAAAAGGTATTTATGTCTCTTGGCCTAGTTTTGATTTGAGGAAAGGTTTGAAGATCACAGTTCTAAAGAAGAAAACAAATAATTCTAAGAGAGACTAAAGGTATGTTTGTTTGCAAAGATTTTTTTATCAAACAAAGGAGAAACATTGTGGGCTAAAGAGCTGATCTTCATCAAAGACATTGTTTTTCAACCTAGGAAAGAAAGATAGTGATTTCTCAAAATGTGAAAACATAATCATTTTCAAACAGCAGACTATTTGTCTAAAAACTACAGAGGAAAACAGTGATAAAGGAGGAAAGATTTGTTTTCAATTTGAAAGATTTTTATTATTGTAAGTGGTTGAAGATAGCACAGTCTTCAAGGAGAAAGGAGTTTAGGTGCCCATAGGAAAGGAGACCCGTGTTTAAAGTTATAAATTTGTTTCTTTGATTGCTCACAAACACAGTTCAAAAAAGGTGCATTGGTTTTTCATTTGAATAAGAAACATGTACACCTACTAAAGAGAAAAAAGTGATTAAACAAGGAGACCCATCATTTCAGGTTAAAGGTTTGAACTACATAAAATATGGAATCATTTTTTTAAAGACTTATACCTTGTGAAAGTATTAAACTTGTTTTTCAAGCACATAGAAGATCATACAATCTATAAAGAGGAGACAGAGTTTGTTTTGAAGGCTTATCACTCAGTGACAAGGAGACTACCTTTTGTTTTTAGAGAAACATTGATCATCAAAGAAAGACAATTTATTCAAAAGAAGAGCACAATTTTTTTCTAAGAGTGCATTCTTTGTTTTGAGAAAAAGAAGATAATGATTGGGTGAAACAGTTTATTATCAGTTCACAGGGGTTTGCTCAGTCCCTTAAAACAGTGATATCAAAAGAAACAGTGATTTCAAAGAAACCCTTTTTGCTTCAAATAACCACAGAGAAGTAGTGATTACAAAAGAAGGTAGTAATTGAGGGAGAAGAGTTCTTATTATCAAAAACAAAGGGAGCTTGTTTCACTTAACAAAATTTGTTGGCCAACTAAGGACAAAATTAGTCTTGCAAAGAGGAAAAGGTGTTTTTGATTGAGCACCTTTTTCAGTGATCATTTAAACCAGTTTGCGTTGGTGAATTAGTGAAGAGTATCAGAAGAAAAAATGCCTCCAAAGAAGGAAAACGGGAGTGGGTATCACAATAGGAATGAGCCTATTTCAACTCAGGAAGTGAATGAATCTCCTTCAGTACTCTTTAATTTTCGTGAAGTAGGGTGCTTGGAATTTTGCTAAAAATTCCAAGAGGTAAAAATTCACTTTCCTTTGACACATTTGTTTGCTTTAAGGCTGCAAGGGAAGCATGTCCATCTAAAAGGTCTGGATTTCAAACTCTCTCCTAGGGCTATCTCCAAAGCTACCAAAATCCCCTATAAAGGAGAAAAGTGGTTCAAGCAAACATACCTAGATCTGAATCACTTCAAACCCTTCCTAAAACTAGACCATAGGGATGCTTGCCAAGCTATTTTCCCTTTTTCCCACTTGTTGACTAGATATGCCCCTCTCATGAAAATCATCATGAAGTATTTCACGTATGAAGGGAGGTTTTCCCAGATTTATGCCTATCATATCAGGCTTCTTACTCATTTCACAAGAACCCAATTGTTGAACCTACCTTTCTTCCTCTATAGAAGCATTGACAAGATGGCCTCTACTATCCAAAAGAAGCCCTCAGCTCAACAACAAGCTTGTCTATTTCATCATTCCCTTATCAAGATCATCATGCTCCATCAACTTGAGAAAAAGGGAGTTTCTTGGGACTCTTTCATCTCCCATCCTGATTTTTCCATTGCCCCTTCATCTCATGCGCCTTCCTCACCATCCACTCATCATGTTTCTCCTTCTTCTTGTAAATCCACTCCTAAAAAACAAAAATCTCCTATGATTGAGAGTGAAGAAGAGAAGAGGTAAACTAGTAGTGAAGAAGGGCAAAGTGACAGGAAGAAAACTAGTAATGATGATGAGGGACAAAGTGAAGAATCTAAGCATGATGGTGAGCATGAAAAAATTGATGGTGAGCATAGAAGTCATGAAGAGAAACATGATGTCAGCCAACGCAACAGTGAGCATGATGGTGATGAGGCACAAAACATTGAAGGCAAAGAGCACAACAGCCATGAAGAAAATAGGATAGAGATGAACAAGGCAACCCTCAAGAAAACATACAAAGTGGCAGCCAAAATACTGATGATGAGGGTCATGACAGTCCTCAAAAAGACACTTATGATGAGGATCATGACAATCCTCAAAAGGACACTTATTATGAGAAACAAGACAGCCCTCAAGCAAGTAATGATGATGACAATCAAACACCAAACAGTGAGCATTCCAAAGACGGCAGCATGGAGCAAAAGGACCAAATCAGTGACCATGAGCATAGTGATGATAAAGACAAACAAGGCAATCTTCAAACGGAAGAAAATAGTGACAAAGATGATGATGGAAGCAGCAAGGTAAAAGACCAAGTTGAGCATGTGCTAGCTGCCTCTCCTAGGCAAGGGGCCATGATTCTTCCTCCAAAAGTGGCTAAGCCTAGAAACACTAGATCAGCAAAAAAGAAGACCACTCCAGCAGTGACTAGCAATGTCACAAGAGCACTAAGGAATAGAGGCAAACTGCCTAAAAAGAGAATTTTTGAATTTCCAAAGAGGAAGAGGACCAAGAAGTCTATCCAAGGCAAGAGGAAAGAAAAAGAGGAGAGTAGTCATGAAAAGGAAAGGGAGTTTGATATCATACAGATAGACAATGATGATAGTGATAATGAAGCTAGAATCCTTGAGGCTCTTTTGAGAAATAAAGAAGACCAAATTCAAGAACTACAAGCTGATCTAGAAAGCTCAAAGGACTTCATACATGTTCTACAGATGCAAAACAAACAAATGAGTGGTCAAATGGCAGTTTTTGAGGCCCGCGCTTTCAGGTACCAAAGGGAAGCCTCCAAAGCATAAGTCAAGCTTGAAGAGCTTATGGGAAAATTCAATGATACTGAAGAATAAGAGAAGCCAATGAGAAAGAGGCCTAGGACTATGGGTCTCAAGAGAGCTTTGGAGAAAAATAAAGAAGAAGAGGCAGCCCTTGTCCGATCTTATCCTCTCACTCATTTGCTAGCCCAAGAAATTGAGAATGATAAAGAATCATGGCTTGAAAGGGCCAACAAGAATTTGGAGGATAAGTTAGAGAAAGCTAACAGAGACTTGAGACTACAAAAGAAGATGACCGAGCACTACAAAAAGCTAAATCAATTTTCCCAAAAGAAATTGAAGGTTGCATAAGAAAAAATCAAAACTGCCCAAAGAAGGCGCCTGGTAGAAAAAATGGATAAAGGCACATCAGTGTTCGAAATATTAGCCTTAGCTTCTCTACATACTTCTGAAAACCCATGAGGGGCTTGCTCGCCAAAATTGAGCAAATTTTGATAAGATTTTGTTTTTTGTGTTTTTTGGCCATAATTGCACATTTTTCAAGGCACTGCCATGGGTGGTAGGAGCATCCTCAGCTCATGAAACTCATTTGGTTGGATGGAATAAATTCAAGGGCATCTACTCAGAAAATTTCAGATCCAAAGGATGTGTTTTGATTCCCCAAAGAGGCGAAAAACAATGATTTTTTGACTTTCTGCCTCGCATATCGGCAAAGGCTACTTTTCTGGTTTTTTTTCACTCAATTCAGTTTTTGACATACTTCTAGTGATTAGTTTGGGAAAATAAAGTATTTTAAAAAACTAGACATCCAAGGCTTTCCAACGAGCCATCACGGGCCTCGTTTTGACATCGGGAGGTCCCTCAAAAGTTGTCTACAAAACAGAGAATTTTCTGCTGCTACGTTCCTATAGCATTTTGGCAAAAAAGGCAGTTTTCTGTTGTGGCTTATCCAAATGTGCGTTAGGCCTTTTTTAGCCATTATTAGTAATGAAAAGTCAATATTTTTTCCTTTTTTAGCCTTTTATATATATTTTGAAGTTATTTTGTCCCTTGGGCTTTGCAAAGCCTCAAGGACAAAATCAGATATTAGTTTTTAGCCTATGAGCTTCTAGTTAGTTTTGTGAAGCTTATCTTCTCATTCTCCTATATAACTCATGGAGAATCATTGTAATATTTTTGGTTGAAGAGTTGATAAACAAGCTGGACTTTGAAGAGCTTATGAACTTGATTGAGCTTATAGCAATATATGTTATGAGTTTTGATGAGAAAACTTGTTTTATGGAGTGAATAGCTTGAGTTGCTTGCCTAGATGATGGAGAGGATCTATGTGCAGGATTCCATGGCTTGGTAAATGGTATTGTACTTATTTTTAGTTATGTTTTCTTAGTTTTTCACATATGTATCCATGCTTCTTGCTTGCTGTAGGTCAGTAAAGAATAGTTTGAGGTATGCCCATGGAGCTTCATCAAATTTCCTGATTCATTACAGCTTCTATGTTTTCATCTTTCTTAGTCATGTCAAAAGATTCTTGACTACCCTTTGGTCCACTAAGAACTTGTTATTTATTTCCTTAATGATTAATATGACATGCTATCGTGTTTGATTCATGGTATGCCCTGCTTACTCATAGTTGTTTAAACCTCATTAATGAAATCTCCTTTGAAGTATTGACTGTCTAGTTTAAATCAGAGAGGTCTTGTTTCGATCTTGCCCTCTGCCTATACTTGCAGACTTATTTCAAAGTTATCATCAGTTTGAATGTGTTGCTTAGGAGTTTCCTTTCCACATTTTTTAGCTGTTGGTTTGTCTTACATGTGTTCTCAACCACTGAAGGTGATTTTCCCAAAGTTAGAGGGTCTTATACTTCTATGCATCACCTGAATGTTTATTTTATGAATCTATCAGTTTGAGTCGGATTCATAGTGATTAATGGTTAGCCCTACCACATGAATACTTGTTGTTTAAATTATTTATGCTTAAGATCCCCTTGTCTTGCACAAACTTGATGTTCATTTCACTTCATAAACCACCTGAAATATCCATTTGCTATACTAAACCGGCCCTGCAGTAAACCCTACCCATTGTCTTGTCAGCCTTGGCTTGCTTTTGACCCCATAGCCCAGTTGACCTCATTTTCTTGTTCTATTTTTATCCACTTGATCAGTTTTTTCCTCCAAACAACTAAAAACAAACAAACAAATACACTTAAATACTAGCCTAAAATCTAAACAAACTAAGCGAACAAGCTCACATCCTTCGCTTCATTAGAGAGAGTCCTCTCTGAGTCCAGGAAGGCTAGGTCCTAGGGCTCCAAATATTGGTTTGATGTTACTCCGTCATTTGGTCCATCAATCTACCAAATCATGGGACCCTAACATAATGGCGATCACAGTGGGACCTTTCTGAGTTCATATCAATCTGAAACATCTTTCAAGACTCACGGAAAGCCCCTCTTGAACTAAGCACACTATAATATTGAGCCACCTCATTGCCACACTAACATAATGGCGATCACGGTGGGACTTTTCTGAGTTAGTGACAATCTAAGTACATCTTAGGACTCCAGAAATCCCTTGTCTTCAAGAAAATCTAGTGAATCTTCCACCTCATCGCCACACTAACATAATGGCGATTATGGTGAGACTCTTTGAGTTCATGAATTTCTAGAAAACTGTTGTTGACTCATTAGTCCTTCAGATTAAATCATAAAATCAACTGATAAAGCCATTAAGAGTAAAATCTCTTTGTTTCATCACCTTAGCTAAGTGCTGAAAACAAATTTAGGACACTTTTACAAATCAGACTACACATTAAAAACTTAGAAAATAACCTCACAAAAACATTTATTTTTTAGATTGACTGTTCATATCATTTTTGGTGGTGGACCATAGACAATATATCTTCAAAAAAACCAAAATATATCCACCTAGCGACTCCACTAGCCTCCATTAGACCTTTTTGAAAACTTTGCTAAGCTTCCATAAACTATTATAAGACTGCTTTACAAATAGCCTTGAAAAGTCTAAGAAGTCTTAACCATACTCTGAGCTAGTTAGATAAAACTTAGAGAAGACAAGTTGTTGAAAACATTCATAACTTTCAGCCTCTCTAAAGTTTGAATTTGAAACTTGGCTTCACAAAGAATTCATACCAGATCTCATTCGGACCCGAATCCTCCTACCGTAGTTGATGACCCAGAAAATATTTTGTGGAAAAGTTATAAGACTAGTGATTTAACTACCGATAGGATCCTTCATAGAGAAAGCTATGTACCTTAAATTCTTACATCCTTGCTAGACAAAACTTTTGACTTGCATCATACGAGAAATATTTTTAGAACCAAGTCACAACCTAGCTTAGACCATTCCGATCTTGAGCCCTTATACTTACAACAGAGTTCTAGCAGAGAAGCATCTCCTACTACTCCACCTGATTTTCAGCTCCTCCACCACTTTCGCTCTTTCCATCCTAAGTCTACTCAAAATTAGTTTTCCGGTCCAAGCACCTCTAACACTCCCACTCACAACACCATTGTGCAAATCACTTCATCTCACTTACCAAATCCTCCACTTGTAAATTTACCAGTACCACCCATCATGGCAGCATGGTATGCGCCCCTAGTGTTACCCCAGCCTTTGGCACCTTTGCCAAATGACTATCAGTCTAGGATCCCACACTTCACCGGGGCCGAATCCACTACTACCCAACAACACGTAGATATAATGAATGATGCTTTTGATTATATAGAGTTAGATGAAGAAACCATCAAGATGAGAATGTTCGCCCAAAGCATAGGAGGCGAAGCTAAAAAATGGTTTAAAGGCTTAGCTCCTCATAGCATACATGATCTCCCATCATTATACCAAACTTTCATAAACAAATGGGAAATCAAGAAAAACCCACTTCAAGTCCTCTCTGAATATAATACTCTTAAGAGGAACACAGGAGAAAGTGTCCAAGATTATTGTACCAGATTCAACAGTGTCTATAATGCTCTCCCACCTAACATGAAACCTCCACCCGGCTTAGCTCTAGCGAAATTTCCGGAAGGTTTCGATCCGAATATGACATATCAGCTAAGAGAAAGAGAACCTACAACTCTAGAAGAAATGCAAAAGGGTGCTATTAGTGCGGAAGCAAACCTTGCTGAAAAGAGGGCTAGGCTGAGATCAGAAAAGAAGGTCACATACTGAGATGAAACCTTTCCCTCTACATTCTCTTCCGATGCCAAAATAGACAACCTGGAAAGAAAAATGGAAAGAATGATAGAAAGAATGATGGAAAGAATAAGTCTCAGTGATAGAACACCTCCTAGGGACAACTAGCCAAACCCACAAATAAAAAATCAGAATCAAAACTTTAGAAGGGACCCACCTCAAAACAAACTGAGAGACAATGATCAACAAATCAGGCCTCCTTTCCAAGATAATTATCTTGATGAAGGAGAAAGAGACATTGAACATATTGATGAAAATCATCTAAACCTGATAGGCTCTGATAGTGAGGGTGAGGTTTATCTCACGGAAGAAGAACAAGGTTTCTTCTCCTCATACCAAGATGAAACTGATTACGAATATTCCAAAGACCCTGAAATTGTTTTACAAAATGCCATAATGGAAGTCCATAGGCAATATGATCTCAAAAGTAAGAAAAACCAAGAAAACTCGAAGAAAAACCAGGAAAACTTAAAAAAGAACAGTTCAGATTCTGCTGTCAAGAAAACTCCTGAAGCTATTCTTAAAAAACCAATAGACAATGTTAATGTTATGGCTAAAAAATTTGATCTAAACAAAGGCAAAACTAGCTAATCAAACATCAACCCAAACTGTGCCAACACTTCCACCAAGATTCCTGAAAATACTATCTTAAACAAAACTACAAATCAAAATCAGCAAATAAAAAATATAGAAAAATTTATGGTTGATAAAACCGAAACAAATATACCCAAACTCAAGTACCTTTCGGTTTTGAAGGGGAGATCGCCAAAATCAAGATAACAATACCCCTAACTGAATTAGTGACCATGGATGTTTATAAATCTCAAGTCTTGAAAGTGTTAAACCTTGGAGATGATATAGATACTTTAAATTTGACAGACGATAAACCTGAGTAATTATTTGGTCCAGAAGTAGAGGGGAAATACCAAGAAGGAGCTATTTCTCCTTTTTATGTAAGTCTGAATATACATGAAAAAATATTGCACAATGCCATGCTAGACTCTGGTGCTTCACATAACCTTATACCTAAAGTAGTCATGGAAATTTTATGCCTAGAAGTAACCAAACCATACAAAGACTTATACTCATTTGATTCGAGTAGGGTCAAGTGTTTAGGTTTGATAAAAAATATTTGTATTAATTTAGCACAAATACCCACTAAAAGTCTAGTCCTGGATGTGGTGGTAGCAGAAATTCCCCCAAAATATAGTATGTTGTTGTCCAGGTCATGGGGAGCCAAATTACGAGGTAGTCTCCAAATGGATATGTCATATGCCACTATCCCGGTCTTCAATCAAACTATGAAATTATACCGATAAACTCATATGAAATACATGGTGAGTAATAAAAATAGACCAAACAATACCCCAGTTTATTCCATTCACTCAAATCTCGATTCTTTTATCTTGTACAATGATAGAAATATTAATGAACAAATAAAAGAAAATGATGGAGAAGTCGATCTTTCCAAACATTCAGATCTTTCCTCAAAAGAAGAAAATCATGATCCACACACTGACAACCTCGAAAAACAGCTTAGTGACAAATATGAAGTAGAAACTCTTTGGAACATAAGCTTTGATGGATCATGTAGCAAAACCAGTGCAGGAGATGGCGTCTGGATACACAACACAAGTGAAGGTCATGCTTTCAAATTAGAATTCCAATGTACTAATAATATTGCGGAATACAAAGCTCTCCTTCTTGGCTTATAGTTACTCAAAGACTTAGGTGCTAAGAAAGTTTCAGCCCAGGGAGATTCAAAACTTGTCATTAAACGAATCAAAGGCGAATATTCTGCCAAGAAGCCTAGATTAAGGGAATACAGAAATGCAACCCTTGACATTCTCAAAACTTTCAAAAAATATGAGCTCATTTATGTTCCTAGGGCAGAAATGCAGCCCTTGACATTCTCAAAACTTTCAAAAACTATGAGCTCATTTATGTTCCTAGGGGCTAGAATAACCTTGCAAATGAACTTGCCTTCGCTGCAAGCAATTGCCAAATACCATCTATGAATGAACCATATTGCATCAAAGTCAAACACCGGCCTGCAATACCGGATAACATTACACATTGGCAGGTTTTTGAAAATGACCAACAAATTAATGACTTTTTGAAATCTGAAAATGAGTTTAAGATCTCTCCATCATGCTTAGATTATAAGGAAGAAAACCATGATGAGAATGAAGATGGCGAAAAGGATTTGCCTGCATTTGCTGATATAAATCTGATCACTCATTCTCAAAGCTCAAACAAATGAAGACTTAGACCAAAGAGTTCTTGAGGTTTTACATTGTGAAAATGACACTATACCAAGAGGCCTTGCTCCATTAGAAGAACTCTTTGATTTTATTGACGTAGCCAAGAAACCAAAGATGGAATCTACCGAGACTAACATAGAAGAATACAACATAGGGAACATACAAGAGCCAAAAATGATTAAGCTTTCAAAAACTCTACCTCCTAACATAAAACATAAATACATCAAACTATTTTCAGAATTCAAAGATGTTTTTGCATGGGGATATCAAGATCTGAAATCATACGATACAAGTATCATTCAACACAAAGTACCTCTCAAAGAAAATTTGAAACCATTCAAACAAAAGCTAAGAAGAATAAATCTCGTCTAGTTACCTTTAGTTGAGAAAGAAACCAAAAAAATGTATGATGCTGAAATCATAGTTTCCCTTAGGTACTTTGAATGGGTTTCAAACCTTGTTTCTATGAGAAAGAAAACCGGAGAAATCAGACTTTGCATTGATTTTAGGAATTTGAACAGATCCTCCTAAAAGGATAACTACCCCTTGCCTAAAATGGACCACATACTTTAGAAAGTAGTAGGTTCTAAGAGAATCTCATTGCTTGATGGTTTCTCTAGATACAATCAAGTATTAGTTTTCCCTGGTGACCAACAAAAAACCGCTTTCACCACACCTTGGGGCACATTCATGTATGTTAAAATGCCTTTCGAGTTAATGAATGGGGGAGCCACTTTCCAAAGAGCCATGGGCATAGCTTTTTCAGAAGACATTGGCTATTTTATAGTCATTTACCTTGATGACATCACTGTATATTCCAAAACCGATGAAGAACATCTGATTCATTTAAGGAAAGTCTTTGAAAAATGTAGGAGATATGGCTGATCTCTAAATCCCAAGAAAACGTTATTTGGTCTCGAAGAAGGAAAAATTTTGGGTCACATCATCTCTGAAAATGGAATAAAAATAGACCCCAAGAGGATTGAAGGAATATTACAAATCAGTCACCCCAGAAATATTAAAGAGTTACAATATTTCATTGGTAAGATAATTTTTTTGAGAAGATTTATCCCAAATCTTGCGAAACTCTTAAGAAACATCACAAACATGTTGAAAAAAGAGGTAGGAGTTAAGTGGGATCTAGATGCTAAGAAATATTTTGAGCTAGTTAAAAAGGCACTTACCTAATCACCTATTCTGATAAGTACTGATTTCACCAAGGAATTTTACATTTTCTCATTTGAATCTGAACACACCATAGTTGCGGTATTGCTGCAAAAGAACGAAGTAGGACAAGAACAACCTATTGCTTTCTTTAGTAAATCCCCTAGAGATGCCCCTTTAAAATAAAATATCATGGAAAAGCATGCATTTGCATTAGTAAAGGCATTGAAAGATTTTAGAGTTTATATCTTACATTCTCATGTCATTGCTTTTGTTCCACATACGGTTGTCAAAGACATTCTAAATCAAGATCCCGATGGTAAAAGAGGAAAATGGATTGCAGTAATATTAGAATATGATTTATAAATCAGACCAAATAAACTGATTAAGGGGCAAGGGCTTGCAAAACTCATGGCTGAAACAAATCTCCAAGCATTAGACATAAATTTTGTTGACACTCTGGAAGGGCAAGAAGAATGCACAACACCTTATGTTGAAGAGGCATTTTTAATTTCACCTTGGTATGCTGATATTATTTATGTACTTTTTTATCTTAATGCTCCCCCTAATTTATCAAAGACAAAAGCAAGGTTTATTAAACAAAAATCTTTGAATTTTTGCATTATTGATGGAGTCTTGTATTGGAAAAATCCTATTGGTATATTACTCAAATGTTTGCTTAAGGATGACGCAGGAAAAATTATGCATGAAATGCACGAAGGAGAATGTGGGGGCCATATTTACTAGAAAACTACATCCAATAAGATTCTTAGAGCGAGATACTATTGGCCTACCTTGTTTCCCAATACACATAAATTTGTCACAACTTGCCATAAATGCCAGATTTTTGACGAAAAGAGAAAAAATTTGCCTTTACCTTTGCATCCGATCATTGTTGAAGCCCCTTTTCAACAATGGGGTTTAGATTTCATTGGAGAGGTACACCTTTCTTCATCCGCTCAGCACAAATGGATCCTCACAGCTACCGATTATTTTACCACTTGGATAGAAGCCATTCCCTCCAGAAATGCCACTGATTCGGTTATCATCAAGTTCCTAGAAACCAATATTTTGTCTAGTTTCAGTTGTCTTAGGAAAATTATCACTGATAATGCAGCTGCCTTTTCATCCAAAAAGATGGTTGATTTCTGTTACAAGTATCATAGCACATTAGGACATTCCACAACTTATTATCCTCAAGGCAATGGGTTGGCCGAATCTTCAAATAAGACTCTGGTCAATATCATAAAGAAGCTGCTGGAGCATAATCAAAAGGCATGGCACGGAAAACTGGTACATGATTTATGGGCTGATAGATTAACTACCAAGAAATCAAATGGTATGTCTCCTTATCAGTTAGTGTATGGCATGGATTTCGTGTTTCCAACATCTTTAGGAGTTTCGGTGATGAAGTTGTTACAAGAAATACAAATAGAAGAAAATGATATGCAAAGAAGACTAAATCAAAACATCCATTTGCAACAAACAAGAGAAGAAGTCTACAACAGAACACAGCTGGTGCAAGAAAGTGTGAAGAAGATATTTGACAGAAGGACCAAGGAAAATGATTTTCAGATTGGAGATAAAGTGTTGAAATTGGATTCAAGAAGAGAAGACAAAGGAAAGCATGGTAAGTTTGACAACTTATGGAAAGGACCATTTATCATCAGTTCAGTTAGAGGAAACAATGCTTTCTTTTTACAGGAGCTTGATGGAAATGAAGTGTTTGGCAGTTGTCAATGGCAGGACACTAAAGCATTACTTCCGTCAGGAGTTCTAGTTTCATATTTTTCAATCATTGTACATACCATTGCTTGAAGAAATAAATCAAAAAATAGAAAATACAAAAACAGTAGAAAAGTAGAAAAAGAGGGTGGTTTGAAAACACCATGAAAAGCCCCATACTCAAAAATTTGTCACGCTGAAAGTGTGCAAGTCTAAATGCCACTACTAGTGCTCAAAATATATCTTGTTCAGTTATCTAGCCTAATCATAACTGAGCATGTTTTAAATTGATTGCTGATAAGTTAGTGAGAGAGATGATAGTCAAATTGTGTAAGCTTGACTTATCAATGAAAGTAGATTAGGAAACGAATGCTGGTTCCACACGCTCAAAACAGAACCAAAGAGAAAAACAATTTCTATATCTTAGCCCTGATTTTTCTAAGTTTCATCTTGTACATAAATAATGTTTGTGTCAGGCTTGTTTTTATGCCACAAACGCATGAAAAATCAGACCGTCTAATCCTGATTTGATCATTTTTCAATTTCATGCTTTAGACTAGTGAATTAAATCCTGTCAAACAACTTAATCTTGAAAATCGATCGTAGTATAGGTAGAGAAACAAAATATTTCATCAGTTTAATCTGAACTTTCCGGAAGATATAAGTGTAGCATTAGATAGTTTTTATTTTTTCAAAAAAAATATATCATGTGAAATGGTTGCTAGTTCAAATGCACCTAAAAGAAGAAAAAATGCTAGGAAATATAGCTGGCTAGGTAGAGATGAATTTGATGTTAATCATGCTGTCAATTTTAAAAAATAGCATCAAGAAAGGAATAATTTTGCGCCAATGGATAAGGCACTGGTCTTCACAAGCCAGAGATTTGCAATTCTGAACACCTCCTGAAAAGGAGCTGCCCTCCCCAAATGGAGCCACTGTTAGTCATCAATATTTTTTACCTGTTGATGATGACTAGTTTCCTTAGCTTATTTTTCTAGAAGCTGATCTCAAAAATATCAAATCTGTCATCTAGAAAACACCCCAAAACAATTTTTATCCTCCTACCCCTTCCTCTTAGTCTATGATGAGAAAAAACTTTAGCTGTCAAGTCTTATATGATTTCAGCAATATATCCCTGTCTATAGTTGTCATAGCTGTAAATTATTTGCCATCACTTACCCTTGTTTCTCATGCCATTCACTATCCAACAGTTGACAAAATGTCTGCAACCCTATCCCTGGTCATCTTGTCATTTGAAAATCTGATCATTCCTGAGAAAACATTCAGAATATTTCAAGATTGTCCCTAAGTTAGATAGTGGTGTTTAGGGAGTTCTTCCTTGGCTAAGATATCCTAGGCCAAAAAATCCTCTGTCTAGTACCAGTCAGCCTTGAATTAGTTCCTATTCTGTAAAGCAAGCATTTTTCTATCCATAGGTCGCACACCACTAAGAGGTCACTTTGTCTCATGTCAGAAGAAGTTCACAAAGATCCAGATCATGAAAAGATAAGGATGTTCACTATCTGATGAAGTATGCTTCGCTCAGGCATAATCTCCTTGAAACACCAAAGGAGCTCTCCAAGGCTCAAAGTCATATGTTTTTACATCTCTGCAAGGGTGTAATTGAATGTTGATCAGTATAAAAATGAGGGCACAAGGAAAAATTTCAATAGGTCCATCATGATGAATTAGTTTTCCATCAGTGAAACCAATGGAGTGCAGTGAGTGAAGGGCAACTAATAGGTATGGTTTTAAATCCAAGAACTTCCTGAAGAACAGAGATCATCCTCCAAGTCACATGAATACAAAAGACTGATGCAATGCTGATCAGTAGTGTTTCAGTATCTCCTCCAAAAGCAGTACTGCATAAACTTTCCAAAGGGTATCATCATGTAGGGCATAAGAAGACAACTGCTTCTTATGTTACCTTGAGCCTGGGATATGAACATTAGTCAAAAGCAATTTCAAGGTACTCCTGAAAACACAGTCAAAGGAAGGTTAGTCAATGATGTTTGGCAGTAAGCATTCTCCATATACAAATCACTTTGTTTCTGATCTAGTGTTCTTAGTGATATTTTACAAAAAGAATATACATCTCATACAATGCCTCATAAAGCAAAGAGGACTTTAGGGTAAAGTGATTTTACCAATGACAAATCTCAAAATTCACTTTGTTTCCTCTCGGTATTCTTCAAGCAGAGACATATACTGCAGAGAAGTGACACAGTGTTGAAATAGATAAGATTTCATGTGTATAATGATAACCTCCTCCAATGAAAAGGAGATGGTTAGAAACAGTGATGATAACCTCCTTCATAAAAAGTAGAGGGTTAAGAAAACATGTTGTGGCCTCCTTCACAAAAAAGAAGAGGGCCAACATGTTCTTAAGTAACTTCAGAGATTGTTTTGCGCCACCTCCTCCAAAGATGAACAGTGGATGCATTAGCAGGGTTTCAAAATTGTGTTTGATAAAGGTCCCTGTTTAAAAAACAAGTTCAGAAATAATGATGAAACAAATGAGAGATGATAAGTTAAAGGCCTCTTTCACATGAAAAACCAAACAATGGCATAATGGTGCTAAAGGCCTCTGTTCTTATGTTTACAAAAGCCTTCCTTCAAAGGATAAATCAGAAGTTATAGTCTTTAACTAAAAGAGCAGCCTCATATAAATGGCCAAGAAGGTAGAGCTAGCTTGGTTTTACAGTGATTTCTGCAACTGAATACAAAGATACAGTGTGAATGAGAAAGGGCATAACACAGTGTTCCAAGCTTCAAGACAACCTTCGAGGAGATAAAACACATCACGGTCTTGGTGAAAACCTTCAATGTGAATAAGAACAAACACTATTGTTTTTATATGGTTTTAAGAAGTTGCATTAGTGGTTTTTAAAGGTCACCTCCTTGATGAACAACAGTAGGTCAAATATTGGTTTAAAAGGACCTCCTTACTTCAAAAAAACAATGGATACATGGTGTTTTCAAAGGCTGTAGGGAGAATGCTTTTATTAGACCCTTTCAGATAATGTGCTAGGTCATAGTTTTGGAGAAGAACATTGCAATCTATCCAAGTGCCTTTCCCAATGGATAGAAAAAGAGCACTTTCATAATCAAAACCATGTTTCTTGCCTGAAATTACAAAGATACACAGTGATAATATAGACAGATATCACAGGCAAAGTCTTAATGAAGAACAAAGGGACTGTTTGAAAGGAGATAAATCAAAATGAAAAGTGGAAAAAAAACACAATTGATATAAAGGACCTCCTTTATGAAAAAGGCAACCCCTCACCACTATGCACAAAGTCATTTTTTGAAAAAGAGGGTTACAAAGGCTTTAATGTTTTAAATAACAAAGGAGGGGAGGAGTTTCTAAAAAAATCCGCATTGAGTATAAAAGGCATGCAACCAACGTTTATTTTCACTTTGCAAGATGAGCCATTGAAGAAAAAACAAGTATTGAGCAATTTGAATCATTTTCTGGGCTTGAGTTTATGCGTGGCACACTTGTACAGTTTCGTGGCATGCCTGTAGGCATCCGATAGAAGGATTAACACATAGGCGCGGCGTGCCTGTAGCACTGCGCGGCATGCCTGTGCCGACGTTCAGCGGGCGCCCAGGGCTGACCCGACAAACACTGCGCGGTGCGTTTGTGCCCATTCAGAGCCCGCCCGACACCAACCATCTCTGAACACATGCCTGTTCAGGCCTGCCCGACCCACTAACCACCTTTGAACATCGTTTTGCCACCCGGATCACTATCAACACAGGTCATCAAAAGAACTTCCAAAGTGCCAAAGCAGTTTTCACACAGTGGATTCATCTCTAACAACAACAGTGACAGTTTTCAAAAAGGTATTTATGTCTCTTGGCCTAGTTTTGATTTGAGGAAAGGTTTGAAGATCACAGTTCTAAAGAAGAAAAGCAATAATTCTAAGAAAGACTAAAGGTCTGTTTGTTTGCAAATATTTGTTTATCAAACAAAGGAGAAACATTGTGGGCTAAAGAACTGATCTTCATCAAAGACATTGTTTTTCAACCTAGGAAAGAAAGATAGTGATTTCTCAAAAGGTGAAAACATAATCATTTTCAAAGAGCAGCCTGTTTGTCTAAAAACCACAGACGAAAACAATGATAAAGGAGGAAAGATTTGTTTTCAATTTGAAAGAGTTTTATTGCTGTAAGTGGTTGAAGATAGCACAATATTCAAGGAGAAAGGAGTTTAGGTGCCCAGAGGAAAGGAGACCTGTGTTTAAAGTTATAAATTTGTTTCTTTGATTGCTCACAAACACAGTTCATAAAAGGTGCATTGGTTTTTCATTTGAATAAGAAACATGTACACCTACTAAAGAGAAAACAATGATTAAACAAGGAGACCCATCATTTCAGGTTAAAGGTTTGAACTACATAAAATAGGGAATCATTTTTTTAAAGACTTATACCTTGTGAAAGTATTAAACTTGTTTTCAAGCACATAGAAGATCATGCAATCTATAAAGAGGAGACAGAGTTTGTTTTGAAGGCTTATCACTCAGTGACAAGGAGACTACCTTTTGTTTTTAGAGAAACATTGATCATCAAAGAAGAACAGTTTATTCAAAGGAAGAGCACAGTGTTTTTCTAAGAGTGCATTCTTTGTTTTGAGAAAAAGAAGATAATGATTGGGTGAAACAATTTGTTATCAATTCACAGGGGTTTGCTCAGTGCCTTAAAACAGTGATATCAAAAGAAACAATGATTTCAAAGAAACCCTTTTTGCTTCAAATAACCACAGAGAAGTAGTGATTACAAAAGAAGGTAGTAATTGAGGGAGAAGAGTTCTTATTATCAAAAACAAAGGGTGCTTGTTTCACTTAACAAAATTTGTTGGCCAACTAAGGACAAACTTAGTCTTGCAAAGAGGAAAAGGTGTTTTTGATTGAGCATCTTTTTTAGTGATCCTTTAAACCAGTTTGCCTTGGTGGATCAGTGAAGAGTATCAGAAGAAAAAATGCCTCCAAATAAGGACAGTAGGAGTGGGTATCACAATAGGTATGAGCCTATTTCAACTCAGGAAGTGAATGAATCTCCTTCAGTACTCTTTAATTTTAATGAAGTAGGGTGCTTGGAATTTTTCCAAAAAGTCCAAGAGGTAAAAATTCACCTTCCTTTGACACTTTTGTTTGCTTTAATTTTGTAAGGGAAGCATGTCCATCTATCAGGTCTGGATTTCAAATTCTCTCCTAGGGCTATCTCCAAAGCTACCAAAATCCCCTATATCGGAGAGTGGTTCAAGAAAACATACCTAGATCTGAATCACTACAAACCCTTCCTAAAACCAGACCATAGGGATGCTTGCCAAGATGTTTTCCCTTTTTCCCACTTATTAACCAGCTATGCCCCTCTCATGAAAATCATCATGAATTATTTCACGTGTGAAGGGAGGTTTTCCCAAATTTATGCCTATCATATCAGGCTTCTTATGCATTTCACAAGAACTCAATTGTTGAACCTACCTTTCTTCCTCTATATAAGCATTGACAAGATGGCCTCTACTGTCCAAAATAAGTCCTCATCTCAACAAAAAGCTTGTCTATTTCACCATTCCCTTATCAAGATAATCATCGTCCATCAACTTGAGAAAAATGGAGTTACTTGGGACTCTTTCATCTCCCATCCTGATTTTTCCATTGCCCCTTCATCTCATGTGCCTTCCTCACCATTCACTCATCATGTTTCTCCTTCTTCTAGTAAATCCATTCCTAAAAAACAAAAATCTCCTATGATTGAGAGTGAAGAAGAGAAGAGGCAAACTAGTAGTGAAGAAGGGAAAAGTGACAGGAAGCAAACTAGTAATGATGATGAGGAACAAAGTGAAGAATCTAAGCATGATGGTGAGCATGAATAAATTGACGGTGAGCATAGCAGTCATGAAGAGAAACATGATGTCAGCCAACACAGCAGTGAGCATGATGGTGATGAGGCACAAAACAATGAAGGAAAAGAGCACAACAGCCATGAAGAAAACAGGGACAGAGATGAACAAGGCAGCCCTCAAGAAAACATACAAAGTGGAAGCCAAAATGGTGATGATGAGGATCATGACAGTCCTAAGAAAGAAACTTATGATGAGGGTCATGACAGTCCTCAAAAGGACACTTATGATGAGAAACAAGATAGCTCTCAAGCAAGTAATGATGATGAAAATCAAGCACCAAACAATGAGCATTCCAAGGAGGGCAGCATGGAGCAAAAGGACCAAATCAGTGACCATGAGCATAGTGATGATAAAGACAAACAAGGCAATCTTCAAACAGAAGAAAATAGTGACAAAGATGATGATGGAAGCAACAAGGTAAAAGACCAAGTTGAGCATGTGTTAGCTGCCTCTCCTAGGCAAGGGGCCATGAATCTTCCTCCAAAAGTGGCTAAGCCTAGAAACACTAGATCAGCAAAGAAGAAGACCGCTCCAGTAGTGACTAGCAATGTCGCAAGAGTGCTAAGGAGTAGAGGCAATCTGCCTAAAAAGAGCATTGTTGAATTTCCAAAGAGGAAGAGGACCAAGAAGTCTATCCAAGGCAAGGGGAAAGAAAAAGAGGAGAGAGGTCATGAAAAGGAAAGGGAGTTTGATATCATATAGATATACAGTGATGATAGTGATAATGAAGCTAGAATCATTGAGGCTCTTTTGAGAAATAGAGAAGACCAAATTCATGAACTACAAGCTGATCTAGAAAGCTCAAAGGACTTCATACATGTTCTATAGATGCAAAACAAACAAATGAGTGGTCAAATGGCAGTTTTTGAGGCCCGGGCTTTCAAGTACCAAAGGGAAGCCTCCAAAGCACAAGTCAAGCTTGAAGAGCTTATGGGAAAATTCAATGATACTGAAGAAGAAGAGCAGCCAATGAGAAAGAGGCCTAGGACTATGGGTCTCAAGAGAGCTTTGGAGAAAAATTAAGAAGAAGAGGCAGCCCTTGTCTGATCTTATCCTCTTACTCATCTGCTAGCCCAAGAAATTGAGAATGATAAAGAATCATGGCTTGAAAGGGCCAACAAGCATTTGGAGGATAAGTTAGAGAAAGCTAATAGAGACTTGAGACTACAAAAGAAGATGACCGGGCACTACAAAAAGCTAAATCAATTTGCCCGAAAGAAATTGAAGGTTGCACAAGAAAAACTCAAAACTGCCCAAAGAAGGCGCTTGGTAGAAAAAGTGGAGAAAGGCACATCAGCCCTCAAATTATTGGCCTCAGCTTCTCTACATGCTTCTGAAAACCCATGAGGGGCTTGCTCGCCAAAATTGTACAAATTTTGATAAGATTTTTTTTTTGTGTTTTTTGGCCATATTTGAACATTTTTCAAGGCGTTGCCATGGGTGCTAGAAACATCCTCAGCTCATGAAACTCATTTGGTTGGATGGAATAAATTCAAGGGCATCTACTCAGAAAATTTCAGATCCAAATGATGTGTTTTGATTCCCCAAAGAGGCGAAAAACAATGATTTTTTGACTTTCTGCCTCGCATATCAGCAAAGGCTACTCTTCTGGTTTTTTTCACTCAGTTCAATTTTTGACATTTTTCCATTGATCAGTTTGGGAAAAATCAAGTATTTTCAGAAACCGAATATCCTGGGCTTTCCAACGAGTCATCACGGGCCTCGTTTTGACATCAGGAGGTCCCTCAAAATTTGTCTGCAAAACAGGGAATTTTCTGCTGCTACGTTCCCATAGCATTTTGGCAAAAAGGCAGTTTTCTGTTGTGGTTTATCCAAATGTGCGTTAGGCCTTTTTTAGCCATTGTCAATAATTAAAAGTCAATATTTTTTCCTTTTTTAGCATTTTATAGATATTTTGAATATATTTGGTGCCTTGGGCTTTGCAAAGCCTCAAGGACAAAATCAGATATTAGTTTTTAGCCTATGAGCTTCTAGTTAGTTTTGTGAAGCTTATCTTCTCATTCTCCTATATAAATCATGGAGAATCATTGTAATATTGTTGGTTGAAGAGTTGATAAACAAGTTGTACTTTGAAGAGCTTAAGAAATTGAATGAGCTTAGAGCAATATATGTTATGAGTTTTGATGATCAAACTTGTTTTATGGAGTGAATAGCTTGACTTGCTTGCCTAGATGATGGAGAGGATCTATGTGCAGGATTCCATGGATTGGTAAATGGTATTGTACTTCTTTTCAGTTATGTTTTCTTAGTTTTTCACATATGTATCCATGCTTCTTTCTTGATGTGGGTCAGTAAAGAATAGTTTGAGGTATGCCCATGGAGGTTCATCAAATTTCCTGATTCATTATAGCTTCTATGTTTTCATCTTTCTTAGTCATGTCAAAGGATTCTTAACTGCCCTTTGGTACACTAAGAACTTGTTATTTATTTCCTTAATGATTAATATGACATGCTATCTTGTTTGATTCATGGTATGCCCTGCTTATTCATAGCTGTTTAAACCTCATTAATGAAATCTCCTTTGAAGTATTGACTATCTAGTTTAAATCAGAGAGGTCTTGTTTTGATCTTGCCCTCTGCCTATACTTGCAGACTTATTTAAAAGTTCTCATTAGTTTGAATGTGTTGCTTAGGAGTTTCCTTTCCACATTTTTGAGTTGTTGGTTTGTCTTACTTGTGTTCTCAACCACTAAAGGTGATTTTCCCAAAGTTAGAGGGTCTTATACTTCTATGCATCACCTGAATGTTATTTTATGCATCTATCAGTTTGAGTCAGATTCATAGTGATTAATGGTTAGCCCTACCATATGAATACTTCTTTTTTAAACTATTTATGCTTAATATCCCCTTGTCTTGCACAAACTTGATGTTCATTTCACTTCATAAACCACCTGAAATATCCATTCGCTATACTAAATTGGCCCTGTAGTACACCCTACCGATTGTCTTGTCATCCCTGGCTTGCTTTTGACCCCATAGCCCAGTTGACCTCATTTTATTGTTCTATTTTTATCCACTTGATCAGTTTTTCCTCCAAACAACTAAAAACAAACAAACAAATACACTTAAAAACTAGCCTAAAATCTAAACAAACTAAGCGAACAAGCTCACATCTTTTGCTTCATTAGAGAGATCCCTCTCTGAGTCCAGGAAGGCTAGGTCCCAGGGCTCCAAATATTGGTTTGATGTTACTCCGTCATTTGGTCCGCCAATCTGCCAAATCATGGGACCCTAACACAAAGCATGGATGAACAAATAGGGTTGTCTTCTCAACACCAAATAAATGTGGACCACATGCCTAAGTTAGTGCAACATTCTATTATACATTAAAATGGTATGGAAATTTGATGTTATGCATTGTTTTATGTGAAATACGATATATTATCATTTTTTATGGATTGGCATAAATATATGAACTTTTTTTATTTTACAGTTGAGGGACCCACTTCTCACAACGTTCTAGCTTGTCGACTTCAATTATTTGATGAGCATGTTGGTGAAAAAAAATATAGCACTAGGAACACTGCTCTAGTCTTTAGCATCCCAATTTCCTTCCCAAGGGTGCTTCCTCCTATTGTACAACCAATGGGGATGTATTTTCGCCCACGTCCACCATCTTTCTCCTTCATAAATTCTCCCATGCCTATAACCACCTCCCCAAACCTTTCCCAATTCCCACCCCTACCATTTAGTCATCCACCCTTCTCATTGTTCCAATCATCCACCCTTGACATTCCAATTCCCCCCCCACCCTAGGGTGATCCCTCGCCCTAGGGTGATTCCCACTATTGTACAAACGGTGGGGGTGTATCATCGTCCACATCCACTACCTTTTTCCTATTCCACTTCCACCATGCCTATATCCATCACCCCTGAACCATGACTATATCCATCACCAAGTGCTCCACCATGTACACAGGAAGGAAAATATTCTCCATTGCCTTAGATATTCATGGTGGGAATGAATAGTTGATTAAAATCTTATCATGAATTAACGAAATCGATTCTATGCATTTTGGATTTTACAACTAATTAGTTATTGAATTTTTGCAGCAATATCGATTTCAAAATGCACTTGGGAGTGACAAGTGTGGTGAGGGTGACTTATAGACCCAATTTCTAGATCAATCATGATTCCATTTTTCCATTATTTCGTTTATGGGAATGAGCTTCCATTATCTATGTTGGGAATGAAGTTCGATTTTGTAAAAGAGAAAAAGGTATAACTAGACCAATTTTGAATATAAATACAAGAATTTGAACCTGTGTATATGACAATGTCTTCATTGGATTTTAAATTCATGATGTGGTTTAATGTTATATTCTATCAATGTTACATTACTTTTGATTAATGTATTTAGAATGGATTTATTTGTTTCATTTACAAATTATCAAGTTTGCAAGTTAAGTTACTTTTATATTTATATCTTACTCAATGTTGCATGCATGGACAACCATATCATTACCATGGAACTTTGCCTAGTTATAATAATAGATGTATCATGTACATGAAGAGAGCATATATATGGATTTATATTTATTTCAATTTTTAATTTAAGAAAATAAAAATTAAAGTTTTAAAGTACAGTATACATGCCTTATAATAAAATCTGCAAAAATAGATAAAGTTTTGAGCCTTTACCACTTCAATACTAACATTTAAAGATGAAAACTTTATTGATAAGTGGTGTAGTATATATATATATATATATATATATATATATATATTAACAATTCCTTCATTTATCTATAAATAGGGACCACAAAATATTTATGGTAAGAATACAAAGAAGCGTGTACGATTTTTTTGAGATGTGGTTTCCCCTTAGTGTGGCTGGGTTTTTGCCCACATAGTTTCGAACAAGTGAATTTTACACCATGAAGTGCCTAACATAACGCCCTATCACCATCAACTTTAAAAGTTAACTAAACTAGCAATTGCACCAGATGTTGCAAAGGAAACGCTGTAAGGCAGTAGGGTAGGAAAGAGTAGCATTAAAATACTACTCTTCCATGATGACAATGAAAGCACTACTAGATGTTGCCAAAGGGTATAAGTAGAACTTTGGAACTTAGTTAAAGAGGGGGGTCTCAAGAATTGCACCGTTGACATGACAAGGGTATCCACTATATCAAATTCTCTCTTTTTGGTTATTTATGGTAGTTGCCAAATAATGCATTGTAGAGATAACAAATATCTCTATTTGTAGCAATTATTAACCAGAAGACCCTGATTTGTTCTTTTGTTGAAACATCCATATGTATTTGCACTAGAAACACTTGTGTTTGAAGTATTTTCCTACTTGAATGTTTGGAATTTATCCATGCCCTATTTTTATATGCTAACTTTATTTTGGATTCAATATTTCTTGCAATTGATATAATTCTCATACAACTTCAACACTCAGAGTGATTTTGGTAGAAAATGTGGAAATGGAAAAGATGTCTTGCTCTATGGTGTTGGATATTGGGAATAAATTTCTTGATATTGTATGGAATACTGTAAATTTGCATTTAGATTATACTACATTAATCCTTATTTCTTCTTTGCAACCTCAAATACAGTATCCTCGAGAGTGTAGTAAAAATTGGGCATGTGTAGCCTAGGAAGCTCTTCATGAAAGGGTGCCTCATGGGGTTAATATTTACGATTCTTTGCCACTATATCAATTGGACCAATTTAACGTTTAGCATAAATAGCAGTCCTTCTCACAGTATGATTATGCCTTCTACACAACAAAAAAAGATTAATCTTGGCCAATCTTTAAGCTAACATTTTAAGAATGATTGACATGAGACAACAATAAATTATAATATTGTTTATTATTTCATTCTATGCTTCTATAAATCCTAGAAAAGGCATTGAAATTATGCGTTTATCATGCACGATGAAGAAGTGAGTTCTAATATAAGCAAAGAGTGAAAGACCAGTTTTACAGGATCTCCTATGGAGAACTATTTGGTTCATGTCTAATGTTAATTGGATTTTAATGTAAGGAATAGAGAAGTATACTATTGCAACAATTTGTAACTTTTGAGAGCATCAATATCATGGATGCTTCTCTAGGAATAACCATACACTAAATTGTGTTGACTCTAACAGACTAGAAATAATGAAATATCTAGTGAAAGTTGACGTTTGAATGTTCTTAAATCAGTTGAAATTTTAAAAGAATTAACATAAAGACTAATGAGGGACCAGTATTTCACATTTAGAAAATAAATCTCACTTGCGAAATTTCAGGTGCTGCGAAGGTAGGCACGAGTATCTTTATTACTATACCCCCAACCCTCGAAAACTTAAGTTCATTTTTCTACTATGTGTTCATTTTTTTCACCTCTAGGTTTGAGCTATTTGAATCTTTAATGGGGTGTTGAAATAAATATAAAATATTATACAAACACTGAACCTAAATTACATTTTTTTACGACAATGAAGTTTCAAATTTAAAATGTCACAACATACAAAGTTTTCAGTGTCGTTGTTAGTCATCAGTAATTTTTGCATTGTTGATGACTACATGATTATCCCAATATTTCTAGAAACAAAGTTCATAGACATTGTGAGTTCTAGAAATCTCACTGCTTTCATTATCCTTAAGATAAATTTTCACTATTTCATCAGTTCATCCTATCTAGCTTTTCCTACTAGTCTCATAATACCCATTAAGAGCCCATGTCACCCATTTTATCTATATCTTGTCACCTTTGACCCAAATCCCCTATTTTTGTTTCACCTAAAAACCCATTGCTACCTAAGCTCACCAATAAATCAGCTTGCTGTGTCCACCAAAGTACTTCCAAACACTGATAGTCTCAAACTATCTCTGTAGACTCTTTAATAAATCAAGTAAATTGGGTTTTGGGTCTTCAAAACATAGTTTATCATGAACTCTGTCTCACACTTGATAAATCCTAGGTTCTAGGTTTCAGTTCAAAATCCAAGTCCCAGAAAGCCTCCACTAGGCCACCTAGAGTTTCACAAAGTCATAGGGTGGATTTGGTGCCCTACAAACTCTTTTTTTCCTATATGAAGAAACTGCATTCAAATAAGTAAAGGACTGGTGATATTGTCTTAAAATCATCAAAGAGATCATTCAAAAGGTATTTGGCCTGAAGCACAAGTTTTGTAGGGGGACAGTTGCTGCTTGCTTACATTTCTACAAAAGATTCAAAAGGCTATCAACCTAGCAAGAGGTAAAGTAATGAGAGGCACCATCACAAGAAAACCACTCACAACCAAGAAGAAAGCAACAAGGTATGGCTTTGATGTGAATCAGGGTTTATGACTGTTTTGATCAAGAAATAAAGCAATACTAGGGTTACAAAGGCAAAGGACACCTCAACCCCTTCAAATGATCATTGAATACCTTTTAGACATAAGTAATGAGTTTGATAATTTTTTCTTTGATAACTTAGAAGACAACACTATTTTATTTTTCTAAGCATCCCCAAAAACTCAGAAGTTTGGAAAGATGGAAAAAGATGGTCAAATAGTGACAAAGAAGCCTCCTTCATCACAATAGATGGTTGCAAAGGGTTTTCAAACTACCTTCTAGGGTTTGGCAGACAAGCACTAACTCCACTTCAACAAAAGGTAAAATCAGAGGTTTTAAAAAAGATCTAGAAGGGAAGACATGAAAATCAATACTCCACTACACCAAAGGTAGAAAAATGACGAAGAGTATCAACAAAAAGAGGCAAGAAATGTCAGTTCAAGGGTATTTTTTTTGAAGAACAGTTAGAGGCATATTCAAGTGGCCTGAGAATAGATATACCCCTGGTTTACAACATAGCAGTGTAACTCCCAACAAGGGCCTCCTTATCAAATGACTATTTTGAAAACGATAGATGAACATGAATGGCACTTTACAAGACTGTCAAAAGTGTTTTCTTACAAGAAAATTCATAAGGTCAAGGCAAGCAATGTTTCAAATAAAGGTGGCACATCTCAAAAGACCAAGCTGTTGTTTATACTTACTCCTGGGGTATTTCTCCCACTAAGAGGTTTTTTCCTCATTACTTAAAGATAAAAACATGGCAGAATATCAGTCACAAGGAGAAATTGCAAAAATGATAAGTTTGTTATGTATAGGTGTTAAAAGTCATAAAATAGGTTCATTTTCCAAATATAGGTGAGAGGCATAGTTTTGGCTTCTTCAGCAAGGTTATCAATTTGAAAAGAAACTTAAGAGGCCTCCAGCAGTAAAAATAACAATGTTTTAATCAAACTGCCCACCTACAAGACCAAAGAGACAAAGGGACAACGAGCAAAATAAAAAGGGAAGAAACGTTATAAAGTGGGTTTTGCCTTTAATTTTTATCAAAGGGTATAAAACAACTCTAGAAAAGTATCTCCCATTCACCATTTGGATATTTGCAGAAGGAGTGAGGGTTTTTTCGAATTTTCCAATAGAGTCCTCGGGCAAATTTTTCTGGGCGCTTCACTCCTGTTGCGTCTCCCTGTGCTATTTTCCATTCGGCTTTGTGTTCCTGTCCGGAGGCGCTGCGCGCCTGTAGAAAATGCCGCCTGCATCCTCTGCATGAAAACTCGTTCAGGGCCACTCGACATCATGTTGCGCTCCTACTATCTGCCCAGAGCTACCCGACACCCTCGTGCAGGCGCTACCCAGGCTTTTCGAGCTGCACGCAGACACATTCAAGGCCGCCCAGGAGGTGACCCAACAATGACAAGCACATTTAGGAGCTGCGTGCAAAAGATGTGTTGCGCTCTTGCCACAGTGTGCAACCTCTGTCCGATTTTTCATTCAGAAGGTGACCCGAGCCGCCTGACAGAAGCTGTGCTGCGCTCCTTCCACAACGTGAAACCTTTGCACGAAAACACGTTCAGGAGGTGACCCGAGCCGCCCAAAAAAAGCTGTGCTATGCTCCTGCCACAACATGCAGCCTCTGCACGAAAACACGTTCAGGAGGTGACCCGACTCTACCCACAAGGTTTTCTGAGCTAGTTTTTCTCCTGCGAATGGCATTTTGGGAGGTATTTGAACTTTTCCTACATGTGCATGTTTTTCTAAAGATAAGGTCACAAAGAAAATTGAAATTTGGTTTAGAGAAGGCAGTGAAATCCTAAAGAAAACACTTGGTCTACACACTGCTAGGCCTTGACCTAATTAGAAACCTCACTATTGTCACATCATTCTACAAGCAACGCTAATTCTATTTAAATATTTTGAGGTAGGGGTATAAAAAAAAAAAAATGTTTGAAGAAGAGAATGTTGACATGGATGAGGCAAGTTAAAGGCCTAAAAAGTAGCAAAGGAAGGGAGGGATGCCAAATAGGTTTGAACCTATAAGCACTAAAGAGTTGATAACCTCCCCTACTATTTTTTCATGTTTTCAAGAATTGGGATGCTATGAATTCTGTAAAAGAGTACAAAAGATCCTGAGTCACCCTCAGTTGACCAAGCTATTTGCCCTAAACCTTCATAATCATCAAGTACACTTAGCCGAGGTGAAATTTGAGTTGACCACCAATGCCATCTGTAGGGCCATTGGAATACCTTGCATAGGAGAAAGGTGGTTCAAACAAATGCATATGGACCTAAGCCACTATCACTCATTCTTGAAACTAGGTTGTCAAGTTGATTGCAAAACCATGTTCCACTTCTCTCATATATTGGACAGATATGTTCTCCTAATGAAGATCATTATTAAAGACTTCACCTGTGAGGGTAGGTTCTCTAGAGTCTATTCCTACCACATAAAACTCCTCATGCACTTCACCAAAACCAAGCTACTACATATGCTCTACTACCTTTGCAAAAGTATTGAGAAAATGTCTTCCATCATGCAAAATAGGCCTCCATCCCAACAAATGTCAAGCCTTTTTCATCATTCCCTCATCAAAGTGATTGTCTCACACCAAATAGAACAACAAGGCATCCCCTGGGAGGTTTTCATCGCCCATGATGATTTCACAACTCCACAGCCCATCCCTTTGCAAAGTCTGCCATAATCATCTCAAAATCCTCCTCACACACCTCCATCACCCTCCACTGACCTTGGTTCATCTTCTTCACATGAATCATTTCCTCAAATAGACCTTACTCATTTACCTTCCCCTAAGAAATCAGAAAATGAAGAAAGCAGCGAAGGAGAGGAATATGGCCAAGAAGAAAGCAGTGATGGCCAAGAAGAAAGAAGTGAGGGAGAGGATGATGCAAATGAAGAACGCAGTGAGGGAGAGGATGATCAAAATGAAGAAAGCAGTCAAGGAGAGGAATATGGCCAAGAAGAAAGCAGTGATGAAAAAGAAAGTGATAAAAGCAGTGATGCAAATGAAGAAAGTAGTGAGGGAGAGGATTATGAAAATGAAGAAAGAAGTCAGAAAAATGATGAGAAAAAAGTTCAAAACAGTGGGTCTAAAGGTGAGGAGGATGACCCCAAGGACACATGGTCAGAGGCAGCTTATCAAGAGGAAAATAGTGAGCTACAAAAAGACCAAAATATTGAGCCTAGTGACAGTAAAAAAACAAATGACATTTAAGGAAAAGAAGTAGAAAATGAAGAAAGTGACAATGAAAATACAAAGGACAGTGGAGAGGAGGCATATGAAAGCAACAAAGGGGACAAGGAAAATGAAGAAAACAATGATGCGAATGAATAAAGCAGTGTAGGAGAGGAAGATGGCCAAGAAGAAATTAATGAAGGCAGTGACAAAGAAGAAAGTGTTGATGAAGAAGAAAATAGAGATGAAAGAAGTGAGCCCAATAATGAGTAGAAAGACCAAAATAGTGGCTCTAATGATGAAGAAGAAGATTCCAAGGATACAGGGTCAGAAACAACTTATTAAGGGGAAAACAGTGAGCTACAAGAAGGCCAAAGCAGTGAGCCTAGTGACAGTCAAAAAACCAATGACAATCAAGGAAAAGGAGTAAATAATGAACCAAATAGTGAAGAAGAACTCCGCCAAGAGGAAATTATACATGATGGTGAAGGGAAAAATTCTGAAAACAAGGACAGTGAACATAGAAAAAGCGAAAATGATACAAGTTATGAAACAGAAGTTGAAATTGAAGTTAAAGACCATAGGCAAGACAAAGAAGACAATGGGCATGGAAGTAAGGAAAACTCACCTAGTAAGGAAGAAAGTGACCATCAAAGTATAAGAGGGACTAATGAGGTTGCCTATGACAGTGACCCCACAGAGAGTGCAAACAATGATACAAAGGTTGAGTTTGACAGTGAAAACAGTGGGTCAAAGGATGAAGAAGAGGACATTCATGAAGATAAAGATGTACCAAGCATTAATGAAGACACTTCTAGCATTGAAAAAATAAAGGATGATAGTCCTAAGGGTCTTGACAATGATGATGGCATAAGAGATAGTGAAACTGCTTATCAAAAATGCAGTCAAGAGCAAGGTGAAAATGATGCACTCACATAGATAATACATAAGGAGAAAAGCAGTCCTAAGGTCACTAATGATCAAAGTTTTCAAATGAAACTTGTTGCGCCTTTCCCCATTATCTATCAAAGAGGAGAGAGGCATGTGTTTGCTGCATCCAAAAGACAAGGGGCCATACCATCCTCCTCAACTCAAATGATTGACAAAGGTAAACAAAAAATTAAGGAGGAAGAAGACAACCATGAGGAGGAAAGAGAATTTTAACTCATCAACATAAACAGTGACGATGAAAATGAAACAAGAATTGCAAACTCCCTTCTACAAGACAGGAATGCACAGATCAGGGATTTGGAAGCTGAATTAGGGATAGCTAAGGATATCATTCACTTCTTGCAGATGTAGAACAAACAAATGAGTGGCCAGTTGGCCATCTATGAAGCAAGGGCGCTCAAATACCAGAAAGAGGCTCAAAGGTCACAAGTGCAGTTGGAGGAATACATGGGCGCTTATGAGGAGAGTAGTGATGAAGAGGGACAAACTAGAAGGAGACCTAGGACTATGGGTCTTAGGAAAGCATTGGCAAAACAGAGATAAGAAGAATTATCCCAAGTACAACAATTTATCGTCACTGAACTCCCTGCCATGGAAATTGAGCATAACAGGGAATTATGGTTTGAAAGGGACAACATACATCTTGAGGCCAAACTGGAGAAGGCCAACAAAGATTTGAAATTACAAAGGATAATGATTGAGCACTATAAACGAAGAAAACACTTTGCAAGGAAAAAACTCAAAACTGCCCAAAATGAGGGTTCGGCACCAAAAGATGAAAAAGACCAAGCTAGGCTTGGTATTTTGTTCCAATCTTCTCTACAGGTCTCCAGGGACCCATGAGGCACCTACCTACCAATTTTGAGAGAAATTGAACAACTTTTTTGTTTTTTGCAAATTTTGAGGCTAGGAGCACAACACACCCTATGCTGCGCTTTTTCCCACGGAATCTTCAAGAGGATAGGTTTAAATTTTTGGATTCCCCGTCATTAGAGGAGTATGCTCACCAATTTTCAGCTCAATTGGAGTTGTTTTGACCCCCCAAAAAAGTAAAAAACACTCATTTTTTTCACCTTTCTGCCCACTTTCTGAGCATGTGCTACGCTCCTGGTAGTCTTGTAATTTCACTTTTTGGGAAAATTTCAAAGGTAATATTGAATAAATAAAGGTACATCTAGAAATTATACTTCAATGGCTTTCCAACGAGCCATCACGGAGCTTTTTCTGACATTGGGAAGGCCTCCAAAAACTACTGTAAAAAGGCCTTTTATGTGCTGCGCTCCTAGCGTAATTTTAATTTTTGACACAATGTGTTGTGCTCCTGTAGGTGACTGGGAAGAATGTGCGTTTGGAAAGTTTTCATATGTTTTTCAGGGCCTAAAAGTCAATTTAATTTCTAGTTTTGGCCAGAAAATATATTTGTTAGATATGTTTGTGCCTTAGGCCTTGCAAGGCCTCAAGGACAACTTAGGATATTTCTTGTTGGCCAATAGGCTTCTAGATACTCTCTTTGGTTTTCCTCTTCCTTGCTTGTTATATAAGGCATGAGGATTGATTTTAAATAGTGGGGGAACTTGATGTGTTAAGAGAAATACATGGTTTTTGAAAGTTGAATAACAATTTAGTGTTGTGGAGCTTGTGGATGGATTGCCTTGATTGATGGTGATGAAGGCTTGCTTGCAGGATCCCTGAGTTTAGTTAATGGTGATGTATCTATCATATGTTCATGTTTTTTCCTATTTTCCATATTTCCATCTTTCTATTTTGCAATAGCTTTGAAAAGTATAGGATGAGAAATGTTGCTTGAGGCACCTCGGTCCTCCTGTTAGCTATTGTTTTCATGTTTTATTCTATTGGGTTAGCTTAAAGAATTATTCATTGCTCCTTAGGCCCACCTAAGCTTGTCTACTTCATTATTGGATTAATATGCTAGTTTATAAACATGATTCATGGTAAGCCCTGCTTGTTTAATGCTACCTAAACTCCATCTTGAAATCTCTCTTTGATGTATTGATTGATAGGTTAAGTCAAAGAGGTCTTGTTTCAATCTTGCCCTTTGAATATGCTTATCAGTTTGCCTCGAAGTTCTTTATAGTTTAATGAATGATGTTTAGGCGTTCCCTCTTCATTTATTGATGCTATTTGTTTCTTATATGTTTTCAAATCTTGAAAGTTGAATCATTGAAGTTAGATAAGTTATCTTGCTTCGTGTTCTACTTGATTGTTTATCTTCAATTTTTATTTGTTTAAAAGTATTGTCACTGAGTAAATGGTGTGCCCTATCTCATGATTAGTATCTTTTGCTTATCAATATTAAAGGCCTCCCTGTTCATAGGTATTTGACAAAGGATTCTTAACTGCCCTTTGCCCTACCTTGGTTCCCAAACTTATTGTCCATTTCACCTCACATATAAACTTAAAAGATCCATTAACTACACTAGATTTTCCTTGTGATGTACCCTGATTCGCTACCAAGATATCAATAACTTCATAGACTCCATTGCCCAATTAATTTTATAACCTCTCATTCCACCTGTCCTACTTAGTCATCTTACCCCAACCCAAAACAAACAAACAAACCGACACTTAAAAATTAGCCTAAAATCAATCACCCAAAGCGAACAAGTTCACATCCTTCGCATAATAGAGAGAGCCCTCTCTGAGTCCAGGAAGGCTAGATCCTAGGACTCGAAAGATTGGTCTGATGTTACCCTGTCATTTGGTTTACCAATTTGCCAAATCACGAGACACTAACAGTCTCAAAGATGAAAAGACAAGTCAAACTCCACATCTTCAATATCAAGGAAGGTTTCAATCTCTACTGATCTTCTCAACCCTTACGTGTAATATTTGGCCTCTTATCTATATTAATTCATGAGAAGCTTCATAAGAAGAAAAATGAATTGAGAAGATTCATACCAGAGGTTTTCAATTTCATAAACAAATTCTTGGAAACTTTATAAGTTTGATTGAATAGGATTTTGAACATGAGAGAATAGATCATGATACCTATTTTCCAAGTTAGGTGTCAATTGATGATAGGAAATGTAAGCAAATGACAAGTAACAAATTCTAAACAAAAAGGATGTTAAGGAACTTGTTGCCACCAAAACATACTTCCTATGGATTTGTTTTGCAGATGAACATTGAGGCTTGGAATATAGCTGTGTCGTCCACATTTGTATTTGATGCTTGCAAGATCAACAAAAACAAATGTCTAGATAAATGTATGCTCGCGTCATATTTTCTGGAAGATGATCCCTTGAAGCTTTTTGTGTACACAAAGTGTTCAAAAATGGTGATTTTGATATATGAATTAAAGATGATATGAGATCCAAAATCCGATATCATTGTTGGTCGTTCCAAACAGTTATTTTCGAACCTCCATTGCCAATATGATCCAACCATGCAATTTGTTTTAATCGTCTAACACACAAATCGACGATGCAAAATCAAACAAGGTGGCATGGAGGGAGTTCCTTTGTTATGTCATAATTAATATTTAAGTGGTATAGAAAAATAATTATTTAAGAATTCCAAATTTCTTAAACTACTTTAATTTTTTTGATATTTTATGAATTGTTTGGCAAACACATTTATATAGATATATTTCTTATTCTAGACCAACTCTTCTTGTTCAACTATTACAGACATTGTAATAAAAAAATTATTATATACCCAACAAAAAATTCAATTTTTTTAACAATGTCGGGTGCTAGTTTATATTCCAAAAAGAAAAGGAAAATTTCCCTTTTTACATGCAAGTGCTTCTGAGGAGCAACAGAGAAGGTAGCTACAAAAAAATACTACACCTTCTTTTCTTCCACTGTTCAGAAGGTTCTGAAATATAGATAAAGAGTAGATTCGAACAAACTGAGAAAGAAGAAAAGCAAAGTTAAAAGCCATATTAAGAAGAGGAGATGATAGATTAGTCGATGCTTATTGGGTGCCTGGTCAAGGCATCCGTGTTGTATTCATTGCTAGCATTTCTCACATTGTTAGAGCTGAAGCTTAGAGCTGAGCATTTCTCAAGAATATATTTGAGGATTTGGAATGATTCTTCTGCATGGGCACACCGGTTGGAGAGTTCATTGAATTGTTGCTGAAGAGAGGTAACCCTGTGTAGAAAGACTTTCATAGCTGCTTGCTGCTTTTTGTCAAGGATTTTTTGATGAGAGCGAATCTACTCTAACTCTGCCTAAAGATTCGCACAGTGAAATGAGTCCTCACTGCAGGCCATAATGTGAGGATGGAGAGCTAAGACTGGAGGGTAATTGAAGGGAGAGCGCAGAATAAGGGGAGAGAGGAGGCGTAGTGCAGGAGGCCAGTAAAGGGAGGGGGACTCATGGAGCAGGCCTTCAGCAATGGAGTGGGAATGCGCTGTAGGGAGGAAAGCTACGATAGGGTGAGTGAATGCATGGCGGGTGAGGGGATAAATAGTGGGGAGTGATAGGAGGGAGGCAGCGTGGGAGTAGGCTTGAGAAGATAAGATCACAAGAGAGAGGAGGGAGGGGGTAAGGGAAGGCCTGCGAAATTCAAAAAATTTAGAGGGGAGAATCCAAGGAGATATATTATTCTTCTGAGACAAGATCATGGCAAAGGCATCATAGATAGACTATCATGGCAGGATATTTTCCTAGCTGCTCAAGCGCAAGCCTTGTTTGCAAGAGAGTCTGCAACCTTATTGTTACTTCAGAGGATATGGTGAAAGGATATGTCTTTCATATCTTTTGAAATGCTGCAACATCTGCTGACAATTCTGTGGAGGTATATGTTGTTGATCGGTTGACCTTGGAACATCATGTTGATGATGATAGAGGAATCCCCAAACACCATTGCATTGGAGATGTTGATTTTTTTAAGTTGATGAAGGCCTTGAAGGAGGACGTAAGCTTCCGCTTTGTTGTTGGAAAGGGAGCCAAGACCCCATTCAAAAGAGAGAAGAGTTTTGCCACTTTCATTTTTTATAATGCCTCCAACACTAGCAATGCTTGGGTTCGATTTAGATGCACTGTCGAAGAAGAGAGTGGGCCTTGAGAAACTGCCCAACCATTCTGTAAATTCCTTTTCTTTTAGACGAATCTTCCAGCTGGAGGCATTTTGATGTGGTTGATTAGATGGAGGCGTGAGGAAGCCGGAGCTATCAAACTGATTGCCTAAGAAGTTCCTTTCTTCCACTTGAAGGTCACTAATATTGATTTTGCTGTTGTTTTTGGAGGCTATTGTTTTGAGAGTGAGGCTCCATGTTTTTCCACAAACCATCCTACAGGAGGGCTCTTTGTCATTGAAGATATTTCTATTTCTAGAGAGCCAAATGTTCCATAAGAGCACGTATGGAAGGGTATCCCATACCCTTCTTTCCAAATTGCTTTTCTTTCTTCCCCATGGGTAATTTTTCCTTTAGGTTTTAATCAAATCTGTAATGGCATTGTTGGGATCTAAGTGAAGCTGATAGGAAGAGGTAAGGTATGTCCAACATTGAGCAGCAAATGGACACATGAAGAAGAGGTGATGTGTAGTCTCTTCTGCACATTGGCAGTTGGGGCACCTGGATGGACCATTCACACCCCTTTTTTTAGATTTTCTGAGGTGAGGATTTTTCCTTTGAGAGCATCCATATGAAGATCTTTATCTTTGGGATGGCTTCCGAATTCCACACCAGTTTCCAATTTGGCCAATGAGGAGAGGGGAAGTTCTCATGGTTGAGTTGACAGTAAGCAGCTTTGATGGAGTATGCAGTGCCTGTGGGATCCGAATGAAAGCTATCCATGCTGTCTTTTCGCAAGAGGGCAGAGCCATGTAGTAGAGATTGGAGATTGGATATGTCTGCTTCCAAATGAGAAGGGACAGAGGGAAAGCGCCATCCACTCCAATATTGGGTTTGGTCATCCCACTTAGAAAAATGACTTAAGAAATTTAGGCCGAGACTTTGAAAATGGGAAAGAATGCATTGGGTGCCAGGTCTGTCCAAGAGTGGATTTTCCCCATAATTCTATCCTTCCCAATATTGATGCTGCTGCCCCCAAATGGGACTTTGGAGAGATTTTGAATTAGAAAAGGAATGGATTTTTTACAGAGGGCCCAAATTATGGAGTAGGGTCTGTTTGGGATGTCTTGATCAAGGATATGCTGACGGGGAGAGTTAAGATACTTAGATTCCATGACTCTTTTCCACCAAGCTTGTTGTCTGCTAATTAACCTCCACACGATCTTCCCACCAAAGGCATTGTTTAGAAGCCGGGGAGAGCGAATTCCAAGTCCTCCATGTTCATAATCTTGAATAATCTGCCTCCACTTAAGAAGATTATATTTTTTCTTCTCATTTTTTCCACCCTGGCAGAGAAAGTGCCTTACGATTGCTTCAAATATGTGATGAATGCTGGTAGGGGCTTGGAGGAGAGTAAAATGGTACAGGGGTAGATATGAGAGGGCATATTTGAGTAAGACTACTCGCCCTGCATGGTTTAACCAAGAAGAACCCCACTGTTGCACTTTTCTCTTCATTTTGTCTATGGTAATGTTCTAGACTTCAGACTTTAAAGGGCCAGCGCTGACAGGCATGCCCAAATAATTGAAGTGATCCCAATTCAGTTTGTAGGAAACTCCAAATATTTGCGCAATGCTATGAATGGTTTGGCTGGTTGCATTCCAACCATAGATGCAGATTTTTTGAAGATTGATTAGCCCTCCAGAGTAAAGCATGAATTTTTCAAGGAGGGTTTTAAACCTGTGAGTGATTATGCTGGTTGCACCACCCATCAAGAGAGTGTAATCTGCAAATTTTGAATGATTCATATTTTTGACACCATTTCCAGATTTAATTCTAGTGATGAGGCCAACTCTTCGTATATGATCCAAGGCCCTACTGAAGGATTCAACCATGAGGATAAAGAGGTAGGGAGAGAGGGGACAACCCTGTCTAAGGCCACGGGAAGATTGAAAGAAGGATGTGGGCCTGCCATTAATGAGGAGGGCAATCGAAGGATTTGTGATGCAAGATTTGATAAGGGCGATGAAATTTGAGTCAAAGCCCATTTTTTGAAGGATAGAAAGAAGAAAGGAGTGCCTGAACTTATCACATGCATTGGCTAAGTCAATTTTGAGAATAGAACCTTTCTCTTTGCGAGTCATACTTGAATGGATAACTTCTTGTACAAGGAGGATTGAATCAGAAATTTGTCTTTGGGAGATGAAGCCTCCTTGATTTTTTGAGATGAGACTGTGGAGAAAGGGCTTGAGGTGCATGGCAAGTATTTTGGTGATAAGTTTGTAAGAAGAGTTGTAGAGGGAGATTGGTCTAAACTTATAGGAGGAGGGACTGTTTTCTTTGGGGATAAGGGCGAGGTAGGTTGAGTTGGTGAACACCCAATTATCTTCTTTCTTTGAGCCCATTGTATCATTTTGGTCAAGTCCTTTTTTATTAAGTCCCAATAAGTCCTGTAGAAACTGATAGAAAATCCATATGGACCTGGTGCTTTGTTAGGATGCAAGGACCAAATGGCGCACTAAATTTTTGCCTCTTCTATATCTTTATTTTAAGTGTTGTTCATCTCCTATGTGATCATATTTGGCAGATATCTTAAAAGATCAGAGTAGTCTTTTGGCTCTTTTGTTTTAGTAAGCAGATCTCTATAGTGATCGGTGGCAGTAGCTTTAATTAGATCTTGATCGATATGGATTTTTCCTTCAGTGTCAATGATGGAGGATATGTTGTTTCTAGTCTTGCGGATAGTAGCTAGTTTGTGAAAGAAAGAGGTGTTCTTGTCACCTTCTTGAAGCCACAAATTTTTGGATTTTATTCTCCACTTCTCCTCTTCTTTTCTATTGATTCTGTATAATTTCCAGTAAAGGTATTTTTCATGATTGGAGTTTTCCTGATTTTCCCCTTGGGAATCAATGGTGTTATGGACAACATCCAGCTTTGCTTTGATTTCAATTTTGATCTTGTCTAGTTCCTTATAGTGCAATTTGGCCCAATCCTTCAAGGCCATTTTGGTCTTCTTCAGTTTGGTTTCCCAAATGAAAGAAGGGGATCCTTCTATGTTCTGAAGCCAGATTTTGTGAATCAGTTTCCTTGCTTCTGGAATATCATTCCAAAGAGGGCTATATTTGAAGGGGAGGGGGCTGAGGGAGTGATGATCACCAAGAGAGAGGGTGATGGGGTAGTGATCAGAGGCCGAGGAGGAGAGGATGTTGGAGGAGGCGATGGAGTAAAAAGAAAGGAGAGGGACAACAATGAGAAATCTGTCAAGACACTCCATGATATTTCCTTTTTCTATTCTTCGATTGCTCCAAGTATATCTGCGATTTTTTGAGGCGATATCAATCAGGTCATGGTCTTGCATGATGGTTTCTAGCTGATTTCCAGAGGGATCTGGGTTAAAACAACCACCCCTTTTTTCATTTGCGTGAAGGATTAAGTTGAAGTCACCTTCGATGACGATATTGATGTTGCCTTCATTATCTGTCTGTTTTAAGAGTGTTCCAGCAGATCTCTTTATCCCTCTAATGGTTGGGTCCATAAATATTGTAAGTGATGATGTCAATGCTCTCTTTGATGTTTTGTAGCACCACTTTGATCTAGTTCTGAATTTTTGTTGAGTTTTTCTGCTCCCAATTGCTTTGCTTCCATATAATGACAAGTCCACCTGAGGCACCCCTAGATTCAGATTGGGTGCCGACATAATTCTTCATTCTATTTATTATTGTTACCATGTCAAGATCTCCCTGCTTAGTTTCCTACAATAGAATAATATCCAGCTTTTCCTGATTTATTACATCTCTCAGGGCTGAATTTTTTGAGGGGTGTCCTAAACCCCTGTAGTTCCATCAGAGGGATTTCATAATTTCAGAAAAGAAGAGTGAGAACCTGCCTTCCCTCCTTGCTCCTTTTGTCCTGATTCTTTACTATTTTGCCCTAAGATATAGGTTTCAATAGGATTCTGAGTCCCAAGGGCTATATCATTTTGAGCAGTTTCATCTCTATGTTGCTTTAATGGTTTCCTTCCAGGGCCATTTTTCTTTGATTTTCCAAGGTTACACCATGTCCTTTCACTGAGTTCCTTATGATTTGGGTTGAGGAGGGGTTTGAAGAGGAGGATGGGGGATCATGATTTATGTGGGAGGGGCGAGGGGAGGAAAGCTGAGAGGGGATAGAAGAAAGGGGAGGATCATCTTCAGAAGGGGAAAGGGAGGAGAATGGATTGGTGGAAGCTAGAGAGGCATTGGAGGGAGGGATAGGGGGATCAACAAGCTGATGGGTGGAGTTAGGGGGTTGTGAAGAGGAGGAGGTGGGGAGGGAGGTGCTAGTTTTGGGAGGGGGCGCAGATATGATGGTGCTTCTGGGGTTAGAAGAGGTCTTTTTTTTTTACAGTTTCCCATTGCGTGTCTGACTCTAGGCTTTCAATATCAATAATTTTAGAACATCTGTTAGCAAAGTGGCCATATTCGTGACATACCTTGCATTTAAATGCGATTTTCTCGCAGTCAAGCTGCTGGATGTGTGTCCATTCGTCAACTTTTATCTTGATCGCCTCAGGGAGGCCTTTACCCAGATCCACCTCAACACAGATCCCAGCACAGGCTTGCATGTTGTCTTTTGGTTCAATACGATCTATGAATGTGCCTACATCGTTTCCAATAGCTCGAACAGAGTCATCCCCCAAACAGTGCAAAGGAAGATGAGGAAGGTGCACCCACACTAGGACGTTGCTTGGCACATTGAGTTCAGGGTCGAAATCTGGCGTCCATTTGTTGAGATACAGACCTCTGGTGTTCATAAATTAAGGCCCATTCTTGAAGATCAAATCCTTGTCCTCTTTTGTTTCAAAGTGAAATGTGAAGTAGCCTCTGCCGCAAAAACGAATAGAGATTTTGCCATTGATTTTGTCTGACCAGTTACACTTAATCCATTTTTGAACAGTCTTCGAAGAGGGCCATAACCCAGTAAATTGACCTATGAGACCCTTCTTGGCTAGAGAGAGGGCAGCCATGCGCAGAATAGTAGGAGGAAGGGCGACCTCCTGAATGCCATCGAGATTATTAACAAAATAGAGATCGTCGACCTGGGGCGAGGAGGAGCTAAGGAGCCGATCAGAGCCGAGAAAGCTTGGGCATGATCCAGAGGAGAGGCCACCTTTGGGGAGGACTCAGGAGGGGCCATGGGCACAACAAGCAACAGAAGAGAATCATCTAGGGTGGTCGCGATTGTAGAGTGCGGGCTAGCAGAAACGAAAAAAACCAAAAAATTCATTAATGTTGTATGCTCTCTAAAATTTATAGTGGAATCTAAAGGTACATCTCAACAATTGGTTAAGAGAACAATCCCCCTTTCCACCAAGAGTCTCAATATTATAAGGATGTTAAAACTCATTAATGTTGTATACTCTCTAATATTTATAGTGGAATATAAAGGTATATCTAAACAATTGGTTAAGAGAATAATCCCATTTCTGCCTATCAACAACAAATTCATTAATGTTGTATACTCTCTAATATTTATAGTGGAATCTAAAGTCTCAACAATTGGTTAAGCCTAACAATCCCCATTTCCACCTACGAGTCTCAATATTATAAGGATCAACAAACTCATTAATGTTGTATACTCTCTAATATTTGTAGTGGAATCTAAAGGTATATCTCAACAATTGGTTAAGAGAATAATCCCCCTTTCCACCTATGAGTCTCAATATTATAAGGATGTTAATACTTGTGACTTGACAATGGATTCGTGAAAATAAGGTTTTTTCCATAGTTGTCTTTTCTATTGGTTAACATTATAATTTCATGTCTAACTTGAGTATTTATACTTTAATGAATTTTATGGCTTGCCCAATGTATTTTTTGCTTATTTTTCAATGATATCATGGTATTGGCACCATTATTGTTTTTGTTACAGGATTCTTTGGTTCTTATTTTAAGAAGATTGTTAATTTCTTACCTTTTCTTACAAGTGAAAAGCTTATACACCAATGGGTCTTACCTTTTCTTACAAGTGAGGAGCTTGTACACCAATTTTTTGATATTGTGATATGTGCACATAAAAGTGGATCGAATTGCATCTCGATGTCCTTCAACATGTCTCACCTTTTCTTACAAGTGAGGAGCTTGTACACCAATTTTTCGATATTGTGATCTGTGCACATAAAAGTGGATTGAACGATCTCCTTCAATATATAGAAGTTAGCTTAGGTAATAAATATAGAAGAAGTTGTTACTTTCTCCACTTGGATTCACAATCTGTGTAGTAACTATTTATTCCAAAATTAGTCATCTCTAGGAAACTTTGACATTTTAATCAAAAACATTGATTTCAACTCAATCAAGACTAATCTTATGTGTGCATGGTGAATTGCTTCAATAAGGGAAGTTGATATCTTAAAACTATTAAAAAAAAAGTGAAAATATGCTTTAACAAGATATGTGTTCATAATGTTGTCATTTTGCGTGTGTGTTTTGATCTATTCCAAAAGCAATTGCAACATTATTCTTAACTATGGGAACACCCATACACAAAAAATCAAAATTATAAAATATAAAATTTATTTATGACTATAGATATTTAAACTTTGAAATGTATAAACATATTATTGAATTTATTCAATAAAAAACAAGTCAAACTTCATTTGTCTCAACTCAACCATGAATAGTATTTTTTTTATATGGTGAATTATAAGTATTTTAAATTTGAAATTTTGAATTTAGAAGCTTGACCTAATATAAGATAAGATTCTTTTGATCTTATTTTTCAATCTTTTGTATCCACATATATATATTTATTTTCTTAATACAATAACTATTTATATTGATTTAATATAATAACTCTTTATTTCCAAAAACATATCCCAGTAAATCACAACATTCTTCATTCAACTATAAATCTAAAACTTTGATCCCAACTCATGAAGCCTAATGGTTAAGAGCATATGTTTCCTTCTAAGAGGTCACAGGTTCAAAACCAGAGGGGGGTAGAGTATGTATGCCTTGGTAGACTTAGCAGAAACTTTGATCTCAACTCATGAAGCCTAATTGTTAAGAGCATATGTTTCCTTCTAAGAGGTCATAAGTTCAAAACCAGAAGGGGGTAGGGTATGTATGCCTTGGTAGACTTAGCAAAAACCAGAGGGGGGTAGAGTATGCATGCCTCGGTAGACGGTGTGAATAGTGAGACTTTGATCCCTAGTGAGACTTGAGGGGGGTAGAGTATGTATGTCTTGGTAGACTTAGCAGAAACTAGAGGGGGGTAGAGTATGTATGCCTTGGTAGACTTATCGAAAACCAGAGGGGGGTAGAGTATGTATGCCTTGGTAGACTTAGCAGAAACCAGAGGGAGGTAGAGTATGTATGCCTTGGTAGACTTAGCAGTCAAATCGTTGCCCAAAGGTGTGAATAGTGAGACTTTAATCCCTAGTGAGACTTTGATCCCAAGTCCTGAGCACTATTCTATATAAGTAGTGAGTTACTACAATGTAATTGAAGTGGGATTGTTAATGTGTTCCCAAAAACTTGTTTGAAAGCATGCTTAAGAGCATGTGCAAACATAGTGTTATCATAGAGTATGTATGCCTTGGTAGACTTAGCAGAAACCAGAGGGGGTAGAGTATGTATGCCTTGGTAGACTTAGCAGAAACCAGAGGGGGGTAGAGTATGTATGCCATGGTAGACTTAGCAGTCAAATCACTGCCCGGAGGTGTGAATAATGAGACTTTGATCCCAAGTCCTGAGCACTATTCTATATGAATAATGAGTTACTTCAATGTAATTGAAGTGGGATTGTTAATGTTTTCCCACAAACTTGTTTGAAAGCATGCTTAAGAGCATGTGTAAACATAGTGTTGTCATTTTGCATGGGTCATTTAGTATCTGTGGAACTAGGTAAATAAATTCACAATTATAAAAACATAAATTTTGAGATTTCTAAAACTGAAAAGTGCAAACCTACTTTAAGTTAGCTGACTTTGAGGTATACTTTGTCCTAGTTTTTTATTTATATCAATAAAATAACATTTTTTTATTTGAAACTAACCGATATAAATATTTTTTAGCAACTTTATATATAAATATACAATTTTTTCTGAGTTCCATAAGTAATATAAGTTTTTTTTTTTGATTAGTAAACATGTTTAGATGATTGATTGGTTTGAAGAATTTAATTGTATTTTATTTTATAATAAATAAAACATCAAATATACTGAATTTTTAAAATAATATATTATATGTGAAGTTTTTTTTGTCTTAGTAAATTGGATAAATTAGAAATTTACGTAGTAAATCGATCAAAATCTACACCAAATAATAAAAATGTTTACATTTAAAAATTTGAATTAAAAAATCCATTAAAAAAACTAAATTACATCCTTGCAAAATAATGAATTTCAGAAAATCTCTTTTCTGTTTTATTATCTGCACCAAAGAATGAAAATGTTTAAATTAAAAAATCTGAATTAAAATATAGATTAAATTACATCCTTGGAAAATAATTCTCTTCACATTAAGAATTTCAGAAATTCTCTTTTCAGTTTTATATTAAAAAACAAAAATATTTAAATTTAAAAATCTGAAATCAAAATACCCATTATAAAAGCTTAATTACATCTTTGAAAAATAAACCTCTTCACATTAAAAATTCAGGAAACTCACCTTTCCATTTTATATTGAAAAGTTCTACATTAATATTTTCTGTACATTACAGCAGCCCCTTTTCACATTAAGATATTCAAAACTTTTTTTTCCATTTTTTTTCCCGAGGAAAAATCGTAATTTTATTCAGGATTGAAAAAATTACATGTTGTAGATGCTGAAAGCATATGCGGTATTGTGCTCATCCTTAAAACCAGAATTTATTCATACTCATTATAGAGCAAAAACTATTATTTTCTACCTTTTCTTTTTTCCACTTTACGCTAGCCTCCATTGCTGGATGTGAGTGTTACTATAACCATTTGATTCTCATATACATTGACTGAGGGCTCTTTGTCAGAATCAGATCCTTCTGACACATGGGAGCGTTTGGTTCCACTTATCTCTTTTTCAGTGGTAGATTTTGCTTGTTGCAGCTCTGTAACTGCAGTAAATGGAGTGTGCTCAACGTTATGCTCAGTCACGTCCGGCTGTGGATTAACTGTGTCATGCTTGATAATGTCATTTGTATCGTTTTCTGCTGCTTCTGCTTCTTCTTCAACGTCCTTAGATGTTGCGAATTGCCAACTTTTGGGCTTTTGTGGGTGTCTCTTTTTCCTGTTGTTGTCTTTTTTGGCTTGTGGGCACATATTTTGAAGATGTCCTGCTTGTAGACATGGACAACATGGAAATGCCGTGTTTTCATAATTAAGTATTTGTGACCATGGTTGATTTTTGTAGTTCAGTATAATGTGGTCAGGAAATCCTTGACTGAGATCAGCTTCAACACATATTCTGGCTAAAGTGAAGATGCCTTTGGTGGTTCGTTCTATATCGACCTTAAGAAACTTCCCCACAGTGTTCCCAATACCTTTTAATACTTGGGGATGCCAAAGGTGGAGAGGTAGATTGTGTAATCTGATCTAGACTGGCATTTTGGATACCACCATAGTGATGGGTCGAATTCTGAGAATCAAGGTGTCATAAAGAGTCCAAAATTTCCCAGAACCAAGGCCCTTAGTTTA
This sequence comes from Pinus albicaulis, assembly GCA_034641835.2. NCBI lineage: Eukaryota > Viridiplantae > Streptophyta > Pinopsida > Pinales > Pinaceae > Pinus > Pinus albicaulis. The sequence goes on along the minus strand of CM076576.1, from coordinate 674,011,042 downwards.
ATACATATTGTTTGTCTTAGACTGTGTCAAATCCAACAATAAAAAAGCCTTTTGAACAAAAGTAGATATCACAGTGAGTAGTCCAATTTGTGAATATCCATAGACGAAGTGCCTCTGATTTGGGCCAGAATCTATTAAATCTGCATATGAGTGCTCTGGTGTAGAAATCTGTGTGAATATCCATAGACGAAGTGCCTCTGATTTGGGCCAGAATCTATTAAATCTGCATATGAGTGCTCTGGTGTAGAAATCTGTATATAGGCTATTGACTCCGTCCTCCTGAATATTTAACGCCGGAACCTGGGTTTTCAGCTCCATGATGAATATTTAACGCCGGAACCTGGGTTTTCAGCTCCATGATGTATAGCCCAGGGAGGGGTGGTGTATGGCCCATGGAGGGGTGGTGTAGTTTCAGGTGTGCTTTGTGGCATTCCCTTTCCTTTAACAACATCTTTGAAAGATGCAGGTCCATTAGAGCTGGTTCTTGAGGTTCCTCCATTTAGTCTCGAGGTGAGATAGATAGATGCGTTGGTCAGCACATTATACTCCTTTGGTCAGCACATTATACTCCTTTAATGTGTGGTCGTCCTGCATCTGTTTTCTTATATATATCAAGTTTTGAAGATCTACTGGAGTGCCGCTTTGCTGTTGGATCTTCTGTTTGAGGGTTTGTATCAACATTCCTTCCGAGATCTGAATGCATATGGAATTCCCACTGAAAGTTTTCACAAATATCTACATTGCTGCTTCACTAGATGTCTTTGAGCAGATTTGCGCTTCACCATCTTTCCTTGGGGCGGCGATTTCCAGATTGTTAGATATTTTCAGATCTAGATCTGTCCTGTTGCATTGTAGATCTAGGTGTGTTGGATCTCATGATTTCATGCACTTGGCCAATTCTATTATTAGATACAAACAATAGGCGAAATGATAGATCAGGTCCTCAGGTAAAATAAATGTATAAGATCCTGCGAGGAATTGCGGGTTAATCCATGAATCCGAGTTTGTGGGTATCAGATCTGTGTTACCCGCATTATGTACTCCAAAATCTGATTCTGAGATTGGCCCGTCTATCATCTCGTTGCAGATCCATGAGTTTGCAGATGGGAATTGTGAATTTCGTTGCATAGATTCCCAGAGCCCATGGCTGGAGAGTTTATTGTCTTCTTCATCAGCTATTGTAGCACGGGCAGTGTTGGATTTAGAGGCCCAATCTCTCCCGAGACAGCAAGATCTTCGGCTTCCTCGTCCTCCTCTTCAATGGCTTTGTGCTTCTTGACGCTTCCTTCAATCTTGTCCTGCATTCGCTTTCTCTTGGATGAGAGACCACCCATAATCAAGTGCGTCTCGCTTGCCCATGACAGAATCAGGGCCAAGGGAGGGAGTGGGGGATCGATTCTCTCCAAGTAGAACTTCACGTCACCGTAGATCCATAGCCTCAGAAGGTTGCCTCCGTAGATCTTTCCGGGAGAAAGGGTCAGAACCCTCTTATCAATCCTGCAAAGTACAGAAACTTCAGGGCAAAATGCCAATAGGGCCAGATCCGTTGAGACAGGAATGGGCTCCATTGAAAATAGAATACTTTCTGCATGAGCACCCAGAGTAGACCCGGGCGCAGCGGCGTCGACCCTGCAACTCCTGCGAACGCAAATGGAAACCCTCACTTCTTTTTCCATTTTATATTGGAAACTGTACATTAATATATTCCAAACATTGCCGCAATATATTACAACCGCTTAGTGAAGTTTCTAGCAATGATTTACTATATCTCAAAATTATGGGAATTATTCATTATATCTCAAAAATTTCAGAGAAGGAAAATACTATGGTGACATGACTGAACATATATCAAAATTGGATTGCAGGTTTGTTCAACCAGCCCATGCTACATCTCCATCTTGTGTTATCGTAGCAGCCTGGGAACATTCATACAGAAAAACAATAAGCAAATAACATTTACGTAGAAGAACCAAATCTTAAGTAGGGCTAGTCTGCTATGAAAAATTCAACAAGTTGCTAGAATTGTTCTAAATTCATTGAAGCTGTTGTGATTAGAAGTTAGGATGGACAAAGTATCTTCAAAACATTGAGAAATCCGCACTCCTAAATCACATGAACTCCTGTTAACTTTGAAATATCTCTACATGTGCATTAAGTTGTTTATAAAATTATGGCACAGGTAGTGCTATTCAAAATTAATTGAAGGTTTTCTATGACCAGATGTTTGAATTCTCAAAGTTTTGGATATCAAATTTCTTGGTAAGGAGATTAAAGCTTTTGATCATACGACTTCTCATTAGACTTCTCATTACAGTTATGTCAAATTAACAAATAACTTGCACTCAACACTTGACCTAATTTAAGCAAAAAACATTACAAATTCAGGAACTCGCAAGGACTCACACGTTTGTTCTTACCAATCAACATAAATTAAACCATCACATAAATTAAATTCACATATGAGAACATCCTTCAACGCTCAAGCTCCAGAAAGATGACAACACTTGGAAAATTCCTTTCTCTGCAAACCAGACTAGAGCTGACAAAAAAAACCCAAACTTAGCACCCACTGAAAATTGGAAATGTTTAAACTATATTAAACTGCACTTAATATCCAAGATTAAGCATATGCAAGCTTGAGCAGGAATTCATGAAATTATTTATTACTGGCTCCAAACATATATTCTATTGAGAAACACTCCAGGTCTATCTGGTTGGCATGACCCAAAAGGATCATAGTGCTATCCAACTATGAATTCACAAATTCAAATTTTACTTGATAAATTACACGTTACTTAAAAATTAAATTCAAGTCAAATGTTGCGTTCACAACAAATATAATATAAATTATTTTCGTTGGTTGACTGAGAATTAAGACTCAAACCGCTGCAAGACTTCCCCTTTGTTTCACATTGCTGAAGGTACCTCGCCAACTTGGACCCTAGAGCTATATATTAATGCCAACATACTCCACTCTCCACTCTCCATCAAACAAATCTTACCTCACAGATCTCAAAGATCTCGGGTGGGTATTCTCTGCAACTCTCTCGCATTACCAACCATAATCTTCTGTAAGGTACTTTTGGTACTTTTGTATGTCTAAGGAAGAGTGGCCTTCACTGAGCATTAGGAGAATCTAGGAGAATCTATTCTCGTGAAATCCTCAATTTTCAAGAAGTCTTTGTTATTGTAGATATTTTCATTTCATCATATCCACTGGAATCCAATTCATGAATGACATCTACATAATGGGTTTCCTAGTGCTATTAGCTGTTATTCACCACAGTGCATGCTCTACAATTCACCGAAGCTAGGGTTTTGGAACATCATGTGCACAATACAACCTTCTCGCAATGTAACTTATTTTCGATTCTGACCTCGACGTCATGGCTTCCCCCAGACAAAACTACAGTGCTCCCCAGACAACATTTGGCAAACTAGGAGGAGTCCAATCCAAGGAACACTGTTGGAGCAGGGTACCCTAGCAACAATTTTGAGATATTTTTGTAATATTTTGTAATAGTTAGTCTGGCGCAGGGGCTTTGGGGCAGGTCAAAGCTCCTACTGAATTGCAATGGGTCAAAGGGTAGACCAAAGGTCCGCAAACCATGGTTTGTGGACCATAGAGTAGAGAAGAATAATATAATATAAATAGATGGATAGATAGAGTCTAGAAGTTAATTTTGGACTAAGTTTGGATGCGAATAGTGAATCTGTAATACTTGTTGTAGATTAGTTTGGGTAAGGACTCCTGCTGGATGTGTGTGTGGAGACCCTAAGTCCTGCTGTGTGCGGACCCCACTGGCTGTGTGCGCGGTTTGATAAAGAGTCTGTAAATGAATTCCGAAGTATTAATGAATGAGAAGACCCTTTTTCTGATGTTGGAATGTATCTGCGTTATATTATGAACTACACCATCTGTTGATTTTCGAGTTATATCTACGTACTGAATTCTGTTAATTAATTGATGTGCATGTGGATGCGAAGCTTTGGAGATTAATGAATGCATAGATTTGGTTACATTTTGTCATCTTTCTTCTATTAACTTGTTCTCTTATGGTTTATGGGCTTTGCAAAAAGAATTCAATGAGTATATCGTTAGGGGTTTTCTGGGTTAGGGCTTCATCAGCACAAGCCTGTTATCTCTGAAGGTGCCCACTTTAATTAACACACACACTCTCTCAGGGTGCGGAAACTTGGTTCCGACACCCACTCATACTACTTCGGGTGAGACCTTGACCTGCGCAAGCAGGCCATTACTGAAAGGGCTAGTAGTACAGGGGTTTGTTGATAAACCTTAAATCTGAACCTGGGGTAGGACCCCGCAAACCAACAAGAAATCTTGAGTTTTCGACCCACGCGACCAACAATACGATCATGTCAGTAGAGATTTTACAGAAAGAAGCCACGCCATGAGTTTCCAGTAGCTCCAAGGCGCCGACTAGTATTAGATAAGTTGCACCAAGCGAAGGCAACATGAACATACTTCATGATATTCTCAATTCAAAGTTGGGCACATGAATGTCAATGATGGGATCAAAGGCAATATTCTCTCCTCCTTGAGAAGTAGCTCTGGTGTGGGGCACTAGTAGATATCTAAAACCAAATATTCATCTTCTCTGGTCGGAAGAACAACACCCAACAATGTGTTGTCTTCTAATCCAAGCCTGAGAGTTGGGAATGCACACACAAGTGGTGTTGATAGCAGTCAATCAATTGGGCACTTTCAATAAGAATTGATGAAGCAATTGGTTAGTAAGGGCATGCAGGACTCCACGAAGTTTGTTGAGGGAGTTCAAGTAAAGAGAAGAGGTGGGTGCATAGGTTGATTGTTGTAGATCGAACAATTGAGTTAAAGCACTCGAATATAATGGTGGAAAAGTTTAATTAATCATTAATAATGTTTTATGTTTTTTTATTGTTAAAAATTAATCATTGTTTATGTTTTAGTAATGTTTAATTTTTAACTGTTTATAATATGATGGCAGACCATTGTTCAATCGTCTAGCAATGGATCTAATGGTCAACAATAGTACATAGTGGCAACTGGGGAAGTTGTTTTAAAAGTAAAATGTCTTCAGACTTAATTATAACTTAAAAAAAACTTATTATTATCATTATTAATTAAAATAATAATAATATATGAGTAAAACACACACACACACACACACACACACATATATATATTAGAAAAACTATAAAATATTTTTAATCATAGAAATTCACCTCTACTTTACTATGGATATTTTTAACTTGTAGATAGACTTTGTTACAATACCATGGGCTAATACCACATTCTTAAGAAACCCCAACTCATGTGTTATATGACACATGTTAGTAATTATTAGCAATTTCATTTAAACTTGTATCATATGAACATGAACTATGTTTGTTTCTTTGGGCATGATATTAACTCATGATTGTATCAAAGCATATTTACAAATTAAAAATAGTGGTAATGGGGATGAATTTTCAGTGTTAGTAATGTTGTTATATGTTTTTTAAAATGTTCATATGTTTAACTCATATGTTATAATGTTTTTAATTAATTAATTATTATTATTATTATTTAAAATAGTGTTATAATTTAGTTAATTTTTATCAATTTTTTGAATATTGGCAATGTGAATTGTATCATCAAATAAGTGTTCGGATGGGTATGGATGTTTACTAACAATTAATCAATTTAATTAAAAGGGAAAAAATGACATAATTGTTTTTGAGATAAGCCTCAACCTTTGATCTGAGACAACTAATACAAATATTCTAGAATACCCAATACCCACTTATTAAATAAACCATTTTTCATTTTCAAGCCGGATTGGTCGAAAGTTGTCTCACCTTTGGGGGTTCTAGGCATGATTATGTGATATATATTGTGCCTTCCATGCCATTCACAACATTATTTTATTCCTCCATCTTGCAAGCCATGTTGGCTTGCTTATCTGCCTCCTAGTTGTTTCCTCTTAGAATATGGTAGAATGTCACCCTTTCAAAGAGAGGAATCATTCCTTGGGCTCATTTAATGACTTAATTTAGCATCATATCCTGGGAAGGAGTCTTATTACTCATGTGTTTTATTATCAGCATAAATTCCCCTAGGATTTGAAGCTCCTTGATGCCCTTATTATTTACGAGAGACAATCCTAAGAGCAAGTCATAGGGCTTTACTTGATTGTTTGTTTTCCTTCCCAAGATCCAAGCATATTTGTTTTCGATTTTTGCATCGGTATTAGTGTGAATCCCTCCCCCTCCTGCCACCCAAGGATTTCATTTTTAGGCACCATTGAATTGAAGAGTCCATTGTTTCAAATATTTTAGCCAATCCACCATTCTCTATGAATACAGTCTGAGAATCCACAGAGCACAGGGAGGGGTGAATTTTGGCCTTAGCTGAGGGGTAGGGGGGTTAACCTATGGTTCCATCCATGATGATTCACTTTTTTCCAAAGAAGGATCATGCTCTGGCTAGTGCATCTCCATATACAGCACAAGGGCTTTCATTTCCACCAATTGAGGTAAGGGACGAGTCATTCTGAAGATTGCCTTGTTCCTAATTAGTCATATTTTCCAGTAGACATACTTAGGGAGGGTTGTCCAGATATTTTTGAAATTATTTTTGGCCTAAAAGGAGCTCAAGTAAGATTTGGGCCATGAATTGAAAAGCATGAGTATGTCGGATGACCAAGCGACCCTGCTGAAAAGAGACCCCAAAGCGACCACCCAAACTTTCTTTGTGTTAATTTTTCATAAAGCAACATTGATATTTACTTTGATAGTTACATTTCTTCATTAACATGTTGCATTCACCCCAGATACTTTTTCCATTGTACAAATATATATCATTAACCATCGGAAAATTAAAATATGTGGAAATAACAATACCATCATCATCTAAGCAGCAGAAAATAAAAGATCAAAGGAAGAGAAGCATTATAGAGACATCAGGATTGGTGCAATACTAGGGCAAAACCCACTATGGGGAAATCCCTTGCAATTTCTTCTTCTTAGATCTTCATTGAATGAGTTAGAAATAAGTGTACAATGAACCATGAGTACATATATTTACGGTGCAAAAAATATATTATACAAGCACTAAAACCATACGACCCATACTTCTGCATGAAGGACACTAAATCTGAGAACTGAAATACACTGACACTAGTTGTAGCAAACTGATGAACATGAATGATGTTGAATGAGGAATAACGATACATATGCAACATAAACAAATAGATCTTATCTACAGATCAATAGATCTATAATACCAAAACTCAGATAAAAAATATCACCAAGTGATGTCAACTCTGAAGTCCTAGATCTGAATCCAAGAGAATGTCAATGACGCTCTGGCATAAATGTTATTGAATGAATGATGTCTGGAAGCGTCGCACAATCAACTGAAGATGAACCAAATTTGATATGCCCATAAATTATCTTGTTCATGACCTTAACTCGCTTAGCTCGGGCTGAAGGACTCTGAGCCACAACCTCAGTGTTCTGTGCCCGCGACTGAGAGTATGAATACCTTAGAACCATAGCTGCACCTTGAAGTCATCCTGCTAGCAGCTTTACTAGCTGAGCCACAAACTCAACAAGCCCAGCTGGTGGCTCTGCCTTATCTCAATCGCTACCTCAACATGCCCTGCTAGCCTATATGCTTCAATAGACTCAGATCTGGAATGTGCATCCGTATTTGACCCCGATCCTCTTCGGGCCACTGCGCGAGCTCCTTCCAAAATACCTGTGCAAGCCAAAATATAAACATAGATGAAATAAAATTATGAATGTAAATCATAGATTGCTTTAGCAAGTGTGAAAATGAACTTGAGGTCGCTTCTATTTATAACTTTGTGAGTGACTGCTTGGGGCTTTGAACAGATCAATATGAGGTTAGGCCAACCCATAAAATATTAAATTAATTCATAACTTAACTTCTGCTTAACTGATTGGGGTGATCTATAGGTCGATTTTGATCCTCTCGAAAATAGGAATCTAATTAAGTTATTATCTTAATCGTCTAAGTTGTCCAATGTGGAATTTCACCTTAGTTGAAAAAATTAACACTCCCTCTCAACTAGGAATAATTCCACTTGGCAATCTCTGCTTGTAGTTCTCTGTATCATGTAGTCATCATAGCTCAACAAAATCGGTTGAAATTTGTTCATCGATCAATATGTCTTTCTGATATACATTCACCTTTATGTGTCATCACTGAACACCTAGGTCATGTAGTCATCATGATTTCTGATATACATGCACCATCATGTGTCGTCACTGAACACCTATGTCATATAGTCGTCATGTTGAGAACCTTTCTCATTACAAATCATCAATGTACTCTTCGTGCTTACTTTTTATTATTTATTGATTTTTTCTGCTTGGATGTTGAAAATTCTCGAATCTAGAAGAAGAATTTGCTACCGGAGGGGAGCTTGGGCTACCACCCTTCATTCATGAGGCTATCATTCTGGAATCTTTGCCATGAGGCTACTACCCAGAATATCATCAACAAAGAGCATATCAATGAGGAGCACATCTCAGGGAGCACATATCTTAGAATATCATGGGGTATCTATACCTCTACAACCCCATATCTAACAAATAGGATACCCATCATGTAGGGAATATCATCTCGACCCTGGTGTCACATCAGGGAGCTCACTCTGAACCCGTAATCGCATAGGGTTATTTCACATCATGGAGCATACTCTAAACCCATAATCACATAGGGTTATCCCAACCCATCCTATTGCCTACTGATCATATCATTGATGACCTTGAATAGTCATGTGGTAGAACACTTGTATCATAATCCATCTTGGATGAGATACCCATCTTACCAAGAGGTAAGGATAACACACCTCCAAGCCCCCTCAACCCGTTGGACAAATGGGAAGGGTCAATCCCAACAAGTTCCTATTGTGGGTATGATGCCAACTGGGGTATACTCTGCAACAACCAATGGTGGGGGAGATACTTGACTTGTCAAACCAGACAAGGACCACACACAACCCACGAGTGACAAATAGCGAAGAAATTTCTTTGGACCTATTGTCCAAATTTCCCTCAACCCCAGGAGCCCTCTATCACAATTCCTTGTTGTAGGAGCTCGACAGAGAGGAAGGGAAGGCTCAATGTCCTCGATTAGCGCTGCTCTCATCTGGTATCTATTGATTCTTGTACCTACATGACATCAAATGAAGTGTTATGCTAGAACATACATAATCATGTAAATTGCAGCAAGATACGAATAACAACAATATACCAAGACCATCCTCCCTCTTATGGAGGTGTCAAATGTGCATGGATACTATAATCATCCTCCCTCTCACAGAGGTGTCAATCACAAGCCTCAACTTGTCTCAGATAGCTACATTGTCTTGAATTAATGGAGACCACATAGTCCCAACTATACATATTTGGGATTATCTGTCATCATCGTATATCCATGTCTTATCTAGATCATACTCGATCATCTCTCTAAAGGATCTTCTACATCATGCCTCACAGCTAGCCTTGCTAGCGGCATTTTATCCGACTTTGGTCGTGCTATGGACCTCTCATCCAATGCGTCATGGCAAATCACATATTAAGGAAACACCTAGATGTGCTCATCAATCCAAAACATCATTAGTTTATTCGTGCAACTACATATCATGGGAGAAATATATCAACAAAATAAAATATGTTTGGTGGAAATTCTGAGTGAAGCAACTCAATCATGAATTCAATCATGTTTTACACACATCATATACAGATGAATGTTCAACACAGAACATCAATGCTTCAACCAAATACCAAATTCCATATCACGTTCAATCAACATTTGAACTTTAAATCAGAGTATCCAAGGATTTACATTACACTAAGACATTTCAACAATTTTGTTATATGGAATTTCTTTCCCAAATTACAGAGATCAATTTATCATGCCATGATACATCATTACGATATTAAAAAGTAATCTCCCTCTTACTTATATTTTCAGAGGCTCATCACATGTCAATGATAGACTATCAATATGTATAATAAAAAATCAAGGCCATACCTTGGAATTCATTATCCTGACTTCAACAAATAACAATCACATATAAACAAATCTAAAGCAAGGAGTTTGCATCACACAACACTCCCTATGAGCCTAAGGCCTCATCATGCCGACATATCCAACCTTACTTAAATCAATGTTGAGTAAAAAAAATCAGCTCATTATAATTTAGTTACCACTATTATCAAAGACATTGATTTCATAGTATCAATTCTTCCAACCAGAGACAAGTAATGCACATATCAAGTCTTGAGTTCATGTCAAGTTCTCAAGTCTGTCATTCAACATGTAATTATAAGCTATTTCTGTCATTAGATGTAAGTGCATACACATAAAAATTACGTCTTGCATGTTCATACTACGTCACAACAACCATTGTGCTCGGAACAATGAGGCCAATACAGAACCATACGCCTATATACTCACATCTGACACTAAAGGTCACTATACCCACATAACATAGTCATCTGGGAAAATCAAGCATCACTAGATCAAATCATGTCAAATCCAAATCTACAATCATGGTAAGGTATATAAATCTAGACATGTTTCAATCATTAAGAATCATGTCAAAAGTACCAAACACATTTTATCAATATTAATCAACCAAAACATGATGCATAATCCTCAAACATAATGACATATCTATATGAATTTCTCGGTCACCTGCACACAGAAGTTTGATTCAAAAATACAAACTTTCCTAGCTGAGAGGTCTTACTGGCATCTGTTGTCCATCTGCAGAACTAATATCTTCCAAGTTACCATTTGATCCAGGTGTATATTGGTGGTCACCCGCCTATTCCATCTAGTCAGTTTCGTTAGTTTTCTTATTTACTAGTCTTAGTAGTTTTTCAGGTCTTGAACTTTCAGAGCCATTTTGAGGCCCTGAATGAATTTTTTTGCGAATGATTCATTCTAACAATTTCATATAAATAATGTCTTCAGTTGTAGTCCTTGGAGAGATTTTTCCAACGAGACATCATACACGTCAAACAGAGATAATATGACCAAGTGACGACCCTGGGAAGTTGGATGCCCAACTAACCCTAACAGGGCCCATAAACTCTTGATGTTACATCTCCTCGAGTTAGGGTTTTGTTTGTTTAGGGTTTTCTCTTATTGTTCAATAATAAAAAGGCCCATCAACCTCATTGTAACATAGTTTAGAGGCATGTAGCCACCAAATCTCTTCTCAGAGGTGTTACCATCACCTAAGCTAGTTTATTTTCCATTCCGTCTCTAAGCATTTTTTAGTATTTGATATTAATGAAATGAGTTGTTATTCCTACTGCATCTCTGTGTTTATGTTTATTTATATATTTTATTTCATTTATGCATAAGTTTGAATCAATGGTATTAGAGCGGTCCGCTCTTTCTTGACCTTTCTTTGCATGTCCCCAATGAGGTCGGGGTATAAGGAGTTAGGGCTCGATCTGGTTGAGCCTTTGCAAGATCAGTCTCGCAAACCTCGACGACCTCCCATGCCAGAAGAAAAGAAAGATGAGGGAGCAGGAGATCCTATCAAAATATTGCTTGAAAAAAAGCAAAGGAACGCGATGATGGATAAATTTGTCCAAATACTTCAACAACTACCCACCGACAACACATCTTCATCTAGTAGCCACTCTAGAGGCGCCACTCCTTTTAAGGTACAAGTAAACTTTGAGATTCCCATATTTGAGGGCCAAATATATGCAGATGTCATAGATATATGGTTGAATTTGCTGGAAGGGTATTTTTTGGTACATGATTTCTCTGATCGAGATAAGATTACCTTTGCGCCCCTCAAAGTCGCCCCCCATGTCAAATATTGGTGGGAAACCTACAGAGGGATGAGGAAGAACCCTCACTTTTTTCAGCTGCACCCACTTGGAATTCATTCCAAGACAAATTCAAGGAGCAATATTACCACGTGGGGATCTAGGAGGATAAATACATCCAATGGACCACGATGCGGCAACAAAGGGAGCAATATGTGCATGAGATGACAAATTTTTTCCATACCTTGCTCACAAAATTGGGTATCAAACATTCATAGAAACTGTTGCTGCTCAATTACCACAAATTTTTGCACAGATACATTCAGGAGGAAATGTAGTTCCGTGAACTTACCTCGCTTGGCATGGTATATCGATATATCACCAAGATCGAGCATAAATTTAATCAGAAGAAGCGAGACTTTGGATCCGTGAATCTGAAGCTAGGGAAAGGCATCCCCAAACCACAGAACTAGGGGTAGAGCCAAAGTGGGGCGATTCAAGAAAACCCGCTGAAGCAAAAATCGAAGAACAACACCATAATGCTAGAGGACACATGGAAGTGGTGTGAATTTAATAAAATCTCCACTCACAACACAAGTGAGTGTTGGGCCAAAGAATCACTGGTGGCCGAGATGAAGGCATCCAAATCATATGAATGTTCTAATTCTGAGTTAGAACTAGACAAGGGGAATGAAAAATGGAAGCAAATCATTGATATGGAATCTAGTGCCATAGTTGCCACCACCAAGATCCAAAAGGAGGAACCCGAAGATCCAGAGGAGGGGGAGCGCCTCTTCCATTCCCATATGTGGGTGAAGGGTTCTCCACTGCAATTATTTTTCGATAGCGGAAGCCAAAAGAACCTCATTTTAGTAGACGTTGTAAATCGGCTGGCCTACCGACCACAACACACCCGCAACCATATACCATCAGGTGGATTCACCAAGGAAGAGATCTTTGCGTCAGTCAACAGTGTCACCTTCCATATAAAATCAATCCCTTCATAGATGAGGTCCTGTGTGATATTTCTCCTGTTGAAGTTTCTGATGTATTATTAGGCCAACCATACTTGTGGAAGTGACATGCTGTGTATGAGTCCAGGCCTTGTTTTTTTATTATTACTTTGGGAAATAAGATGTACAGAATACCAGAGGTATTACTACCTTCCTCCATCTCTTTGATTACTGCTAAGAAATTTAGTAATATTATTTACTAAACTAGGAAATTTGTTTTCATTACAATTCACCCACAGGGAAAGAAGAAGATTGTGGCCACAACCTCAAAACATGGCACCCTTGTGTGGAAGCAGTAGATGGAAAAATTCATGGAGGAATACTAGGAAATTTTCTCCTCACCCACAGGGGTTCCTCTACATTGTCAAGTCAAGCACTCCATTGATCTGACTCCAGGCGCCTCACTACCTAATGGGTCGATCTATTGACGCTATATTTTGGAGAATGATGAAATCAAGAGTTAGATTCAAGTGTTGCTGCAAAAAGGGCACATCAGGCCAAGCTCCTCACCCTGTGGGATCCCGATCATGTTCATACAAAAGAAAGACAACACCTGGATAATTTGTATTGAATATCGGGCACTGAACAAGATCACAGTACGGAAGAGGTATCCAATCCCATAGATCGATGACCTCCTGGACAAACTCAGAAGGGAAAAATATTTTAGCGATACTGACTTGAAGTCAGGGTATCACTAGGTACCAATCGAACCCTCTAATGTGTGGATGATTACATTTCAAAGCCAAGGAGGGCCTCTTCGAATGGTTAGTCATGCCTTTTGGGTTGAAGAATTCTCCCACAACCTTCATGTGGCTCATGGACGACATATTGCAGCCATTAACCAACTAATTTGTGTTGGTGTACTTAGATGACATCTAGATATTCAACTATACTTGGGAAGAGAACCTCCACCACATCCGACAAGTCCTCCAAACACTGTGGCAACACAAGTTGTGTGTCAATTTGGAGAAGTGAAATTTTGGCATGACCCAGGTTCAGTATCTGGGAAACATTATTGATGAGTCAGAGGGGGGTGCATGTGGATCCAACCAAGATCTAATTCCTTTGGGATTGGACAGCCCCAACCACTCTAACAGAGCTCCGCAACTTTTTGGGTCTTGCCAATTTCAAATACAGGTTCGTGTTGGGATTCTCTCATATCACTTGGCCCTTGAGTCAAGTCACCAAGGGAGGAGTGAAAGAAAAATTATTTTGGTCTAAATCTCATAAGAATACGTTCATAGAGTTGAAAAATCACCTCTTCTTTGCATTAGTTCTCACATTACCAGACTTGCAACAACCATTTGAGACCGATACACATGCCTCTGACTATGCTATTGGGCTAGTTCTTACTCAATAGGGGCATCTAGTGGTATATCACAATAACACACTTTCCGAAACAATCTAGAAGTATTCCACTTATGGCAAAGAGATGTATTACATTGTGGATGCTTGCAAACAATGGAAGCATTACATTTTGGGAAAGGACATGGTCATCCACACAGAACACCGACCCTTATAGTTCATATAGACACAAGGTAAGTTGCAGAATGATCACCATTAGAAGTGGTCCACATACCTGCAACAGTTTCATTAGAAAATCAAGTGCAAGAAGGGAAACACCAATAATGTTGTAGACTGCCTCAGCCGACCACCAATCATGGCACTAACCACCATCCTCAATTCTTGTGGGCATGAGACTTCCGATTGGCCACTTCTCTATAGAAGCAATCCAGAATTCGGCCACACATACAAGACTCTCTTGGAGAGTAAGCAAGTTCCAAATTTTCACGTCCAGGATGCACTGATATGTCACATGGGACACCTTTTTATTCCTTCAAGTGAGCGTTCGAAGATGGTTTGTGAAGCGCACTACATTCAGATCGTTGGAAATTTTGGGGTCGAGAAAACAGTGACAACACTACAAAAGTATCTTTATTAGCTGAACCTTCGAAAGGATATTGGTAACTACATCAGATCCTACACTACCCACACCATTTCCAAATTGACCATAAAAAAGCAAGGCCTCTATACTGCGCTGCCTATCCCTAGTAGACCTTGGGAATCCATATCCATGGATTACATGTCAGGCCATCCTTCTACTAAGCATGGCAATGATTGTGTTTTTTTGGTCATTGACAAATTCTCGAAGATGGCCATTATGGTGACCTGCAAGAAGAAGCCACTGCTAAACGAGTGTGTGTACACTTTGGGATCCCACAGTCTATCATCTCAGATCAGGACAGTAGGTTCCTTAGTACATTTTGGTCTATCCTGCGGTCAATGTTGGACACCAAGCTCACCAAGTCCACAAATTTCCATCCCCAAACCGATGGAAAAACAAAGGTCGTCAATAGGATTATCATACACATTCTGCACATGTACAACTCAAAGCATCCACACACATGGGATGAGAGCCTCCCCTATGTACAACATAGTTATAGCTGAACTCTTCACAGTTCAACCGACCACAAGCCCTTTCATGTGGGATTGGGATTCCAGCCACTATGTCCTATTGACATAGCCATGCCATTTACGGCTACTCAAGCATATTTGGATCATTTCCAATTTGAAGATGACAAGGTGAAAAAATTCATTAAGCGCATTTAGCACAACCGCCAATAGGTTCATGACATATTGGATAGAGCCAATGCTAAGTACAAGCAATGACATGATCGGAATCCAGTGCCACACAACTTCCAAGTGGGCGACAAAGTGTGGCTACATTTGCAAAAGGAGATCCTCGTTGGACCCCACTGCAAGCTTCACCCGCTTTGATATGGGCCATACACCATCACCAAGGCTATAGTGGATAATTCCTTGGAGCTCAATATTCCACCATTCCTTGGTCTGCACCTAGTTTTCAATGTGGACCGCCTTCGACCCTAATTCCCACCTCTACTGGACACATATAACATGAAAAAACAACTCACACCAACAAAGTTTAACCTAGACTGCATGAAACAATCCTTAATTGATCCTATCATGGACACACAAATCAAGAACCCCTGCCATATTCAGCTATACCGAGTTGTTAAATCAGGCCAACTCCTTCACCAGGGAAAGTGGTTCACGAGGGACCAGGTTCAACAAAAATTTCCCCACCTCATGGAGGCTCTACACGCAACAGGGACCATTGCTTCATAAGGGGGGAGGAATGATCCAGGTGGATATTTGTGGCCACCTGCCTATTCCACCTAGTCAGTTTCATCAGTTTTCTTATTTACTATTTTTAGCATTTTTTTTGGGTCTTGAAATTCCAGAGTCGTTTTGAGGCCCCACACAACGTTTTTTGGGCATGATTCATCTTACGATGTCATGGAAATTGCATCAATAGTTGTATTCATTGGAGAGATGTTTCCAATGATGTAGTAAATGCATCAGATGAAGACAATACGATCAAGTTACGACCTCAGGAAGTTGGCTTCCAAACTAACCCCAATGGGGCCCATAAACTCTTGGTGTTACATCTCCTCGAGTTAGGGTTTTGGTTGTTTAGGGTTTTCTCTTATTGTTAAATAATAAAAATTCCCTTGAGCCTTATTGTAACACAATTCAGAGGAATGTAGCGACCACATCTCTTCTTAGAGATAAGCTACCATCGCTCGAGCTAGTTTATTTTCCATTCTATCTGTAAGCATTTTTCAGTATTTGATATTAATGAAATGAGGTTTTATTCCAAATACATCTTTTTGTTTATGTTTATTTATGTATTTTATTGCATTCCTGCATAAGTCGGATCAGTGGTATCAAAGTGATCTTCTCTTTCTCGATATTTATTTTCATGTCCCTAATGAGGTCAGGGTATGAGAAGTTAGGGCTCAATCTGGTTGAACCTTTGCAAGATTGGCCTTGCATACCTCGACGGCCTCCCATGGTAGAAGAAAAGTAAGAAGAGGGAGCAAGAGATCCTAACAAAATATTGGTCAAGGAGGCCCTCGAGAAAAAAAAGAGCGCAATGATGGATAAATTTTTCCAGATCCTTCAATGACTACCCATTAATGACGCATCATCATCCAACAACTATTCTGGAGGTGCCACTCCGTTTAAGGTACAAGTAAACTTTGACATTCCCATATTTGAGGGCCAAATAGATGCAGACGCCGTAGATAGATGGCTGAATTTGCTTGAAGGATATTTTTCATTCCATGATTTCTCCGATCGAGAAAATATAACCATTGTTCTCCTCAAAGCCGCCCCCCATGTCAAATATTGGTGGGAAAAATACTATGAACAGATGGATGAGGAAGAACCCCCACTTTTTTCATCCACACCCACTTCGAATTTATTCTGAGATGGCATCAAGGAACAATATTACCCTGTGGGGAGCAATGAGGACAAGTACATCCAATGGACCACACTGCAGTAGCTAAGGAAGAAAGATGTGCATGAGTTGATAAATTTGTTCCACACCCTGCACAAAAAGTTGGGCATTAAATATTCTAAGAAACACTGGATGCTCAAGTACCGCAAATATTTGCATAGATACATTCAGGAGGAAATGTAGTTCCTCGAAATTTCCTCACTTGGCACGACTTATCGATATGTCACCAAGATCAAGAAGAAATTTAAGAAAAATAATTGAGACTTTGGATCCACGAATCCAAAGCCAGGGAAAGGCGCCCCCAAATCCCAAAACAAGGGGAAAATCCAAAGTGGGGCGATTCAAGATAACCCACCGTTGCAACAAGCAAAGAAAAACACCACAAATCCAAAGAAGGACACGGGGAAGTGGTGTGAATTTCATAAAAGCTCCACTCACAACACAAGTGAGTGTCAAGCCAAACAGTCGCTGGTGGCCGAGCTGAAGGCATCCAAATCAAATGCATGTTCTAATTATGAGTTAGAACCAAACAAGGGGAATGACAAAAGGAAGAAAATCATTGATGCAGAACTTAGTGCCACCATTGTCACCACCAAGATCCAGAGGAGGGGGAGTGCCTCTTACATTCCCAGATGTGGGTGAAGGGTTCTCCACTACAATTCATTGTTGATAGCAGAAACCAAAAGAACATAATTTCAACAGAGGTCATGAAGTGGCTCGGCCTATTGAACGCAACACACTCGTAGCCATATATCATCAGGTGGATTCACCAAGGAAGATAACTTTGGGTCATCTAACAATTTCGCCTTCCCTACAACATCAAGCCCTTCACAGATGAGGTACTGTGTGATATTTATCTTGTTGAAGTTTCTAATGTATTATTAGGCCAACCATACTTGTGGAAGAAACATGTTGTATATGATTTTAAAATTTACAACAAGAAACAGTGAAATTGGAATCCAGAAACGACATGAAAACACACACACTAGTGTGGGATCATAGGTCACACAGTGATGGGAGCTAGCGATACATTAGTGTGCAATCCAATTTATTAAATAAATTGGAAATGTGTCTAATTTAATTTTCCCTTAAAAAAATGGACAATAAATTGTAATCTTATCTCAGAATCACTTGTAATAGTTAACTGAGTGTGATAGACTCAGTTATCTCATGAAATTCGAGTTGAGGGTGGTTGGTGAGGCATGTAGAGTGATTCTATTTGTTTTATAGTCCAAGTTGCAGTTAGTGTATTAGTTTAATGCATGAGAAATCAGTTAACTCAATTAAGTGAGTTAAAGTCAGTCTAACTAGTTGTAATTGATTGTTGTACTAGTGAGAGGTCAAGTGAATTAAATTAGATTTAATTCACATGCAATGATCTATCAAGTGACTAATGATTTACTATTAATAGCTGCATGCATGTTAGTTCTGATGAAGACCCAGTTGAGACAAAGGTTCAAGGCAAGTAAACTATCAATTTTATTTTTAGCAAACTTCCCAGATGCAGTTATATAACCATAGTATTTCCCATGATGTATTGCGTAGTCAAGGAAGGATAATTATCCTATTTAATAGGGACTAATTTCCTAGGGATTGCGTGAGCAAGGTAGGCTGAGTAGAGGCAAGAAATTGGCTAAGCGTTGGTTGATTTTATCTAGATCAGTGTGAGACGATCGATAGAGTGCAATAGAATCTTGTGAGAAGAGTCCATTGTATCATTTCATGATTCCTTGGTTCATTATACAATAGATATAGAGGGGTTTTGAGCATAAATATTTCCCCAGGAAAAATATATGTGTTGTGCCATTGATTTTCTTCTTTCTCTTACTTGGTGTGATTATGTGATCGTGTTTATTTTCCGAAAATATTGTAGAATGATTCAATATCTTGTTTTAGTCACAGGGGATTCACTCAATAAACCTCTAACATATCACGTGCGATCATAGCATATTAAACAATACCCTTAATTTGAGTACATATTGGAAAATACCCCTAAAAATCATATTATTTAAGCCCCTACAAATATAAACCCAATACCCCTTCCAAATTTAAAAAGCCCATACTTCCACTATATATTGTAGGTATCCTTTTTTTTATTAACATTTTTGATACCCTTCTATATTTTTTCATTAACTTTTAGCTCCATTTTTTATATCGGCCAATATAAAAAATCTTTTATACCTTATATATCCCCCAATATATTATGTCATTTTTTCCTCATTATATATCCCCCATTATGAACCCACGTGTTATGGTATTTCTCTCGCAGTGAAGCCCCTGTGGTTTTAGTATATTGCATGATTGGATTAAATCCATTGGTATACATATTATTTGTATAATTTCTATATGGTATCGGAGTGCCAAAAATCACTATAGTGGAGAATAAATTGAGTTTGTGTTGAACAATGTTCAAACTTGTAGATACTTTTGTTGGTGCGACAAAAGGATCAAGATGGATTTCAGTGGATTAATATTAGAATATGAACTTGAGGGAATTTATAATTATATCATATGGAAATATGGAATGGAGGCAGTTATGGAGGACAACGGGTTGAAAGAATTCATTGATAATGATATTCCCAAGCCCCCAACAGCAGACACCGATCTTCTTAATTCTTGGCAAAATAAGGTAGCAAGGGCGAGGAGGATCTTGTTAGAGGGAGTTCGAGATAACATTGTCTTGAGTCTCCATGGAAAGGGGACTCCATATGCAATGTGTAAGGCCTTGAAATATATGTTTCAGAACAATATAGACCAAAGGAAGTTGGCGCTGAAGGACAAGCTCAGGAAAATCAAGAAGGAGGAGGGCGAGATGGTACCAAAATACTTGGCAAGTTCACTCAATGTCGAGATGAGCTTGGAAGTGTTGGTGTGACCGTAGTAGATGATGACTTGGTGAGCCTAGCACTTCTAGGACTTCCCAAGAGCTGGCATAGTTATCAGGACTCGGTGAATGGGAGGGAGAAGTTACCAGAATGGTAGCAACTTTGGTCGGATTTGGTACAAGAAGAATTCAGGAAGAATACCATGGATGGATCCTTATCCAATATTAATGACGAGGAAGATTGTGCCTTCGTCGGTAAGGAAAAGAAGGCCAAGTGAAATAAATCCCAAGGAGAAGCGGGCAAGAAAAACTTGTCCAAGATTAGGTGTTTTCACTGTCACAAGCATGGGCACTATGCTACAAATTGTCCATAGAAGAAGGCAAGCAAAAAGGAGCCTACAGTTGCAGCAGGTGAATCATTGGCTTCACAATTCAAGCTTGATTTTACTCTCATTTCATGCATGGCCAACACTGTAATGGGATGCATGTGGTATTTAGACATCGATGCCTCATTCCATATGACAAGGGATAGAGATATCTTAAGTGGCTTGGAGGAGAAGGGCCTACAAAAGAACATAGAGTTTGGAGAATATGGGAGGTATAGCACGACCAACATAGGTACAGTTACCTTTCAGAAGGAGTCTAGCTCCCCTCTCAAAATTGCAGATGTTTTGTATGTTCTAGGCCTAAGGAATAATTTTGTCTCCATAGCGGTATTGGAAGACCATGGTTATGAAGTAATGTTTAGAAAAATAAAAGTTCTCCTTAAACAATTAGCCATGGGATAGGAGAAGTAGATCGATGAAAGAGTCAAGAAATGGTATTCTCTTGAGGTTGAGGATGCATACACGAATTTGAGGAGAAAAGCAGTGGTTAATGACTTGGTGGTTGAGAGGGAGCAATTATCTCTCAACATGCAGCCTCAGCATCAGTCTCAGAAGGTTGTGGAGCAACCACAATTGGAGAAGCAAAGAGGAGATTGAGTGGAAGATTCCACTCAAGCAAAGAGGAGATCGAGTGGAAGAGTCCACTCAAGCAAAGACCTCCAAGAGGGGGAAATTTCGATCCAGATGGACAGAGGGAGTACATGCATATATACCTCCAGGTGTGAGGTGGGGCGATGTACAAAATTAATCCCAAGAAGAAATTTGGGCAGGATTCATTGAGATGGTGTGTCTCATGGATCGAACCTGGCTACAAGGAGCCCATAGTACAGTAGTAGTAGGAAGGATAAGTGAGATTGATGTAGTCAGGATGTCATGAGGACATAAATCAGAGTGACAGGTGTCGGATATTGGAGCGCAGATCGGAGTTGTTAGTAGTGCAGAGTGCATGGATGCATATGTCAATAGCATAGAGAGTCCAATAGACATGTGTAGTAGGTACCAGCGGTTAGAAGAATCTGATTACAAATGCATTATAATTATTTAGTTGTTTGGAGGCTATTCAGTTTCAGAAGTGTTCCATGCAATAACATTCCAAAGGTACCAGATCGGGACAAATTGATTCCTTTCTTGTTGAGAGGGAGTGTTGAAATTTGCAACAAGAAACAATGAAATTGGCATCCAGAAACAACATGACAGCACACACACTAGTGTGGGATCACAGGTCACACAGTGATGGGTCCTAGTGATACATTAGTGTGCAATCCAATTTATTAAATACATTGGAAATGTGTCTAATTTAATTTTCCCTTAATTAAATTGGACAATAAATTGTAATCCTATCTCATAATCACTTGTAATAGTTAACTGAGTGTGATAGAATCAGTTAGCTCATGAAATTTGAGTTGATGGTGGTTGGTGAGGCATGTAGAGTGATTTTATTTGTTTTAGAGTCCAAGTTACAGTTAGTGTATTAGTTTAATGCATGAGAAATCAGTTAACTCAATTAAGTGAGTTAAAGTCAGTCTAACTAGTTGTAATTGATTGTTGTACTAGTGAGAGGTCAAGTGAATTAAATAAGATTTAATTCATATGCAGTGATCTATCAAGTGACTGATGATTTACTATTAATAACTGCATGCATGTCAATTTTTATGAAGACCCGGTTGAGACAAAGGTTCAAGGCAAGTAAACTATCAGTTGTATTTTTAGAAAACTACCCATATGCAGTAATATAACAATAGGATTTCCCATGATGTATTGCGTAGTCAAGGAAGGCTAATTATCCTATTTAATAGGGATTAATTTCCTAGGGATTGCGTAAGAAAGGCAAGAAATTGGCTAAGTGTTGGTCTATTTTGTCTGGATCAGTGTGAGATGATCGATAGAGTGCAACAGACTCTTGTGAGAAGAGTGCATTGTATTGTTTCATGACTCCTTGGTTCATTATACAATAGAGATAGAGGGATTTTGAGGAGAAAGTTTCCTAGGAAAAATATCTGTGTTGTGTGATTGATTTGCTTCTTTCTCTTACTTGGAGTGATTGTGAGATCATGTTTATTTTCCGCAAATATTGTAAAAGGATTCAGTATATTGTTTTAGTATATTGCATGATTGGATTGAATCCATTGGTACACATATTATTTGTATAATTTATACATATGAGTCTAGGCCTCATTCTGTTATTATTACTTTGGGAATAAGTTCTACAAAATATCGGAGGTAGTACCTCCTTCCACCATCTCTTTGATTACTACCAAACAATGTAATAAGATTATTTCCTAAACTAAGAAATTTATTTTCAATACGATTCGCCCACAGGGAAAGAAGAAGATTGTGGCCAAAACCTCCAAACAGGGTACGTTTTCACGACAACAGCAAATGGAAAAATTCGTGGAGGAATACTAGGACATTTTATCCTCACCCACAGGGGTTCCTCTACATTGTCAGGTCAAGAAATCGATTGATCAGTCCCTAGGTGTGTTGCTGCCTAATGGGTCAATATCTCGATGATTTGTTATGGAGAATGATGAAATCAAGAGGAAGATCCAAGAGTTGTTGCAAAAAGGGAACATCAAGACAAGATCCTTGCCATGTGGAGCCCGATCGTGTTCATACAGAAGAAAGACGACACTTGGAGACTTTGTATTGACTATCGAGCACTGAACAAGTTCACATTCTGGAGTAGGTATCCAATCCCATGGATCAATGACCTCGTGGACCAGCTCCAGGGGGGGGGGAATATTTATGAAAGATCAAATTGAAGTTTGGGTGTCACCAGGTACCAATCAAACCCTCTGATGTGTGGAAGTTTTCCTTCAAAGCCAAGGAGAACCTCTTCGAATGGCTGGTCATGCGTTTCGGGTTGACACATTATCCCGTAACCTTCATGCGGCTAATGGAAGAAATCTTGGAGCCATTTACCAACTCATTTGCGATGGTGTACTTGGATGACATCCTGATTTTCAACCAGACTTGGGAAGAGCACCTCCACCACATCTAGAAGGTCCTCCAGATACTACAACAACACAAGTTGTGTACCAATTTGGAGAAGTGCACTTTTGACATGACCCAGGTTCAGTATCTGGGATAGATTATTGATGAGAAGGGGGTGCATGTGGATCTAGCCAAGATCTAAGTCATTCAGGATTTCCCAACCCCAACCACTCTAACAGAGCTCCGCAGATTTCTGTGCCTCACTAATTTCTACCGCAGGTTCGTGTTGGGATTCTCTCCTATCACTTGGCCCTTGAGTCAAGTCACCAAGGAAGGAGAGAAAGACTAATAATTTTGGTGTGAATCTCAACAGAAGGCATTTCTAGATTTGAAACATCACCTCTGCTATGCACCAGTGCTCACATTACCAAAATTTCCACAACCATTTGAGATTGAGACAAATGCCTCTGACTATGCTATTGGGGAAATTATTACTCAATGTGAGCATCCCTTTGCATATCATAGTGAGACACTTTCTTACACAGTCTGGAAGTATCCCACTCATGAAAAATATATGTATTCCATTATGTAGGCTTGTTTAAAATGGAAGCATTAAATTTTGGGGAAGGAAATGGTCATCCTCACAGACCACCGACCCTTGCAGTTCATATAGACACAAGGGAAGTTGCAGAACGATCACCATCAGAAGTGGTCCACATACCTGCAACAATTTCATTTGAATATGAAGTAAAATAAGGGTAGCACCAATAATGTTGTAGATTACCTTAGCCAACCACTGATATTGGCTCTAACCACTGCTCTCAACTCTTGTGGGCACGAGACTTCCAATTGGCCGCTTGTCTACATAAGCGATCTAGAATTCTGGCACACATACCAGAAACTCTTGGAGGGTAAGCAAGTTCCAAATTTTCACCTCCAGGATACACTGTTATGTCACATGATACACCTTTGTGTTCCTTCAAAGGAGTGTGCCGAGATGGTTTTGGAAGCACACTACAGTCGGGTCACTGGGCATTTCAGGGTCGAGAAAACAATGGCACTACTGCAAAATTATTTATTCTGGCCGAACCTTCGACAGGATGTCAGGAAGTACATAAGATCCTAACTGCATGCGCCATTGCCAAATCGAACATCAAAAAGTAAGGCCTCTATACTCCACTGTCTACCCCTAGTCAACCTTGGGAATCCATCTCCAAGGATTACATGTTGGGCCTTCCTTCTAATAAGCATCGAAATGAATGTGTTTTTTTGATCGTCGACAGATTCTCGAAGATGGCCATTATGGCGACCTATAAGAAGAATATCACAACCAAAGCCACTACCAAACTATTCTTTGAATGAGTGTGGGTACACTTTTGGATCCGACAATATATCATATTAGATCGGGGCAACAGGTTCCTCAATATATTTTGGTCTAGCATTTGGTCGATGTTGGACACCATTCTCAACAAGTCCACAACTTTCCATCCCCAAACCGATGGACAGATAAAGGTCGTCAACATAATGATAGTACATATTCTATGAATGTAGAACTCAAAGCATCCATGCACATGGAATGAGAGCCTCCCCTATGTACAACATAGATATAACCGAGCTCTTCAGAGGTCAACCACCACAACCACTTTCAGGTGGCCTTGGGATTCCAACCACTATGTCCCATTGATGTAGCCATGGTATTTGCGGCTATTCAGGTAGATTAAGCTCATGTCCAATCTGAAGTTGATAAGGTGAAAAAATTCATTGAGTGCATTCAACACATCTTCCAACAGGTTCATGATATATTTTATACAACCAATGCTAAGTACAAGCAACAACATGATCAACATAAGGTGCCACACAACTTCTAGGTGGGAAAAAATGTGTGGCTACATTTACAGAATGAGTTCCTCGCTGGACCCCACCACAACCTTCGCCCTCTTGGAAATGGGGCAAACAACATCACCAAGGCTATAGGGGACAATTCCTTTAAGCTCAGTATTCCACCATTCCTTGGTCTGCACCAAATGTTCAATGTGGACTACCTTCAACCCTACTTTCCACCTCTACTGGACACATTCGACATGGAATAACAACTCACACTAATGAAGTTAAACCTAGAATACAAGGAACAAGCCACAACATATCGGATCATGGACACACTTATCAAGAAAACTTGCCAGCAGAGGATCTAGCTATACCGAGTTGTCAAGGCAGTCCAATTCCTTTACTAGGGAAAGTGGTTCACCAAGGACTAGGTTCAACAGAATTTTCCCCACCTCATGGAGGTTGACACATAATGGAGACCATTGCTTCATAAGGGGGGGTGAATGATCCAGGTGGATATTGGTGGCCACTCGCGTATTCCACATAGTCATTTTCATCAGTTTTCTTATGTACTATTTTTAGTATTTTTTTCCAGTCTTGAACTTCCCGAGATGTTTTGAGGCCCCAAACGACATTTTTTGGGCATGATTCATCCAATCAATTGTATTCCTCAGAGATATCTTTCCAATTAGGTATCTTACACGTCAAACAGTGATAATATGACCAACTTATGAACCTAGGAAGTTGGATGACCAACTAACCCCAATAGGGCCCATAAATTATTGTTGTTACATCTCCTCGAGTTAGGGTTTTGGTTGTTTAGGATTTTCTCTTATTCTTAAATAATAAAAAGGTCCTTGAAGCTCATTGTAACATAGTTCAGAGGCATGTAGCCACCACATCTCTTCTCAAATATAAGCTACCATCGCTCGAGCTAGTTTATTTTCCATTTTGTTTGTAAGAATTTTTCAATATTTGATAATAATGAAATGAGGTTTTATTCCAACTGCATCTCTGAGTTTATGTTTATTTCTGTATTTTATTGCATTCCTGCATAAGTTTGGATCATTGGTATGAGAGAGGTATGCTCTTTCTCAATATTTCTTTGCATGTCCCCAATAAGGTCGGGGTATAAGGAGTTAGGGTTCAATCTGGTTGAACCTTTGCAAGATTAGCCTCGCAAACACTGACGACCTCCCATGGCGGAAGAAAAGAAATATGAGTGAGCATGAGATCCTATCAAAATATTTCTCGAGGAGGCCCTCCAGAAAAAAAGGAACATGATGATGGATAACATTTCCCTGATTCTTCAACGACTACCCATCGACAACGCATCTTCATCCAGTAGCCACTCTGGAGGCAACACTCCTTTTAAGGTACACGTAAAGTTTGAAATTCCCATATTTGAGGGCCAAATAGATGTAAACGCTATAGATAGATGGACGAATTTTTTGGAAGAGTATTTTTAGGTCCATGATTTCTTTGATCGAGAAAATATTACCTTTCCTCTCCTCAAACCCGCTCCCCATGTCAAAGATTGGTGGGAAACCTACTTTGAATAGTGGGATGAAGAATAAACCTTAGTTTTTTCAGACGCACCCACTTGGAATTCGTTCTGAGATGGCATCGAGGAACAATATTACCTTGTGGGGGGATACGAGGACAAGTACATCCAATGGACCATGCTGCGGCAACAAAGGGACCAAGATGTACCCGAACTGACAAATTTTTTCCATACCCTGTGCACAAAGTTGCGTATTAAATATTTGGAGAAAATCTTGGTGCTGAAGTACCGCAGTTGTTTGCATAGATGAATTCAAAAGGAAATGGAGTTCCTTGACATTACCTCACTTGGCATGGCATATCGATATGCTTCCAAGATCAAGCAAAATTTTAAGCAGAATAAGCAAGACTTTGGATTCTTGAATATGAAGGCAAGGAAAGGCACCCCCAAACCACAGAACAAGGGTTAAAGCCAAAGTGGGGAGACTTAGGAAAACCCTCTGAAGCAACAATCGAATATGAACACCATAAATCCAACAAAGGACACGAGGAAGTGGTGTGAATTTCATAAAATATCCCCTCACAACACAAGTGAGTGTCGAGCCAAACAATCGCTGGTGGCTGAGCTTAAGGCATCCGAATCAGATTCATGTTATGATTATGTGTCAGAACCAAATAAGGGGAATGAAAAAGGGAAGAAAATCATTGATGCGGAACCCAGTTCCATCGTTGCCACCACAAAGATATAGAAGGAGGAACTCGAAGATCCAGAGGAGGAGGAGCGCCTCTTCCATTCCTAGATGTGGGTGAAGGGTTCTCCACTGCAATTCATTGTCAATAGCATAAGCCAAAAGAACCTAATTTCAACAGAGGCTGTGAAGCAATTCAGCCTACCAACCACAACACACCTAAAATCGTATATCATTGGGTGGCTTCACCAAGGAAGAGATCTCTGTGTCAGCCAACACTGCAACATTCACTACAACATCAAGCCCTTCAAGGACGAGGTACTGTGTGATATTGCTCATTTTGAAGTTTATGATGTATTATTAGGCTAACCATACTTGTGGAAGCGACATATTGTGTATAAGTCTAGGCCTTGTTATGTTAATATTACTTTTGGAAACAAGTTTTATAGAATACCAGAGGTATTACCGCCTTCCTCCATCTCTTTGATTATTGCCAAGAAATGTAGGAAGATTATTTCCCAAACTAGGAAATTTGTTTTCATTACAATTTTCCAATAGGGCAAGAAGAATATAATTGTGGCTGTAGTCTCCAAACAGGGTGTTGGACAAAGTCGTTGAGGAATACTAGGACATTTTATCGTCACCTCCAGGGGTTCCTCTCCACTATCAAGTCAAGCACTCCATTGATCTGACCCCGGGCACATCGCTACATAATGGGTCAATATATCGATGCTATTTTATGGATAATGATGAAATCAAGAGGCAGATCCAAGATTTGTTGCAGAATGGGCACATTAGGCCAAGATCCTCACCCTGTTCGAGCCTGATTGTGTTGGTACAAAAGAAAGATAACACCTGGAGACTCTGTATTGACTAGCAGGCATTGAATAAGATCACAATCTGGAATAGGTATCCAATCCCACGAATTGATGACCTCCTGGACCAGCTCAGGGGGGAAAAATATTTCAACAAGATTGACTTGAAGTCCAGGTATCACCAGGTACCAATCGAACCATACGATGTGTGGTAGATTGCCTTCAAAGCCAAGGAGGGCCTCTTCGAATGGCTAGTCATGCATTTTGGGTTGATGAATGCTCCCGCAACCCTCATGAAACCGATGGAAAAAACCTTGTGGCCATTCACCAACTCATTTGTGGTAGTGTACTTGGATGACATCCTGATCTTCAACGACACTGGGAAGAGCACCTCCACCACATCCAAAAAGTCCTCCAAACACTGCGACAATACAAGTTTTGTGCCAATTTGGAGAAGTGCATTTTTTGCATGACCCAGATTCAATATCTAGGATACATTATTGATGAGTGGGGGGTTCATGTTGATCCAACCAAGATCCAGGTCATTCGGGATTTCTGACACAGCTCATGCTACGTCAACCCACAGTATGCATATAGAATGCATGTTTATAATTTTGCCCCAAAATCAAACTTTCTCATTTTCAGATATAACCTTAATCAAATTATTTATTTTATACAAATATAAAACCCACAGACTTCAAAAATTATTTACACCCATTTCATAACCCTTTGTAAATGGCAGAAACATAATTGTATAACTTATATATAAAGTGTAGCAATAATAAAATCGCACCTAACAAATATTTTCTGAGTCGAATTTAGTTGGTTTAGTGACAGATTTAAATCAATATTAAAACCTTTTTCATTGAACTATCAAATCCAAAATTCTTACTAAACTCCATGTAATTTTTAATGGGATTTTCGTTGGATTCCCAAGCCAGAAATGAGGGCCATCATATTTAAAAGACTATGGATGGTCAACTTAAATATTTAAGCCGAATTTATAAAGCATCACATCGAATTCTCACCTTAATTTTTGCACATGTTTAAATGCGATATTCGTCGGATAAATGATCTTGACACGAAGACCATTAGATCATATGAATGTTGGATGATCAACTAAATTTATCAAATCTGATTTATAAAAGATCGGGTCTATTTGAATTCTTAACTTCCTTGCAACTTGAAATGCGATATCCGTTGATCATACTAACACCTTGATCGAACAATTTTCCAACTTTTGAGACTCTAGTTAATTCATTTCAGGTTTAGATTGAATATTAAACCTCCCTGCCACTTCAAATACGTATGCCGTCAGATTTCAAATTGGATGGTTGTGATTCCCTCTCATTGCTTACACATTACAGTGTTTCCGTTTTCTTCAACTCTGCTAGATTGACGTCTTCTAAAAAAAACTACGATTTTCAGGTATCAATAATTAACCTCCCTTTTAAATTAAAAATACAACTGGACATATTTTCCTTCATAATGTACGTAGAGATTTAAAGGAAAAACATGCATACAATAATCAATTAAATAGAACTCAACCTGAATTTCATCAATGCAGAATTATTTCGAAGAAAATTAATCTCTAGGATTTGGCATTTACGCACAACTATACAGGTACAAAGGAAATACATTTTTTCTCTATTCAATTTCTTTTTCCATCAAATCCTCCTCCTCGATCTAAATCCTGAATCTCTATGCCTATCTATTTTTTTATGCCTTCGAGGCATTCAATTTATACAAAATGGATTCTAAACCAATTTTGTTTTAGATCCCCAATTTACTCAACAAATCCCTAATTCTTCTGAGTCCTCATTAATTCCTAAAATCTCTCTTTTATCCCTAAGGATCCTCTCAATCCCATAAATCGTGAATCTAATTCTTAATTTAATATTTACAATAATTTCTCAAATCTCTCAATCCCTAATTCTCTCACGTTCTCCATATTTCGAGAACATTTACAATTATGCTCACAATATTAATTAAATCCAATTTTAAATCACTCAAAATATTCAAAATTAAACTTAGAGAAACAACTCTCTTGAAAACATAAGACCTCCTAATTCTCCCAAATAACTAATGACATTTAAGCAGGATGCTCCTGCATCAATTTCCCAGCCCCAACCATTCTAAAATAGCTCCGCAAATTTCTAGGTCTTTTCAATTTCTACTGCAGGTTCATGTTGGGATTCTCTCATATCACTTGGCCCTTGAGTCAAGTCACCAAGGGAGGAGCGAAAGAAAAATTATTTTGGTATGAATCTCAACAGAAGGTGTTCGTAGAGTTGAAACATCACCTCTGCTTTGCACCAGTTCTCACATTACCAGACTTGCAATAACCATTTGATACCGAGATAAATGCCTCTAACTATGCTATTGGGGAAGTTCTTGCTCAACGGGGGCATCTAGTGGCATATCACAGTGAAACACTTTCTGGCACAGTCCGGAAGTATCCCACTTATGACAAAGAGATGTATTCCATTGTACAGGCTTGCTGAAAAAGGAATCATTACATTTTTGGGAAGGAAATGGTCACCCACATAGACCAAAGACCCCTACAGTTCATATAGACACAAGAGAAGTTTCAAAACAATCAACATCAGAAGTGGTCCTCATTCCCGCAACAATTTAAATTGAACATAAAGTACAATAAGGGAAACACCAATAATGTTGTAGACTGCCTCAGCTGACCACCGATCGTGGCGCTAACCACCATGCTAAAATATTGTGGGCATGAGACTTCAGATTGGTCACTTATTTACAGAAGAGATCCAGAATCTGGCCACACATACAAGACGCTCTTGGAGGGTAAGAAAGTTCCAAAATTTCACCTCCAGGATGCACTGCTATGTCACCTGAGACACCTTTGTGTTCCTTCAAGCGAGCGTGCCAAGATGGTTTGGGAATCACACTACAGTCGGGTCACTGGTAATTTCGGGTTTGATAAAATAGTGGAAGTACTATAGAAGTATTTATATTGGCCGAAACTTTGATAAGATGTTGGGAAGTACATCAGATCTTGCATTTCCTGTGCCATTTCCAAACCGACCATAAAAAAGAAAAGCCTCTATACTCTTTTGCCTACCCTTAATTGACCTTAGGAATCTATCTCCATGGATTATATGTCAAACATTCCTTCTACTAAGCATGGAAATGACTATGTTTTTGTGGATGTCGACATATTCTCGAAGATAAACATTATGGTGGCCTGCAAGAAGAATATCACAACAGAAGCCACTGCTAAACTCTTATTTGAACAAATATGGGTACACTTTGGGATCCGACAGTATATCATCTCATATTAGGACTATAGGTTCCTTAGTACATTTTGGTCTTGCCTCTGGTCAATGCTGGACACCAAGCTCACAAAGTTCACATATTTTCATCCCAAAACCGATGAACAGACAGAGGTCGTCAACATGATGATCGTACACATTCTTCTTATTTACAATTCAAAGCATCCAGACACATGGGATGAGAGCCTCCCCTATGTACAACATAGCTATAACCGGTCTCTTCACAACTCAACTGACCACAACCCCTTTCAGGTGGGCTTTGTATTCTAGCCACTATGTCCCATTGACGTAGCCTTGCCATTTGCAACTACTCAGGAAGATTCGTCTCATGTCCAGTTTGAAGCTAACAAGGCAAACAACTTCATTGAGCACATTCAACATATCCGCCAACAAGTTCATGACATATTGTAAGAAGCCAATGATAAGTACAAACAACAACATGATCAACATCATGTGCCACAAAACTTCCAGGTGGGCGACAAAGTGTGGCTTCATTTGTAGAAGGAGTGCCTCGCTGGACCCCACTGCAACCTTCGCCCGCTTTGATATGGGAATACACCATCACCAAGGATGTAGGGGACAATGCAAGTATTACACCATTCCTTGGTTTGCACCCAGTGTTCAATGTGGACCGCATTCAACCCTACTTTCCACCTCTACTGGACACATCTGACATGGCAAAAAAACTCCAAACATTGTGACAACACAAGTTGTATGCCGATTTGGAGAAGTGCACTTTTGGAATGACCCAGGTTTAGTATTTGGGATACATTATTAATGAGTGGGGGGGTGCATGTGGATCCAGTAAAGATTTAAGTCATTCGAGATTGGATAGAACCAACCACTCTAACAGAGCTCCACAACTTTTGGGTCTTTCCAATTACTACCGTAGGTTCGTGTTGGAATTCTCTCATATCAGTTGGTCCTTGAGTCAAGTCACGAAGGGAGGAGTGAAAGAAAAATTATTTTGGTCTAAATCTCAGAATAAGGTGTTCATAGAGTTGAAACATCACCTCTGCTCTGCACCAGTGCTCACATTACCATACTTGCAACAACCATTTGAGATCGACATAGATGCCTATGACTATGCTATTGGGGAAGTTCTTACTCAATAGGGGCATCTAGTGGCATATCACAGTAAGAATATTTCTGACATAGTCCAAAAGTATCCCACTTATGATAAAGAAATGTATTCCATTGTGGAGGATTGTTGACAATGGAAGCTTTACATTTTCGGGAAGGAAATTGTCATCCACATAGACCACCGACCCCTACATTTCATATAGAAACAAGGGAGGTTGTAGAACAATCGCCATCAGAAGTGGTCCAAATACCTGCAAAAAGTTTTATTTGAACATAAAGTACAATAAGGGAAACACCAATAATGTTACAAACTTCCTCAGCTGACCACCGATTGTGGAACTAACCACCATGCTCAACTCTTGTGGGCATGAGATTTCCGATAGACTGCTTCTCTACATAAGCGATCCAAAATTCATCCACACATACAAGACGTTCTTGGAGGGTATGCAAGTTCCAAATTTTAACCTCCAAGATGACACCTTTGTGTTCCTTCAAGTGAGCGTGCCAATATGGTTTGGGAAAATAGTGGCACTACTGTAAAAGTATTTCTATTAGCTGAACATTCGACAAGATGTCGAGAAGTACATTAGATCCTGCACTGCCTGCGCCATTTCCAAACCTAAAATAAACAATAAAGGCCTCTATACTCCACTTCCTACCGCTAGATGAACTTGGGAATCCATATCCATGGATTACATGTCGGGCCTTCCTTATACTAAGCATGGCAACGACTGTGTTTTTGTGGCCATCGACAAATTCTTGAAGATGGCCAATATGGCGGCCTGCAAGAAGAAGCCACTGCTAAATGAGTGTGGGTACACTTTGGGATCCCACAGTTTATCATCTCAGACTAGGAAAGTAGGTTCCTCAGTACATTTGGTCCAGCCTGTGGTCGATGTTGGACACCAAGCTTAGCAAGTCCACAACTTTCCATTCCCAAATCGATGGACAAATAAAGGTCATCAACATGATGACCACACACATTCTGCGCATGTAAAAATCAAAGAATCCACACACATGGGATGAGAGCCTCCCCTATGCACACCATATCTATATCTGACCTCTTCAAAACTCAACCAACCACAACCCCTTTCATGTGGGCTTGGGATTCCAGCCACTATGTCCTATTTACGTACCCATGCCATTTGCGGCTACTCAGTCATAATAGGTTCATGTCCAGTATGAAGCTGACAAGGTGAAAAAATTCATTGAGAGCATTCAACACATCCACCAATAGGTTCATGACATATTGGATAGAGCCAATGCTAAGTACAAGAAAAACCATGATTAGAATAGAGTGCCACACAACTTCCAGGTGGGCGACAAAGTGTGGCTACATTTGCAGAAGGAGCGCATCGCTGGACCCCACCGCAAGCTTCACCCTTTTTGCCATGGGCCATACACCATCAACAAGGCTATAGGGGACAAATCCTTTGAGCTCAGTATTCCACCATTCCTTAGTCTGCACCCAATGTTCAATGTGGACTTCCTTCAACCCAAATTTCCACCTCTTCTGAACACATTTGACATGGAAAAACAAATCACACCAACAAAGTTTAACCCAAACTACATGAAATAAGCCTCAATTGATCATATCATGGACAAACATATCAAGAACACCCACCGGCAAAGGATCCAACTATATCGAGTTGTCAAAGTAGGCCAACTCCTTCACCAAGGAAAGTGGTTCACGAGGGGTGAGGTTCAACAAAAATTTCCCCACCTCATGGAGACCCTCCACGCAATGGGGACCATTTCTTCATAAGGGGGGAGGAATGATCTAGGTGGATATTTGTGGCCACCCACCTATTCTACCTAGTCACTTTCATCAGTTTTCTTATTTACTATTTTTAGCAGTTTTTAGGGTCCTAAACTTTTAGAGCCATTTTGATGCCCGAAACGATGTTTTTTGGGCATGATTCATCCTACAATTTCAAAGAAATTGTGTCAGCAGCTGTATTTCTTGGAGAGATATTTCCAACGATGTATCATACACATCAGACGAAGATAATATGATCAAGTTACGACCCTGAGAAGTTGGCTTCCCATCTAAACCCAATAGGGCCCATAGAATCTTGGTGTTACATCTCCTTGAGTTAGGCTTTTGGTTGTTTAGGGTTTTATATTATTTTTAAATAATAAAAATGCCCTTGAGCCTCATTGTAACATAATTCAGAGGCATTTAAATTCCACATATCTTCTCAGAGATAAGCTACCATCGCTCGAGCTAGTTTATTTTCCATTCTATCTGTAAGCATTTTTTAGTATTTGACATTAATGACATGAGGTGTTATTCCAAATGCATCTTTGCGTTTATGTTTATTTTTTTATTTTATTACGTTCCTGGATAAGTTCATATCAGTGGTATTAGAATGGTCTACTCTTTCTCGATCTTTCTTTGCATGTCCCTAACGAGGTCAGGGTATAAGCAGTTAGGGCTTGATCTAGTTGAACCTTTGCAAGATCAACCTCACAAACCTCGATAACCTCCCATGGTGGAAGAAAATAAATAAGAAGGATCAAGATATCCTATCAAATTATTGCTCGAGGAGGCCCTCAAGAAACAAGGAATGATGGATAAATTTTCCCAAATCCTTCAACGACTACCCATCGGTGGCACATATTCATCCAGAAACCACTTTGGAGGCACCACTCCTTTTAAGGTACAATTAAACTTTTACATTCCCATATTTGAGGGCCAAATAGATGTAGACACCATAGATAAATGGATGAATTTTTTGGAAAGATATTTTTTTGTTTGTTGTACCTTAAGAGACAATCCCTTAGCTGTGACAAGGAATCAGTGCTTAAGACACCTATCTGATTATGTCACGAATGTATATATTTGTCTCTGTCTTATCAACCCTCAAATATTAAAAATCAAACCCTGAAATATCAAATATATTAACGTTCTGCAATGCTATCTTTAGCTAATGTTGAACGAAAGAATTAGAAGAAACAGAAGGGAGAAATTCAAACTGATATGTTGTTTTATACAGAAAATATCATTTCAAAATCCAGAAGAAGTATATGAAGAAATAGTTAAAAAAGAGGAGCGCAAATTAAGGTTTTTTAACTCTGAAATACATAAGTATAAAGAGGCTAACTGCTCATAACTCTGTTTCATTCATAGATGGAAAAACATAACGTAAATTGAGAATACATTTCAACATTAACAAAATGATAGAAACTTGCATACTCATTCATTAACTTGTCAATCTTTGAGTAGAAAAATTAGGCTTTGAAGGTCCAAAACTCAGAACCTTCCTTCCTCTTGAAAATTACATTAAATATGGTAAAAAATAGTTTGGAATTGTTGTAACCAATTCTAACTACCAAAACTACTTCGTGACTTCGAAGGCTGTCTATTACATGCCTTGAAAATGTCTTTTTACAATTACATTGTCTTTAGAAAATAACATAAAGTAAGTATCCTAATCTATAGGAATTGTTGATGATGTGGCTTCTTTTCCTTGATCAACTGATTTGTCTTTCTTAGTTATAACAGAAGTTTGAATGCTTGTATTCACTGAACTTATTTCACCTTTGTTTGCTACCTTTCATGGGCTGGTGCCGAAGTGATTTCTGTCTTTACTCTTGCTCACGGCCTTCAAGAGCACCTTTTCCTTTTGCTGAAGAAAACCTTTTAACAAACCAAACGAATATGCCTCATTCACGGAGAAAATCCTTTTTCCTTTGAAAAGAATGAAAAGAGAAATGGTGGGTCACAGGAATCGAAATCGCAAGTGAAAGAGGAGCGGGAATGTTTCGGGTGGAGGCAATCGCGATATGCGATGAGCGATGAAGTGAGGGGCAAGTGTGATGCTATGCGCGATGGTGCGATGTGATCGCATCGGCGGAAAACGAGAAGAAGGAATTAAGCGTCGGCGGGTGGTGCGATCGCGCGATGTGATGGAGGATTATCACATTGGCAGAAGATTGACGATGGAGTTAAGCGCTGCGGAAATTTTGATAATGCGATGGGCGATGTTGTGATGCGATCGCATCAGCAACGAGCAGTCGCTTAATTCCTGATTCTGATTCTGCCTTCGGTGATGTTCCCTTTGAAAAGGATTTCGGCGATGCGATATGGATCTGCAGACCCGATGACAATAAAATTCAGCATTCATAATCGCTTGAAATCCAATCTTTGTTTAAAAGTGGTTTTAACCCAATACTTAGTGTATTTTTGGTTGTTTCTGTCTATGAAACCAAAATGATACAATACGACACATATGTGTTTCCTCCAACAATTTTGTTACTTCCTCAAACGCTTTCCTCATATTAACTATGAAAGGTCCCACACTCATAGGTAATTTATACATATGACCTTTCTTCATAGGAACAAAGTGCACATGATCAACATTCAGGCTCTGTCTGATAAATTCTAAGGCGAAGAGCCTCAATGGTACAAACGTTGGGAGCCTGTAAGGTTCAACATTTTCTCCATACAACCTTATTTCAGAATATTCTTCAAATACAAACCAATCCCCAAATTTATAGCTAGTTCCTAAATGTAAATTCTCCACACTCTAGCTGAAACTTCTTCATATTAGGCTTCAAATGGAACATAAACTGATTGAATTATTCTCCTGCACAACTGTTTTCCATTCGGCATATGACGTCACTGCGGGGGGTCTCAGGGTACAACTGAGAACTCCAGCTGGTGCCCTCGCAGTCGATATCCACCGTTGATCTTCATCGCCTCCGCAGTCACCCAGTCAATTGCGGAGGCACCCATTTCGTTAACTATCATGCTGGTAGTGCCCACCGGTTGGGTCATCCGGTTCAGACTTTGAATATCAGCACTCTCCATCGATTTAATTGATCGACCTTTAATCTTTTTATACAAAACCCACTTGTACAAAGTTTAAAATATTTAAAATTTAATACATCAAACTAAAAACATTTTTTTTTTTTATGCCAAAGTATAAAACTATAATACTTTAACATATTTTCTTTTCTTTCAATTTCATATTTTTTTGTATTTTCAATATAAAATTAAAAGGATATGTAGATGCTCCACAAAATGGTCCATGATTTCTCTGATCGAGAAAATATTACCTTTGCGCTCCTTAAAGCCGCCCCCATGTCAAAGATTGGTGGGAAACCTACTATGAACAGAGGGATGAGGAAGAAGCCTCACTTTTTCCAGCTGCACCCACTTGGAATTTGTTCTGAGACGACATCAACGAACAATATTACCTCGTGGGGAGCTATGAGGAAAAGTACATCAAATAGACCATGTTGCGAAAACAAAGGGAGAAAGATGTGCATGAGATGATGAATTTGTTCCAAACCCTACATACAATTTGGGTATTAAATGTTCTGAGAAACACTTGGTGCTCAAGTACCGCAAATATTTTCACAGATACATTTAGGAGGAAATTGAGTTCCTCAACATTTCCTCGCTTGGAACGACATATCGATATCTCGCCAAGATCGAGAAAAAATTTAAGTAGAGGAAGAGAGACTTTGGATCCACGAATCTGAAGCGAGGGAAAGGCGCCCCCAAACTGCATAACAAGGGGCAAAGCCAAACTGGGGTGACTTAGGACAACCTACCGAAGCAACAAGTGAAGAACAACACCAAAAATCGAAAGAAGGACACATGGAAGTGGTGTGAATTTCATAAAATATCCACTCACAACACAAGTAAGTGTCAGGCCAAACAGTTGTTTGTGGTTGAATTAAGGGCATCCCAACCATATGCATGTTCTGATTCTAAGTCAGAACTGGAAAAGGGGAATGATAAAGTGAAGCAAATCATTGATTCCAAACCTAGTGCCACCATTTCCACCACCAAATCCAGAGGAGGGGGAGCGCCTCTTCCATTCCCATATGTGGGTGAAGGGTTCTCCACTACAATTCATTTTCAATAGCGGAAACCAAAATAACCTTATTTCAGTAGAGGCCGTGAAGTGTCTCGGCCTACATACCATAACACACCCACAACCATATACCATCGGGTTTCTTCACCAAGGAAGAGATATTTCGGTCAGCAAGAAGTGTATCCTTCCCTACAACATCAATTGATCTTGTTGAAGTTTCTGATGTATTATTAGGCCAACCATAATTGTGAAAGAAACATGTTGTGTATGAGTCTAGGCCTCGTTATGTTATTATTACTTTGGGAAATAAGCTGTACATAATGCCAGAGATAGTACTGCCTTCCACCATCTCTTTGATTACTTCCAAGAAATGCAATAAGATTATTTTCCAAACTAGGAAATTTATTTTCAATACGATTCACCTAAAAGGAAAGAAGAAGATTGTGGCTGAAACCTCCAAATAGGGCCTACGCAGCAACAACATATGGACGAAGTTGTGGAGGAATACCAGGACATTTTCTCCTTGCCCACAAGGGTTCCTCTACACTGTCTGGTCAAGAAATCCATTAATCGGACCCTAGGTGCACTACTACCTAATGGGCCGATCTATCGATGCTCTGTTATGGAGAATGATGAAATCAAGAGGGACATCCAAAAGTTGTTGCAAAAAGGGCACATCATGCCAAGATCCTTGCCATGTGCAAGCCTAATCATTTTGGTACAAAATAATGATGACACCTGGAGACTCTGTATTGACTATCGGGCATTGAACAAGATCACAATATGGAATAGTTATTCAATCCCACAGATCGATGACCTCCTAGAATAGCTCAAGGGGGGGAAATATTTCAGCAAGATCGACTTGAAGTTCGAGTATCACCAGGTACCAATCAAACCCTCTGATGTGTGGAAGATTGCCTTCAAAGCCAAGGAGGGCCTCTTTGAATGGTTGGTCATGCCTTTCATTTTGACACATTATCCCGCAACCTTCATGAAGTTGATGGAAAAAATAATGAAGCCATTCACCAACTCATTTGTGGTGGTGTACTTGGATGACATCCTGATGTTCAACCAGACTTGGGAAGAGCACCTCCACCACATCTGGCAAGTCCTCCAAACACTGCAGCAACACAAGTTGTGTGCCAATTTTAAGAAGTGAACTTTTGGCATGACCCAGGTTCAGTATCTGGGATGCATTATTTATGAGCAGAGGGTGCATGTGGATCTAGCCAAGATCCAAGTCATTCGGGATTTCGCAGCCCCAACCTCTCTAATATAGCTCTACATATTTTTGAGTCTTGCCAATTTCTACCACACGTTTGTGTTGGGATTCTCTCATATCACTTGGCCCTTGAGTTAAGTCACCAAAGGAGGAGATAAAAACTAATTCTTTTGGTATGAATCTCAACATAAGGCATTTGTAGAGTTTAAACATCGCCTTTGCGCTACACCATTCTCACATTACTAGACTTGCAACAACCATTTAAGATCAAGACAGATGCCTCTAACTATGCTAATGGGGCAGTTCTTACTCAACAGGATCATCCCCTGACATATCACAGTGAGATACTTTTCGACATAGTCCATAAGTATCCCAATTATGACAAAGAGATGTATTCCATTGTGCAGGCTTGCTAACAGTGGAAGCATTAAATTTTGGGGAAGGAAATGGTCATCCTCATAGACCACCGACCCCTGCAGTTCATACATACACAAGGGAAGTTTCATAATGATCTCCATCATAAGTGGTCCACATACCTGCAACATTTTCACTCGAATATAAAGTACAAGAAGGGCATAACCAATAATGTTTCATACTACCTCAGCTGACCACCGATCGTGGCTCTAACCAACATGCTCAACTCTTGTGGGAACAAGACTTTCGATTGGCCACTTCTCTACAGAAGTGATCCATAATTCAACCACACATACAAGATGCTCTTGGAGGGTAAGAAAGTTCCAAATTTTCACCTCTAGGATGCAATACTATGTCACTTGAGATACCTTTGTGTTCTTTCAAGTGAGCATGCCAGGATGGTTTGGGAAGCGCACAACAGTCAAGTCAGTGGGAATTTTGGGGTCGATAAAACATTGGTTGTACTGCA
Organism: Pinus albicaulis; assembly: GCA_034641835.2. Classification (NCBI taxonomy): domain Eukaryota; kingdom Viridiplantae; phylum Streptophyta; class Pinopsida; order Pinales; family Pinaceae; genus Pinus; species Pinus albicaulis. Next base: position 673,970,595 of record CM076576.1, on the reverse strand, counting down.
TAATTATTTATACTTGTCAAACCTTCGATAGGATGCTGGAAAGTACATTAGATCCTGCACTTCCTGTGCCATTTCAAAAATGACCATAAAAAAGCAAGGCATTTATACTCCGATGTCTACCCCTAGTTGACCTTTGGAATCCATATCCATGGATTACATGACTGGCCTTCCTTCTACTAAGCATGGAAAAAACTGTGTTTTGTTGGTCGTCAACAATTCTTGAAGATGGCCATTATGGCGACCTACAAGAAGAATATCACAATAGAAGCCATTGCTAAACTCTTCTTTGGACAAGTGTGGGTACACTTTGGGATCCCACAGTTTATTGTCTCAAATCAGGATAGAAGGTTCCTTAGTACAATTTGGTCCAGCCTTTGGTCGATGCTGGACACCAAGCTTAGCAAGTCCACAAATTTCCATCCCCAAATCGATGGATAGATAGAGGCCTTCAATAGGATGATAGTACATATTATACACATGTACGACTCAAAGTATCCACACACATGGGATGAGAGCCTCCCCTATGTACAACTTAGCTATAATCAGGCTCTTCAAAACTCAACCAACCACAACCCCTTTCAGGTGGGCTTGGGATTCGAGCCACTATGTCCCATTGACGTAGCCATGCCATTTGCGGCTACTCAGGTAGATTCAGCTCATGTCCGGTCTGAAGCTGACAAGGTGAAAAACTTCATTGAGCGCATTCAGCACATCCTCCGATAGGTTCATGACATATTGGACATAACCAATGCTAAGTACAAGTAGTGACATGATCAACATTGGGTGCCACACTAATTCTATGTGGGCAACAAAGTGTGGCTACATTTGTAGAAGGAGTGCCTTACAGGACCCCACCACAACCTTTGCCTGCATCGAAATGGGCCATACACCATCACCAAGGCTATAGGGGGCAATGCCTTCGAGCTCAGTATTCCACAATTCCTTGGTCTGCACCAAATGTTTAATGTCAATCGCCTTCGGTGCTACTTTCCACCTCTACTGGACACATCCGACATGGAAGAACAACTCACACCAACAGAGTTAAACCAGATGATGTAACAAGCCACAACTAATCGTATCACAAACACACATATCAGTAACACCCGCAAGCATTGGATCCAATTATACCGAGCTGTCAAAGCAAGCCAACTCCTTCACCAGGGAAAGTGGTTCACCAAGGACCAAGGTCAACAGAAATTTCCCCACCTCATGGAGGCTCTGCACACAATGGGGACCATTACTTCATAAGGGGGGAGGAATGATCTAGGTGGATATTGGTAGAACCTGCCTATTCCACCTAGTCAGTTTCATCAACTTTATTATTCACTATTTTTAGTATTTTTTCGGGTCCTGAACTTCTGGAGCTGTTTTGAGGCCTTTGTGATATCAACCTCGCAAACCCCGACAACCTCCCATTGCAGAAGAAAATAAAGACGATGGAGCAGGAGATCCTATCAAAATATTTCTTGAGGAGGCCCTCAAGAAGCAAAGGAACACAATGATGGATAACGTTGCCCAGATCCTTCAATGACTACCCATCAATGACACATCTTCATCTAGTAGCCACTCTGGAGGTACCACTCCTTTTAAGGTACAAGTATACTTTAACATTCCCATATTTGAGGGCCAAATAGATCCAAACGCCATAGATAGATGGCTGAATTTGTTGGAAGGGTATTTTTTAGTCCATGATTTCTCCGATCGAGAAAATATTACCTTTGTGCTCGTCAAACCTGCCCCCCATGTCAAATATTGGTGGGAAACCTATTGTGAACAGAGTGATGAAGAAGAACCCTCAATTTTTTCAGGCACATCCACTTGGAATTTGTTTCAAGATGGAAGAAAGTATCACTATTATCCCATGGGGAGATATAAGTGCAAGTACATCCAATGGACCACGCTGTAGCAGCAAAGGGACCAAGAGATGCACGAGGTGACGAATTTTCTCCATACCCTGCGCACAAAGTTGGGTATTAAATATTCAGAGAAACACTTGGTGCTCAAGTACCACAACTATTTTCACAAATAAATTTTTGAGGAAATGGAGTTCGTCGAAATTACCTCATTTGACACGACTTATCGATATGCTGCCAAGATTGAGAAAAAATTTAAGCAGAAGAAGAGAGACTTTGGATCCACGAATATGAAGCTATGGAAAGGCGCCCCCAAACTATCAAACAAGGGTTAAAGGAAAATAGGGGTGAGTTAGGACAAACCGTAGAAGGAAAAATTGAATATGAACACCACAAAGCTAAATAAGGACATAGGGAAGTGGTGTGAATTTCATAAAAGCTCCTCTCACAACACAAGTGAGTGTCAGGCCAAACAATCGTTGGTGGTCGAGCTGAAGGCATCCGAATTATAGGCATGTTATGATTCTAAGTCAGAACCGGACAAGGGGAATGAAAAAGGGGATCAAATCATTGATGCGTAACCTAGTTCCATCATTGCCACCACCAAGATCCAGAAGGAGGAACCCAAAGATCCAGAGGATAGGGAGCGCCTCTTCCATTCCTAGTTGTAGGTGAAGGGTTCTCCACTAAAATTTATTGTTGATAGCGAAAGCCAAAAGAACCTCATTTCAGCAGAGGTTATGAAGCGGCTTGGCCTACCAAACACAACACACTCGCAACCATATACCATTAGGTGGCTTCACCAAGGAAGAGATCTTCGTGTAAGCCCACAATGCAACATTCGCTACAACATCAGGCCCTTCAAGGATGAGAAACTGTGTGATATTTCTCATGTTGAAGTTTATGATGTGTTATTAGGCTAACCATACTTGTGGAAGCGACATGTTGTGTATGTGTCTAGGCCTCGTTATGTTATTATTAATTTGGGAAACAGTTTGTACATAATACCAGAGGTAGTACCGCCTTCTGCCATCTCTTTGATTACTACCAAGCAATGCAGTAAGATTATTTCCAAAAATTGGAAATTTTTTTTGTAGAAAATTTGAATAACTGATATATTATTCACCAATATTCTCCTGATCACACACTATTTTATCTTCATGCATAACACAAAATCTCTTCTACCATTGATCATTACATGCGGAAATAAAAACAATCGCATGCGCACATTAAAACCATAAACATTCACACATATGAACATAGTATTTCATGGGAAAGCTTAAAGCTGAAAACCCCCAACTATCTGTATATTATATGTCATAGAGATCATGTAACAATCATTGTACAAAGCTCCTCACAAGCTCTCAGCACAACCTCCAATTGCTACACACTAATCAAGTTAGATCTAGCAAAACACATGCTCCAATCTCTGCCACCTGATAGCCAGCCTCTATTGCGTAATCAATGTTGTAGGATGGCTCATTAAATAACTTGAACCACCTGGCTTGTACTGCGCAATCCTCATGGGCTCCTCCAATCACTGGTTGTTGCAAATATGCAATAGTATAGTCACAACTGATAGTTAACCTGCTCTTTCACCTATCTCTGCACTGGTCTCCACTGAAACTATCCATGCACTGAAGTTAATTGATGTATTATTTAGTTGATTAATGAGTTTATAATTAGTGAATTAATTAATAATTAATTCACACCACTCTTCACTAGTGTATTAATCAGTTAGATTAAATACAACTAGTTCAACTATGTTTAGATTAGTTAAACTGAACACAACTCCATTAACTCCTCAATCAACTCCACCAAACTCTGTCACATGAGTTCTAACTGAAGTATCCATGCAATAGCTCCACATAACCCTCAGGAATAGCGTAATTCCTTCTGTCAGCTCCTGTGCCACATCTGTGCACTTAACTGAAGTGCTCCAAGAGAATAAGATATTGTTTAGAGTCCAAATATTATTAAGAGCTAATAATATTTGACATATCTATTTTTAGACTGGCAATCTAAAAATAGATTCCGCTCAATATGTCTAAAAATAGAAGTCCATCTATTTTTTCCGACTTGACCAACCATCCACAAATAGCATCCTGCAACTCATAGAACATGATCCATATGTCTAAAAATAGACATAGTCTAAAAATAGACTTTGCGCCAAAAATAGCCTGCGGGCCCACTTAGTGAAGGCGACTCCTTTCCAATAAGCTCATCATCTTGTTGCAATCTCAACACTCCCTCTCAACAAGATAAGGATTATCTGCCACCCCTATCTTGCCTCTGTGGTATTCAAATTTTCTCCTGGTGAGCGCCTTCGTCAAGATATCAGCATCCTGATCCTCCGTGGGAATGTATGAAAGTAACATGATCTTCCGCTGCACACAATCTCTGATATGATGATACCGGTCCGTGAAGCCATGCCGCCTCAACTCATCCTCCTGTCTGTACCATGATCCATATCCCGATGTGCCTCTGAGATATCTCAATACATGCTTTCCTGCCTTCCAAAAGAGCTTGGTAGGCTTAACCATAGCTTGTGAAAGATGGTTAACTGCATAGCATATGTCGGGTCATGTATTGACCAGATACATAAGTGACCCCACCAACTGTTGATAAATAGTGGCATCCACTTCCTCCGCCGAAGTAGCATCCTCCTTCCTCCAACCACCAAGAAGAGGAGTATCAATAGGCTTGCAACCATGCATGTTGAACTTCTCCAGTATCTCCCGGGCATACTTACCCTGAGAAACAAACAGTCCACCACTGCGCTGCCAAATTGCCAATCCCAGGAAATAATGAAGGAGGCCCAAGTCCTTCATCTCAAACTCCTTTGCAAGATCAGCCTTGCATGAGAGTATCAACTATTCATCACCGGTCAGTATCAAATCATCTACATAAAGTACAATGATCAGCAACTTACCCTCCACCACAATATGGTATAGGTTAGGATCCGCCTCACTCTTGGAGAATCCAAGTCTGGTAAAATAACTGTCTATCCGTGTGTACCAAGCACGAGGTGCTTGTTTCAACCCATACAATGCTCTCTTGAGCCTGCACACATGTGACTCGCTGCTGAAGATCTCGAAACCTTCGGGCTGCTCTATGTACACCTCCTCCTCAATCACCCCGTTGAGGAACACAGTCTTCACATCCATCTGATGAATGTGCCACCCCATCTATGATGAGATAGCAAGAATCGTCCGTATGGAAGAATACCTTGCGATAGGTGCAAAGGTCTCCTCATAATTGATCCCCTCAATCTGTGAAAAGCCTCGGGAAACAAATCTTGCCTTGTACTTCTCCACACTCCCGTCAGCTGCTTGCTTCACTTTGTAGATCCATCTCGAACCCACCACTGATTTCCCCTCCGGCCTTAGGACATATCCCATGCACTGTTTCTGACAATTGAATCATACTCTTCCACCATGGCATCTACCCATGTGAGATCCTCCACAAATTCCTCGAAAGAGGATGGCTCTGTCACGATACACTTGCTCATAAGAGCCATGTATCTAGTATACAGGTTAGGTGACTGTCTCTGTCTGCGCTGTGATGTAGGTGCTCCTACAACCTTCTCTGCATCTTGAGCCAGTTGCTCAGCTTCTGTAGTGCGCTTCCGCCCTCTGATGGTTGGCACTGCCTGAGTGGTCTCTTCCACTCCATGAACCTCCTCTTGTGGCTGATCCACATCCTGAGACTCATCCTTACAAACTAATAGCTCCTCATTTGCATGCAAGTGTGGCTCCCTCTCAAGCGAACACTTCATGGCTTTCTCCTCCTGAAATTTGATATCCCGTCGCACAACAGTCTTGTGACTCTCTGGAAAATACACACGATAGTTGTGGGGTGTATCAGTGTACCCCAAAAATATCCCAACCTCTGCAGTCAGCTCCAGCTTATTCCTGGCATCCTTAGTCACATTAATGTAAACATGTGAACCAAAAATCCTCAAATGGGAAATATCAAGCCTCTTACCAGAAAACGCCTCCTCGGGTGTACTCATGCCAAGTACCTGTGAGGACAACAGTTCTGCACATATACTGCAGTATTGCATGCCTCAACCCACAAGTGTATGGGAAGGCCCTGATCATGCAACATTGACCGTGCAGCACCCACGATCGTTCTGTTCTTCCGCTCAGTAACCCCATTATGCTATGGGTTATAAGGTGCTATGAGCTCTCTTCGAATTCCTTCTGCGCTGCAAAAGTCCTTGAATTTTCCAGAGATGAATTTGCCACCATTGTCACTCCTAAGAGCCTTCACCTGCTTCCCCGATTCTTTCTTAACCAGTGCCTTGAACTCACAGAACTTTGAGTATGTCTCGCTCTTCTTCTGCATGAAGAATATCTAGCACTTACGAGAAAAATCATCAACAAATATCACATAGTACTTGTTCTTTGCTGTCGAAGCTACTGAGAAAGGTCCACACATGTCTGTGTGAATTCTCTCAAGGATCATCGTGGCGCGACTATCCTTCTCGTGAAAGGTGGCTTTCATAAATTTTCCTAAGGTACACCCCTTGCACTGATCTAATTGTGCAAGAGTACCCTTAGGAAGCCAAGTAGAAATCTACTGCAGTACCTTCAAAGCTCCATGGTGAAGGTGGCCCAATCTCTGGTGCCACAACTCGCCATCATCCCGGCTCCCCACTCCTTTTGCCTTGCCTGCCATTGCTGCGCAGCCATCTACTTGCAATTGATAAAGGTTATTAACTCAAACCCCTATCCTTCGGGTCTCACCAGTTTCCTTACTGCGCAGGAAAGCCTTTCCCTCGCTAAAGACAACATCATATACCTTGTCTTCTAACATCGCCACAGAGATAAGATTCTTCTTCAATCCTGGAACATGCATCACTTCCTTCAATATGAAGGGTTTACTAGACTCCCTCTCAAAGGAAATGGTACCGATACCGGTCGCACTGTATCTACCATCATCGCCCATCTCGATGTGCACTCCAAGATCTTTCTCATCCAGATCTGAAAACAAATCTCGATCTCCAGTCATGTGAAAAGACGCACCACTGTCCAAGAACCATACTAATCCCATCACACTTGAGACCAAGCATGCGATCAGCGAAAAATCCAGCTCAAACTGCGAGGCTAAGGCCTCTCCCGCTGCAGATCCAGCAGCATGCTTATTTTTCTTCTTCTGCGGACAATTTGTGGCATAATGTTCGTGTTGGTGACAGTGAAAGCACTTCACCTTGGACATGTCTTGCTTCTTGCCTTTCGCACCAGACTGAGAAGCTTTCTTGCTCTTCCCCTTATTTTCTTTGAAGCTGTGCTAACAACTCCCTCTCTTCATCAGAGTTCTTTGATGAAGATTCGTCCCTGGTACTTCGCCTTATCTCCTCTTGCACAAGATCCGACCAAAGTCGCTCCCATCCTGGCAATTTCTCCCGACCATTGACAGAGTCCTGATAGGAATGCCAACTCTTCGGAAGCCCAAGGAGAGTGAAGCTCACCAAGTCCTCGTCATCAACAGTCACCCCCACACTTCCCAGCTCATCCCTGCATTGGATGAACTTCGTGAGGTACTTGGGCATACTGTCACCTTTCTCCATCTTTATGTTTCTAAGTCTATCCTTGAGCGCCAACTTCCTCTGGTCGCTCTTGCTTTGGAATAAATCTGTCAAAGCCTTCCACATTAAGAATGGAGTGGCTTTCCCATGAAGGCTAGACACAATATGGTCCTTCACACCTTCAATGTATCTGGCTCGACACCCCCTATTGCCTTCTTTTCGTTGGGCGCGATGCGGCAAGATCGGGCTAGGAAGCAAAGCCTTCAACTTTCGTACTCCACAGAACTCCTTCAACCCATTATCATCCAACACCGCCTCCATCCTGTCCTTCCATGCAATATAATTCGAGCTACCCTCAAGGGAATACTCCAATCGCAATCCGTTGAAAGACATCTAAACTTCGACAGTAAGAAAACACTGCTGCAAATTCGAATTCCATCAGCACAAAACTCAACCGCTTCAATGTTTTGCAATTGTTCCAATGATCAATATCGCTCTGATACCATGTAGAAATTTTGAATAGCTGATATATTATTCACCGAGATTCTCCTGATCACACGCTATTTTATCTTCATTCACAATACATAATCTCTTCTACCATTGATCATTACATGCGGAAATAAAAACAATCGCATGCGCACATTAAAACCATAAACATTCACACATATGAACATAGTATTTCATGGGAAAGCTTAAAGGTAAAAACCCCCAAATATCTGTATATTATATGTCATAGAAATCATGTAACAATCATTGTACAAAGCTCCTCACAAGCTCTCAGCACAACCTCCAATTGCTACACACTAATCAAGCTAGATCTAGCAAAACACATGCTCCAATCTCTGCCACTTGATAGCCAGCCTCTATTGTGTAATCAATGCTGTAGATGGCTCATTAAATAACTTCGAACCACCTGGCTTGTACTGCGCAATCCTCATGGGCTCCTCCAATCATCGTAACAAAATATGCAACAAAGATAGTCACAATCGATAGTTAACTCTGTTTCTTTCACCTATCTCTTCACTGGTCTCCACTGAAACTGTCCATGCACTGAAGTTAACTGATGTATTCTTTAGTTGATTAATGAGTTTACAATTAGTGAATTAATTATTAATTAATTCACACCACTCTCACTAGTGTATCAATCAGTTAGACTAGATACAACTAGCTCAACTATGTTTAGATTAGTTAAACTTAACACAACTCCATTAACTTCCTCAATCAACTCCACCAAACTCTCTCACATGAGTTCTAACTGAAGTATCCATGCAATAGCTCCACTTAACCCTCAATAATAGTGTAATTCCTTCTGTCAGCTCCTATGCCACATCTGTGCACTTAACTGAAGTGCTCCAAGAGAATAAGATAATGTTTATAGTCCAAATATTATTAAGAGCTAATAATATTCGACATATCTATTTTTAGACTGGCAATCTAAAAATAGATTCCGCCCAATATGTCTAAAAATAGAAGTCCATATTTTTTTCCAACTTGACCAACCATCTACATAAATAGCATCTCATGTAACTCATAGAAATATGATCTATAAGTCTAAAACAGACTTTGCGCCAAAAATAGCTCGCGTCTACTTAGTGAAGGTTACTTCTTCAACTTCTTTCCACTAAGCTCATCATCTTGTTGCAATCTCAACATGTTTTCATTATGATTTTCCCACGAGGAAAGAAGAATACTGCGGCTATAGTCTCCAAATATGGCACCCCTGCGTGACAATAGTAGATGGAAAAAGTCATGGAGGAATACTAAGACATTTTATCCTTGCCTACAGGGGTTCCTCTACACTATCAGGACAAGCACTCCATTGATATGACCCCAAGCGTGTTGTTGCCTAATGAGTCACTCTATCAACTCTATTTTCTTGAGAATGATGAAATCAAGAGGCAGATCCAAGAGTTGTTGCAGAAAGGGCACATCAGGCCAAGTTCCTCGCCTTATTAGAGCCCGATCGTGTTGGTAGAGAAGAAAGACAACACCTGGAGACTCTGTATTGACTATCGAGCATTGAACAAGATCACCATCTGTAATAGATATCCAATCCCTCGAATCGATGATCTCATGGGATAGCTCAAGGGGAAAAATATTTCAGCAAGATCAACTTGAAGTCCGGGTATCACCAGGTACTAATCAAACCCTTCGATGTGTGGAAGACTACCTTCAAAGTGAAGGAGGGCCTCTTCGAATGGATGGTCATGAATTTCGGGTTGATGAATGCTCCCGCAACCTTCATGCGGCACATGGAAAACATATTGTGGCCATTCACCAACTAATTTGTGGTGGTGTACTTGGATGACATCCTAATCTTCAGCCAGACTGGGAAGATCACCTCCACCACATCCAACAAGTCCTCCAAACAATACGAAAAAAAAATTTGTGTGCCAATTTGGAGAAGTGCATTTTTTGCATGACCCATGTTCACTTTCTGGGATACATTATTGATGAGAAAGGGGTGCATGTGGACCCAACCAAGATCGAAGTCATTCAGGGTTGGCTAGCCCCAAACACTCTAAAATAGCTCCACAACTTTCTAGGTCTTATCAATTTCTACCACAGGTTCATGTTGGGATTATCTCATATCACTTGGCCCTTAAGTCAAGTCACCGAGGGAGGAGCAAAATAAAAATTATTTTGGTCTGAATCTCAACAAAAGGCATTTGTAGAGTTGAAACATCACCTCTGTTTTGCACTAGTTCTTACATTACGAGACTTGCAACAACCATTTGATATCGAGACAGATGCCTCTGACTATGCTATTGAGGCAGTTCTTACTCAACATGGGCATCTAGTGGCATATCATAGTGAAACACTTTCTGACACAGTTTGGAAGTATCCCACATATGAAAAAGACATGTATTCCATTATGTAGGCTTGTTGACAATGGAAGCATTACATTTTTGGGAAGGAAATGGTCATCCACACAGAACACCGAACACTAAATTTCATACAGACACAAGGGAAGTTTCAGAATGATCAACATCATAAGTGGTCCACATACCTGCAACAGTTTCATTTGAACATCAAGTAAAAGAAGGGAAACACCAATAATGTTGTAGATTTCCTCAGTCGACCACCGATTGTGGTGCTACCCACCGTGCTCAGCTCTTGTGGGAACGAGACTTCCGATTGGCCTCTTCTCTACATAAGTGATCTAGAATCCGACCACACATACAATACACTCTTGGAGGGTAAGAAAGTTCCAAAATTTCACTTCCAGGATGCACTGCTATGTCACATGAGACACATGTTTTCTCCTTCAAGTGAGCGTGCCAAGATGGTTTCAAAAGCGCACCATAGTCGAGTCGCTGGGAATTTCAGGGTCGAGAAAATAGTGGTAGTATTGCAAAATTATTTCTATTGGACGAACCTTTGACATGATGTTGGTAAGTACATGAGATACTACACTGCCTACATCATTGCAAACTGACAATAAAAAATAAAAGCCTCTGTACTCTGTTTCTACTCTTAGTCGACCTTGGGAATCCATCTCAATGCATTACATGTCGGGCCTTCCTTCTACTAAGCATGGAAATGATTGTGTTTTTGTGGTCATCGACAGATTCTCTAAGATGAACATTATGGCAACCTGGAAGAAGAATATCACAACAAAAGCCACTTCTAACCTCTTCTTTGAACGAGTGTGGGTACACTTTGGGATCTCACAATATATCATCTCAGATCAGGAAAATAGGCCCCTCAGTACATTTTTTTCCAACCTTTGGTCGATGCTGGACACCAAGCTCATCAAGTCCACAACTTTCCATCCCAAAACCGATGGAAAAACATAGGTTGTCAACAAGATGATCGTACACATTATGTGCATTTACAACTCAAAGCATACACACACATGGGATGAGAGCCTCCCCTATGTACACCATAGCTATAATTGGGCTCTTCATAACTCAACCGACCACAACCCCTTTTCGGTGGGCTTGTGATTCCAGCCAGTATGTCCCATTGATGTAGCCATTCCATTTGCAGCTACTCAGGAAGATTTGTATCATATCCAGTCTGAAGCTGACAAGGCGAACAACTTCATTGAGCATATTCAACACATCCTCCAATAGGTTCATGACATACTGGACAGAGCCACTGCTAAGTATAAGCAACGAAATGATTAGAAACATGTGCCACACAACTTCCAGGTGGGCGATAAAGTGTGGCTACATTTGTAGAAGGAGCCCCTCGCTGGACCCCACTGCAAGCTTCACCCACTTCGATATGGGAATACACCATCACCAAGGTTGTAGGGGACAATTCCTTCGAGATCAGTCTTACACCATTCCTTGGTCTGCACCTAATGTTCAATGTGGACAGCCTTCAGCCCTACTTTCCACCTATACTAGAAACATCTGACATAGTATAAAAAATCACACCACCAGAAGGGGGAAGGCATAGATCCCTACCTAACCAAGAATCAGGAGGTCCGAGACCAACTTGCAGTTTTTGGGCCAACGCTTCAACCATCAGAGCTAGTATAGTTGGCACTAAGCATTGTTTTAGAGGAAGGGAAAGTCTTCGTCCAAATTATATTGAGGCTAGAGACACGTTTCTAGAAACTCACATGGATCGACTCTAAGATTATCTTAGCCATTGATTAAGCTTTAATCTTGGTTGTTGGTGCTTCAAGAGTGGATTATAAGAGAAATTTTATGGGCACTTAGAGAAGAAACACAAGAAACACCATAACTTCGATTTCCTTGGTAGATCAATTTCCATAGAGCAACAACAGTTGCTGGAGAGCCAGATATCGAAGAAGTGAGTGAGGGGCAAGGAAAGTGAGGCTAGAGAAAGATTTCCAGATCCAACGAGTGCTTTTGTAGAGATGAAGAAGAGCCAGAGTGAGGCTGACACAAGGATTCTACAGTAGCCTCTAAGGCAGTTCGATTTGGAGATTCATGAAGTCGTTTCAGTTTTCCAGTGGAAGAATCATTTTGTAGAGGGTAGGAGAAGCATTTCCAAATTCATTGACAAGAATAAGAAGCAACTCAGATTGAGATCCAGGCCATACGAATTATAGCATTTGCATAGCCCACATAAAAGGTGACACAGGGAAACTCATAGAGGGTTTCAGAGGCCATTCTTCAATGCCAGATTTGCTTGTGGGGTGAGGAAAATTCATCACCATATTTTTGCCAGTATTTTTCTCTATAAGATTTCAAATTCGACATCTAGATTATTTTACTTGGAATTTCTCACCGATTCTTAATAATAAAACCCTTAGTTGTTGCACCGGCTTTCCCAAGTTGGGTTTTTCCGGGGACAATTGTCCAAAAATAACTGTCATTTTTATGTGTGTGTGCTAGTATTTTCTCAGTTTCTAGCGCTATTTATTTCTACAGTTTTATTTGTGAAGGTTGCATTGTGTTTATTTTGATATTGTCGTAGCAATAAATTGAATAATTAATTTATCAGTTAGAATAAATAATACTAGCTGTCGCAATAGGATTTCAGTTTTGGATTTTTACATATTATAAATTACAACCTTTTTTTATGAGATATGATCTTAAAAAGAAGCAGTAATAGTGTCTAAAATCTCTTTTCTGTTTGGACTTATAGGCCACTTTTTCTATTATTGTTTGATTTAACATCGTATCCTTCTTGCAATTGTTTGACACTTTGTAAAGGTTGTTAGTTTTTTAATTTTCTTTATTTTACTTCAAAGTTCTATTATAGGCTTTAAATCGGGCATATCACCCATGTTTTTGGCCTAGCCAACTAGAGATTTGAGGATTGTGTGAGTGAATCTTTAATACTCATCAACAAGGCTAAGGCATGCCAATAAGCACATTTTTCAAAACTCTCCAAATGATGTTTGTCGATAACATAGTCAACAGATACATCATCTATGCAAGAATCAAAATGAAGACCAACCACCATATTTTCATTAAATAGTTGCTACAATGAATTCTAGTTTAGATGATTGAGCCACTCATTCCAAAGTTTTCTCAAGTAACTGCCATGAGAAATAAAAAATGATGGAACAAATTATTACCTAAAGTTGTTGAGTTTGTACAACCTAGTAATATTATCAACAATTCTTGTGGCTAGGACATGTTTAGGATATTTTAAATCCATAATTACAAATTGGTGAGGCAAGAACTCTATAATTTTAGCTTCCTAAATTAGTGATTTGGTATACTAATAAAAGGTTGCAAGAAGACTTGGAACACATAATACATCATTAAAATCACAATAATCTAATTAAATGTTCTAAACCTTACAAAATTAAGAGATTTTTCATCAACAACAAATATTTGTTAGGTCTGACAATGATTTAGAGAAAAAAATTGGCATTATATTTAATCATATGATAAGATTCTCCATAATTAATAATCCACCCATAAGAATAAGAATTAGATGTTGCATTAAATGAAAAACCTAGAAGAAGAAAGTGAACATCCATGAAAAGACGAGTTAACATAAACAAAATCACTATTTATGTTAAGTTTATCTATTATTTTCTCTAAGGCCTCCATATTTTTAAAACATTTTGACTCTAGATGACCATTTCACCCACAAAAATTGCAATGTCTATCATTTTATTTATTTTGGTCCTTTATCACCATTGGAAGTAGAAGTTAGCTGAGAGGGTTTGGAACCCTTGCTTCCCTTGTTGTTGCAAGGATGTTACTTCTTTTAATGATTAATTTTATCTTTTTATTAGACCACTAAGGTCTTGTCTGATGTACTTGCGGTGTTGATCACTCCAAGATGCAAGAGCTTATCTTGTTTTAATAGAGAATCACAAAGAGACACAAAAATGGGATCATTGTAAGAAGCCCCTAGAACTTCTATGATGGAGTGAAAAGTGCATAAAAAATTAGATTATGCACTACCAAACTTAGAAAGAATAACATATATATACATTAGTCATCCTTCATATAAAGCTTTTGAATAAAATTCTAAATGTTTTAAACTTAGATAAATAATATTTAATGTAAGAGAAATCAATGGAATTTAAAATAATAATAATAATTGTTTTTCACATTGGTGGGCTTGAATCACATTATATTTATCAAATAAAATTTCCAGCTTATCCAAAGCTTCATTTGGTTCATCAATTCCTCAAAGTTGAAACCATATATCAAGAGATGATTAGTCAACATGCTTCACCATTGTGGTTATCCCATTTCGATTTAGTGTCACCATGAATGGGGTACTTTCCTTTTCCCAAGATAATATGATACATTCATTTACTTTTTGTATATCCTCCATATGGAATTTCGAAGAGAAGTTGATGGTACTTGCAAGAAACATATAACTTAGAGTAACCATATTAAAATATGTAGGTAATTTGGGTTCAAAAGCTAAAAGTATCTATCTTAACGGAAAGCTCTAAAAAAAATAAGCAATTAAAATAAATAAATGAAACTATCTATCTTATTAAAGTATCTATCTTATTCCCTTTAAAGTATAAAAAAAAAAATAAGCAATTAAAGTATCTATCTTATTCCCTTTTTAAAAAAATCCATAAAAAATACACCATGTGGTAAGTAGAAGTTGGCCATGTTGCTATGTATACACAATAAAGTTATTATGTAAGAATAATTCCCTTCATTCTCTAATGTTGACTATAATCTCACTTGTCACAAATAAGCTACTTATGAAATGGCACTTTTATAAAATAAGTGATTGACTTTTAATATGAAGTTATTTTATAAATTAAAGCAACATGCAAAAAGTAATTTAAGAAAAAAATGTTAAAGTTAACTTAAGTGAAGTGCACTTTACAAGGTGTGAAATAACACAATTTCGCGTGAAGTTTTACAAAATGTAATTAAAAAAAAAAAAAGAGCTAACTCAAGACATATTATGAATAAAGTAATTTTCAACTAAGTTAATACTTGATATATAACAAATTTGAGGGAAGAGGAGGGATATTTTTTTATTTTTTTATTTTTCTAAAACTTTCTCTCAAAATGTGTGCTTACCTCAAAACCTTTGTTTTTCCCCGCAAAATACTTTAACTTTGTCACGCTAAAAAAACAAGTGAAATTTCAAAAATAAATAGATTCTCAATGTTAATGTAATTATATATCGGTTAGTTTACCTACAAAATGCAATATTTTCTTTTGCTTCTAATTTGTTCAACTCACATGAAGTGTAGAGAAAACAAAACACTTAGAAAAAAAAACACTTTCCACTGTATTTCTCTGTATTTTGAAAAAAAATTGGTAGATTGGGAAATATTTTTGGGTGAAATTAAATGTAATAGTCCACACAATCCAAAAATGCAACAACACAAGTTCAAGATCTTAATTAACAATGGAAATGAGTCTTCAAACGGATCATGATACCATGTTAAGAAAAATATATTATTCCACACAAGATGAACACCTTAACTAACCACTCACGCAACCAAATAAAAGATCATAACATTAATGTTTCTATGTGGTTATAATCCTCTAAGAAGGAAACAATCCATAGACCTAGCTGATGTGGCCACTTGAGGCAATTTATTCATCCAAAATAAAAATTTGTGTGTAAGAGTGTTTGTCACTATTGATAATTATCAAATTCTCGTCCATGTTTTTTAAATAAATATCATGTACCATTTGCATTTTAAGCCATGGAACAAGTCATAAGTATCATCACTTTGTGTCTAGAACATAAAGTTACCATAAAATTACATAACTACAAACACATACTAGATAAACACACTTTTTCCTTAAAGACACGGTAGACCAAGTTGATCTTAACTAACTCCTAAGTGTCTATATATCCTCATATTTTATATGCATAAAGAATTTGAATTTAATTTTTTCCAAACCATCCGTATTTGAAATACACAACATAAATTCAAACTCAAAATATGCTCAAACAATTCAAGTTTCATTTATGCTTGCATTTATCTAATGCAACAAATTGAATAAGCGAGTTCCTGAAGGCATTCAAAATCAAAATATTAAACACTATTTTGAACACAATGTATTATAAATTCCTTCAAATTCCACTTGAATTCAAAATTTCCCACAAGAAAATAATGTGGTGGAGTTGAGCATGCCTACCTTAAACTAAATTATAAATTGTAATTGCAAATTCATTCATAAATAGAATTAACTCATTTGTCCATCACTATCAACATTTGAAATGATATAATTAACCAATTTGCACTTAGGAATTATGTCCAACCATGGGAATTCCATTGTAACATTATCCACCCATATTGACTCATTATTATAACTAGCATCTAATACATAACTATCCCCCTTTGAACTAATTTGAAAGGCATGGGGCACTTCAAAAATGCCCATTTACACTACTAATGAATTCTACGATAGAAACAATGTATATAGTGGAAACTAATCTAACTATGAATATATAAAAAATGAATGCAAAACAAATCAAAGGCATATAGATTTGTAGACAAGTTTCTAGTGCATCAAAAAATAAATGTTAAGCATGTTAATCTTACACATTTAACCATTACCTTTCAAACATAATTCAAATAAAAAAAATCCTGTATGGTTATCTCAATTGGTTGAGTTATCATTTCTAAAAGTACCTCAATAATGGGAGGTCACGGGTTCAATTCTCCTTGAAACCTTCAACGTTAGGCTCTACTAATAATCCAATGGGAAGTGATACCTTCGGGTGGATTTTCTAGATATTTCCTCAAAAAATAATAACAAAAAGATACAATAACATTATGAATTGTTTCATACCAATAACCAACAAAAAAAATACTTATTTTACCTATAAATTCTCCACCAACTAGATGTAATGAAGAATAATCCACCCAACTATAGGGACTATGCTAAAAGGAATACCATTGAACTAGGGCTATGAATATGAAAAATTGAGACCCTTATAGTGGGATTCAATTCCTTTAATCAAACCAATTCTAAGGTTTCATAAAAATGGACTTGGCCTTTCCGAACCATTCTATCATAACAATTCCACTTTATCAACATTTCTACCTTTTTAGTCTGTACCACAATAGGAATATGATATACTTCACCGAACAATAGGGCCTCAAGCCATCCCCCTTATTTTAAATATCTCTAATATAAATTTATAAGGAATCTCTAGTGCTAAGCACCGAGGATCTTGATTAGGAATAATGGATTTCATTGCTCTCAACATTCACCTATATGCTTAGTCATGTTTTTTCTATTCAAGGAAATAGGGTGAGAAATGAGAGAAAAGGGGAGTAGTCACCTAACAAACACTCTATGTAGGAAAGGAATGTTCCAAAAAAATAATAATGAATGGAAAACGACCTTGCATGTTGAGAGTCATATTTTGTGTATTGCATGCTGAGAAGACAGTTCCATATCATGAGCTATTTACTTCATCTCGATTCATAAGGCCCTCAATTGGTTAAATGGTTCAACACATGTCTTGGGGTAATATTATTTTCTCAAGAATCCTTTGTATGAGCTTGGTTCAATGTTGGGTCATTTATATCATTAAAAGGCTAGCTAGATGTGTATAAAGAAGATATGGAAGAAAAAATATCTCAATCAAATGGAGCCCTTGCCTAGTTTGTAGTCATGCTTAGATTAGGTAAAGTGGGAATTCAAGAGTAGGAATTGGACCAATTGTCCTGTCTATCTACTAAATTTGTAAGTTGAGAAATGTCAAACCAAATTCATATTAAGGAGTGCCCACTTTTACTAAAGGTGATTGTAAATTTATATACCTGGCTAGAAATTTTCCAGTCTCTCCCTTTCTTAAAACTGGGAAAAACTAGGTGTCTAGAAAAGTTACCTAACTAAAAGTTCTCTTTCTAAGAATCCCATGTATTTTTCCTTTTACTTTAACTAATTTCATGGTTTATAATTAATTTAATAATAATAAACTAAGGTTAAAAACTTAGGATAAAGGGACAAACAAAATAAAACATGGTTATTCCTCTTGGCCCCATAAACTCCCCTTTATTCCCCTCCTATGGACTCATAGAACCCTTTTGTTTCTTTCTTTACTTGTAACCATTAGTTTTTTTTTTATATTATTTTTTAATTTTTACACATTTAAAAGGATAAACACACCATGATGATGGGTACTAGGTTAACTTTGAGTAGTTCACCACCAATTTCATGGTAATATTTGAAAACACAACAAGGCAGGGTGATCTTCCAAACATAAGTAGCACAAGGAATTATACTACTATTGCACCATTTTCGAAAAATATATATAATCTCATCATATTGGTTGAAAAAAATGTGTTAACAAATGAATCTATATATGTGTGTGTGTGTGTGTGTTTTAGAGAGAGAGGGACTGTGTTAAAAGGTGTTAACAAATGCATGAGAGAGAGAGAGAGAGAGAGAGAGAGAGAGAGAGAGAGAGAGAGAGAGAAAATGTGTTAACAAAAGCATCTATATTTTTGAAAGATCCACATATATATATATATATATAGAGAGAGAGAGAGAGAGAGAGAGAGAGAGAGAGGTTTGAAATAAATTACTAATAGATTGAAGTTTAACAAGAGAGATAGAGAGAGAGATAGAGAGACAGACTGAGAGATAGTTCAACTAACCCACAGCAGCGTATTTAAATACAGAGAGAGAGAGAGAGAGAGAGAGAGAGAGAGAGAGAGAGAGAGAGAGAGAGAGAGAGAGAGAGAGAGAGAGAGAGAGAGAGAGAGAGAGAGAGAGAGAGAGAGAGAGAGGTCGAAAGAACTACATCTCGTAACAGACAGAGTGCATAAACAAATCTTTAATTAAGAACGAAATGATTAAATATTTTATGTGAAAAACATTTATTTTGTTGAGATGCACCTATTAAAGAGTCATCACTAAAGTTGTTGGTGTCCTAGATAAAATATCTAGCCACTAAATTGTTGAAATTATATGGTGTTGCTTCATTATAATCTCATAGTTCTATAATATAAGTTTTATAGTTACAAAGCTATGATTTAGACAAATATTATTCTAGAGGAAAGGTCCAAGATGCATTGAATCCCTACAACATATATGCATTAGCTTGAAATTCTCATGAAATTCTACGAAAAAATTATCATTATCATTAGACTCATCAAACTAGAGTCTAGGATTAAATTAATTATCATTAACTTCTTCATCATGATTTTTTTTTCGTAAGAATATGAATATTTACGCCGGAGGTGTTATATTTGTTGGAATGGGGTGAGCAAGCACTGTTCACCCCAACCAATCAAAATTTTTTTTCATCGCCCTTCTATCGAATAAGAAATTGACAAATGTAATCACATGCTTTGTTTGTCGTCTATCTTCGTCCTCCCGGACTGTCTGCCATTCATTCCGTATTGAAATACGCGCTACCTTGGAAAGTCTTCACTGCAACGATCATACTCGATCCCTCCACATTATTCGTCTCATCCACCTGGTTCGATCCCATCCCAACTACACCGCTACTCTTGACCAAAGCCTGTGTAAACGAACAAGCCGAATCCAGATTCAAACCCTTTTGCCCTCCGATGCTGCAAGATTATCATATCCTATCATTCTCAGATTTCTCATTGAAGAAAACAAACCCATAGACAACCCGAGCCTTTGGGGATTCTGGAATCTCTTCAAAATACAACAGATTAAACCTGCATGCAGCCTCTCAAATCAAATCGGTGGCTTGTCTACTGATACAATCTCCATGTGAGGGGCTCTAGATTTCCCTGAATTCGCTGTACCTTACAAACCCAAAAAGCTTTTGGCTAGACTCATATACATATTCCTTTCTGCTAGAAGAATGCCTCTACAAAAGGGCGCTCTTAGTGGCCAAAAGAGTCCATACTCACATGAGTGAATCAGGATTTAACTTGGACATTTTCTTGGTGAACAAGCTCATTGTTTTGTATGCCAAGTGTGGGAGCCTGATGGACGCCCGCCGAGTTTTCGATGAGATGCCTGTGCAAAATGTGGCCTCATGGACCGCTCTGATTCAAGCTTACTCCAAGCATGGCGAGGTCAAGGAGGCCTTGGAGATGTTTTTCTAAATTCAAAAGAATGATACCCAGCCGGATCAATTCATGTTTTCCACCATTCTCAGTGTATGTGCCAACTTGGCTGTTCTGGAAGACAACAAGAAGGTACATGAAGATATTTTTAGAAGGGGCTTTCAGTCTGATGTGTATGTAGGGATTGATCTGGTAGATATGTATGTGAAATGTGGATGTATAGAGGTTGCATGCAAAGTATTTGACAAAATGCCTGAACGAAATGTGGTTTCTTAGACTACCATGAGTGCAGGATATGCGCAATTTGGGGATGTTGGACGGGCTACGGAGCTCTTCGAGAAATTCCTGAACGAAATATGTTCTCGTGGACTGCAATGGTTACTGAATACACCCAGGTTGGATGCCTTGATGAAGCGTTGAGGCTCTTTCAGAAAATGTTGGGGCAGAATGTGGTTTCATGGAATGCCATGATCGCAGGCTACACATAGAACATAAATTTTGATGAGGCCTTGAGGATTTTTCGAGAAATGCAGCTGACAGGCCTGAAGTTGAACTCAGTAACCATTGCAAGCATTCTCCTGCCTGTGCTAATTTAGCAGCTCTGCGCAAGGGTATGGAGATCCAACGAAAATTTTGATGAGGCCTTGAGGATTTTTCGAGAAATGCAGCTGACAGGCCTGAAGCCGAACTCAGTAACCGTTGCAAGCATTCTCCCTGCCTGTGCTAATTTAGCAGCTCTGCGCAAGGGTATGGAGATCCATGATAGCATAATTAGGAGGGTATTCCAATTCAATATCTTTGTCTGGAATGCCCTTTTAGACATGTATGCCAAATGTGGGAGCATAGAAGAAGCACGCCAAGTCTTTGAAAAAATGCCTAAACGTAATGTGGTTTCACAGACTTCCATCATTATGGGGTATGTTGCACATGGTTTTGGGAAGGAAGCACTTCAACTCTTTGAACAGTTGTAGCTTTTTGGAATAAAACCAAACAATGTAACTTTTGTCGGTGTTCTCTGTGCATGTGGCCATGCAGGGCTAGTAGATGATGGCTAGCAATATTATAATTCCATGAAGCAAGATTATCAACTTTCTCCTTCAATGGAGCACTATTGCTACATAGTAGACCTTCTTGGTCGTGCCTGGCATCTTGAAGAAGCAGAAGAATTTATCAACAAAATGCCAATCCTCTGTAGGGTTTCCTTTGTTGGTTCGTCATCTACCCCTATTGCCATGATAGCCCTCCTCCTAGGAGCAGTTCTACCAACACTCATAAAATTTACATTGACATTTTGTGATCCTATAATGCTTCCCACTTTTCCAATCATGCCAGGTTGATAAACTTTCCTGCAAAGAATGAGACTTCCCTCGAGACTGACATCCACACTATAGGCCCCAACCTTAGTTAGATGTGGAATACCGTCCTTCACCTTCCCTTCAACTATGATATCCCCTCCTTCTGAGAGAGCACTAGAAAATTTTGACTCTATATGTGCCAGCTATACCTGGATTGACTCCAATGGTTCTTGAGGCGAGCCATCGTGTGGTACTTTTTCCTCGATTATTCTCAAGCCTCTTTGCTTTGCAATAAATCAGCATTGAATAGGTTCACAATTGTATCAGATAAAGGTTCAATAATTCCTTTAGTAATCATAGCATGAAGCAACCTTGTATCCAAATCGTCGGCAGCTCTAGCGGAGGCATAGATCACCTTCACTGATTTCACACCACTAACTCCTGCCACTAACTGCACAGAAAGCCTTCCCAGGCTTTCCGCCAAACCTACATAGGGGGCAAGTTCAGAGAGAACCTAACAAAAAACCATCATATGATTTTATCAAACAGGAATTATTTATAAACATGACATATGCAATCCACACAAGAGAAACAAAAGTCCTCCTGGAGAGGACTGATTAGAGTGAAAACAAAATGTCAAGAGAGACACTGAAACAAGAACCGAAGTTTATAAAGTTGAAGACTGATAAGATGGTTTAAAACGTGAAATATTTCCTTGGGCCAACCAAACAATTTTCAGCACTGAACACAACAATTCAAATGATTAAGTACAAATTACTTCCAAAAAATGAAATTAGAGTTCACTGGAATTTACCTCAGCAGAGACCATGGGAGCATTGACAGCTGTTGCAGAGAGCTCACCCATCAGGGCTCCAGCAACAACCTCGGCTATTTCTATTGCAACACCTTCCTGCATAAAATTTGATTTTGATGAGTACTATTTTGTGTGAAATGGACAGTAAGCCCTTATAATAGTAAGAGTCATGGAAATATGAATAAGAATCCTAGAATTTTACTAAGAAATTTTATCAAAAAGGGAGGTGTACCTGTGCTTCTATTGTGCTTTCCCCAATATGAGGTGTCACAATGACCTTCTCGTGCTGTACTAATTTGTTGTCTACTGGAGGTTCTTCTGTAAATACATCAAGTGTTACCTGTTTTTTATTAAAAACAATGCGAGGTTTGTAAGCACCCATAGGAACTTGGACAACCATCATTTCAAGAATATGTGAAATAAGTCTAATAGTTTAATTTTTTCACATGTCTCATAGACAAAAATAAGTTTCCCTTCTGAGCAACACTGGTGAAGTTAGCTTGTCAAATTTTAGAAAGTTTCCCTTCTAAGCAACACTGGTGAAGTTAGCTTGTCAAATTTTAGAAATGTATTATAATGAGCGATTAGTAATATTGTGCCATGCAAAAATTCATTTAGGTTACATTTTGTTAATGGCTCTAGGAATGCTTTCTTTCTCTTGTTGGACATCAGAAACAGATTTAATTTTATATAGCAGATCCAAATCTTGATCAATAACACTCATACAACTTAACAATCCTGGGATATTGAAGTATGGCCAAAACCAATTTAAAAGTTACCCTATTTTCAATACTTATATGGTATCTTCCCTATGTAGATTTACTTCTAGTAGTGAATACAAGGTGAAGGATGAAGTGGGTAGTGTAGGCATTGGGTTTTGGGTCTTCGAATGGCTCGAGGAGGTCAGTGGATGGGATTCTTCAAGAGTATTAGAATGAGTGGATGAAGCCTTTGGAATGGAGGGATTTTACATACTGAGTTTCATATCCCCTTTCGGCGTTCCCTTGCACCTCCTGGTGCAATTTCTAGTTTATTCCTTTATTGAATTGATTGGTTCTATGAATTCCCATCAACGTGCTACTACAAATTGATCAATATGTGTGCATTTAACCTTATGAGAACCTATAAAAGGACATTTCACTACATGAAGGCCTATTATTTTCATAGATAAAACCATTTTTTTCCATAACCTTGGCCTATTATTTGTATAGATAAAATCAAAATTTTGCATAACCTTTCAATGTTGATTTAATTTTTCGTAAAGACGTGAATTTTGGAAATGGTTGTTATGTGAAAACTTTTAAGTTTATAACATCCAAAAAAATATTGAGCTTTGCATCCAAAATAGCTAGATCATTTTCTTTTGCAATAATTTATTTCAAGCAAATGATTGCAACATCATTGATTAGGAAATCACTCTAATTTCTTTATTGATTGGTGCTAGTAGCAAAGAAAACATCATTGATAGCAACCCTTTTTTATAGAATATCAATAAAATTTATGAGAATGATATCCAATTTTTATATCAAATTCCCTCATCCTTAGTGTTAATATGTTATGACTCTAATATATAGTTCATTTTAAGTTAGCCTAATGTATTGCTAAGTTAAAGTGTGCCTTTAGTTTGTATATTTAGTGCGCTTTGCACTGTATTTCCTTGATGATCATAATCATGTTATTCCTACATGAGTTATCAAATGGTTCAAACATATCCTTAATAATAAACTCATTTTATATGTTTCTCAACACTTGATTGGTCCATGAATTCCATTTCGATAGAATGAAGGGTCATTTATTGGCAATCAAAGTGAGCACGTTCATGTAAATTATTTTTGTGTTGATTAATTACTGCGAGTGGTTTCTTGGATTGGGTTATGGATTATTTCCCTCTTTGAGGGTTTTAACCATGCAAACACTGTTAACTTAGTTTTTTATTTGAGTGTAAACATTTGTATAAAGGTGTTTAGCCTATAGCACATTTTTCAACATGGTATCATATATTATATGAATATTCACTCTCATTATTGATTTATTTGAAATGGATCATAATGTTATTTTTCATCTATATTTATGCTTTTAGAGTGGGAAAATTGGAGGAATTAGCCTACAAGATCAATTTTATTAGTGGGCCCCAATATGGAGAATTGGAATTTGAAACCTTCTAGATTCATTTTGAATCATTAAACATTATTTTTTTTTCCAGAATCTATCACTTATGTGAGACCCATTGGTGTTATTAAACAACCAAATATCTTTCCAATGGTGCAAAAATCACATCAAATGGTATTTTTATACAAAACGTATTCCTCTAGTAAGTTGACTTACTGTATTGAACACAATGGTATGAGTGGAAGCCACATCATCCCTCCTTACTCATGCATATGGGTCTAGAAAATGTGTGGAAATTTATGAATACTCTAGAAGGTTAAATCCCATAACTCTAATTGAGGATTAAGGTGTAAAAATTTACCCCTACTTCGCTAGCGAGCTATATTAGATATCAAGCCATTGGGAGGATTAGGGGTTCCATTCTGTGCTATTGTATTTCATTCCATAATAGATAAAAGTAATTGGGAGTGGGAAATAAGAGAGAATAATAGAGGGAGCTAAACTTTTTTAGCATATTTATAGACCATATATCTTCTGTAACTCCATAAAGAGTACCTCTACATTTGTACATGCACATTTTCCATATCAAAGAAAAAGAGAGAAAAGTAGCCTCACTTTCCCTCTATATTTTCTCCCATAAGGGTTTCCCGAGGAAATAGTTGTTCTTTTGTTGATGGTGTGTTTATTTGTTTCTATTTTATGTTTCTCACTATTTCATTTAATTAAGTAAAAAATAAACTAACTAAATAATTTGAAATATAAGGGAAAAAATAACATTAAATATTTCAATAATTTTATCAAATATGTTGTGACAAATTGTTCTTTAGGAATATCCATAGTAGTTTATGGATCGTATTGGTATCAAAATATGTTTCTTTGGGATATTTTGTGGAAATTCGTAGGAGACTTGGGAAGTTATTTAAGCAAAAGGTCATAGAACCCTAGCCATGGTCGACTAGTATGTTCACGATAACCCTCATGATAGAGTAGAAGAGAGATTTGTGAGGCTAGAAGTGCAAGCCACTGATATAAATAATAATATGAACCTTCTTATGATAGCTCTAAAAAAAGTCTTGGAAACAAGAAAGATGGAGTCTCTAACTCAGAGGTCATATTGGAGGGGAAATCGAGAGATCATGAACAACTAGAAAAGGAGTTAAGGAAATAACACGAGAAAGAGCAGTCGAGTTTGAGTACCATTAATCATTCACAACTCTTATTAAATATGCAATAAAAAGTGGACATAATTCATACCAAGGTGAGATTGATGCATTAAAACTAAATCATTGACTGTAATAATTAGAATTTTATTTAAGAATTAATCATATAGATGAGGAGTAGAAAATATCATTTTTTAGATCTAAGTTAGAGGCCTATGCTCTGACATGGTGGTAAATCCATATAGAAACACTTAGGTTGGAGGGTGATCCAACAATAACTATGTGGGAGGACTTCAAAAACCCCATCAAGTCCCAGTTTTACCTTATTGGGTATGTAGAGAACCAATGGATCTCATGGCACTACTTCAGGTAAAGACAAGGGAAGAGTGTACAAGACTACACCAATGAGTTTATAAAAATGACCATCATGCTAGGTATCTCTCCCAAGAACCCAAATGTACTCCTCAAGTATCTATAGGGTCTACATAGTCATCTACAAATGCAAGTGATGATTCTCAGGCCAAGAATAGTGGACAAGACATGTGTACAGGCACAACATATGGAAAACATGGGTCAAAAGAAATGGAAGACAAGTGGTTTGAAGAAAAAAGAGCATCAAGAAACTTACAAGGAGGGGAAGGATAAGTGGAAAGGGGAAAGGGATAAGAAAATAACATCCAATACACATGTATAATGGCCCTAAATGAAAAATATAATTAAATAAAAAATTACATACATCAATTTGAGACCATCAACAACATGGAAATAATTCATTAATAATTACACAATCCACATGAAATATGAGTGGGAGGAATAATACCTGGGAGTTGACGAACCAAACTTACTTACAACCTATGAGTATTGCACTATTATGATCCTATTGACCACAACTAACATTTTGGGAATGACTCTCCACCCAACCATAGGCTCACCTACACTATGTCCTTCTATAGTTGGCCACCCATGAGCCCTCAATCAAATACCTCTTCGAGTGAATCATTCCTATCCCATAATTTCCCTCCTATCCCAAAATTCCCCTTGGAAATGATTGCCTCACATCCTCCTTCTCATCATAAAATAAGACAACTTGTTCCAAAAATGGAAGGAAATTCTTCATGCATGTAATTATTATTTTACTTTTATTAATTTGAATTTTTTTCCATAAATTTATTCTTACTATTCTTACTATTTTTTCTCATTTTCTTTTTATAAAATAGTTTCCTTTATTTAATTATTATGAAATTCACTTTATTATTTATTATTTTGTTTATTTATTAATTATTATTATTATCATTTGTATTATTTATTATCTTATTTACTATTATTATTATTATATGAGGCATTGCATACTCCCCTCTTTAAGGAGCTTTATCTTGAATTTAAGTATAATCATATACATTGTTTATTTAATTATTTATTCTTTCCTATCCAACACCCTCTCATATAATTAGTATAAGGACCACCCAAGTGACCATATCAAACATTTAATTTACATCAAAACACTAAGGAAAGTGCAAGTTCTCTCAAGCTATTTTTTCCCAACTTTTGGAACCAGGCTAAAAGAACCATCAGTTTATACAAGAGCCCTAAGGCTTAAACCTCATCTTCCCCAAGGCAAGCATCCAGTTTGGTACTCACATACCAAAATAATCTCAAAAGGATAATCCAAACTCCATCTAAAACTCCTACCAAGTCTAGCTCGAGGCATAGAAGTCCCCCGCAAACAAATCCATCCCACTTTTTGATCGCAGGCTACCTCGCCAAACCCACATTAACACTCTCTTATGGATATAAAACTGCACTTCTCATTTTGTCCCAAATAATTTTAAATCTGGGCAATCTCATAACATTGATTAACATTGATGCGGAAGCACTTTTCTTCATTTACTGGTTATGAAACCAACCAACCAGAAACTCACATCTATATGTGGAAGCTTCACTTTTCCATCGATGGTAGAAACCATATAACAAGAACCCATTTCATAGTACTTGAACTAACATTCGAATAATAATCCATAGAAATAAACTTTTGTTCTTACCTCCACGGGAGTTCTATTTAATATCCAAGCTTTATCATTAAAATCATTTTATAAGGCCTTCAACATATCAATCATTAAATATCCTCATAATCTAATGCCAAACTAGCATATCGGTCCTATCCAAATTCAACTTTCATAAGAACCCATATACCTTAATGCCTATTGGGTTTGCCTTTCGTTAACCCCCAATGACTAGGTTAACGTCCCATTTCTATTTGAATACCAACCGCCATTATATAACCCATTTCCTTTAGATTTAAAACCTCAGCATATCATAACGCTTCAACATATATCAAACCAAGAATCTGAAACATATTTGGGTCCCACAACAACTTACCTTGCGTTAACATCCTTGCAACTTGATAATGTGATTTCCCTTGGATCCCTTGCCTCAATGATCGAACGCAAATCGTAATTTTTTTTGCTCCGATAGTTTAACATCCAAAAAATTTGCGAAATTCGTGGTTTTGGATTACCACCACTGCCACGCGTCCACTGCTGGCCTTTATCGCGTTGAAAATGGAAAAACAACTTACCATTTAAAACTTATGCGAAAACCATAAATGGTTTTCGATTTCCGCCTTCTGTTGGCTCACGGTTCCGGTTCTAATTCCACTTCATCTTCATGGTTCCAATTCTAATTCTGCGTTCATTGATCTATGATTCCATAGTCTCTTCGCAAATTAACATTCCCCCATTTCAACGTGACTTAGGGTTTTAAGTACAGTCAGTGTCAGATCTTCGCACAGTCCTTCGCCCTAGTTTCATCTTCAAATTCTGCCTTCCTTGATTCGGTGGCTTTCAAATGGCAACTCTAAACATCATTCTTACCACCTCTCAGTTCCTCTTATGAGTGGAATATAGACTTTACTCCATTCTAGATCTAAATCACTAATTGATTGGAGATTTCGTTCTCTCCTGGGTGATCGATCCTTTCGTGATCGATACACCTTAACTCTTATGTCTTCCTAAATATATATACAGAATTTCCAATTGACCTTTATCATTCAACTCAATCACAGTATTGACAATTTCATCAATTTGTTAGTAAATTAACAGAATACCACTTCATTTCTATTGCCTAGTTCACTGAAACACAAAACATTCCTCATACATAATTCGATCAAAGAATACACATGTATTTCACACAAAATTCAAGAAAAAATTCTTCATTAAATACAAAACCTACTTCCTCTGTGGCCTGATCTTCAATTCGATGGCCTTCTCCTCACTACTCTGCCTCTGAATCTCTCTCCTCCTATCTTCCCGTAGGCTTACATTTATACATGATACTAAGGAATCAATTAAGTTTCCCTAACAGCTCACCCAAGACTCTTGGAATTCTCAACATCCTAAATTTAGACTCAATCTCTAGAATAACTGAAACTGATCCTAATTCGATTGTCTCTTCACATTCCTAACTGATCACCTTCCTCTCATGTTCTCTAATGGTTTGAGAACATTTACAATTCCTCACTATTTTATTCAAAAATACTAATAATTACATGAGAATTTAGAAACATAAGACCCCCCTATGTCTTATAAAAATACAAAGTATTTCTTGAGCCTAATGCCCCTGCATCAGACTCCCAAGGTTAAATTTGATCATGATCTCCTGATCATGTGTCTTTAATCTCTGCCTCCTGGATCCCATACTCTATTTTGCTGTTGTCCAACAGCTGCATTATTCTTCAACTGAAATTCTCCAGGTCTCCATATCTTGTTCTGCATCTTACCTCCAGGTATGCTTTCACAATCTCTTCTTGTCTTTCCTTTGCTAAAATTCTTATGCTTTCTTGCTGCTGTCTGCTGCTTCTGAGACACCTTCATCATCAGTCTTCTAACGCTTTCAATCTCCATGTCCAACTTATCTTCTAGCTGGAAATTCCTCTGCCCACTGCTGCTGTTTTCAATTTCTGTTGCTTCCAACATTGATGTTATTGCTGTCAATGTTGCCTCACCGATTGTTGCTAACATTTTTTTTACTCCTGCAGATGTCACCCCACATGCTACTTTAGCTGCCACCATAGATGTTGCTAATGCCAATGTTGCCTCACCCCAAACATCCTGAATATCTCTTAAGATATCTCCCTCTGCAACATTTTTATTTTCCTCATCACCTGCAAATTTACTTTTAGAAAATAAACCATCGATTAATTTTCTTCCTGCAGTAACATACTCATTAAATATACTAGTAAACATAATCAAATTTGTCAAACTAGTGTATGCTCCTTTCACAACTTCAGGAAATTTTACTCTAGTGTCTGCAATCTCTTTCTCCTGTTTAAATGTTTCCAGCAAACATTTCAACCACTCATCAGTGTGCTGCAATCTAAATTCAGCATCTTCTTCTTCTTCTTTGAAAATATTCAGTATTTATCCATCATCATCTTGATTGATTCTGGTAATCAAATCAACATCTTCAAGCACTGTATCCTCATCCTCTATCAGAACAAAATTTTGATTTTCCATCACTGTGATAAATCTGAAAGTCTGCCCCACAATTTTCTCTTGGCCCATCAGACAAGCCAATTCTTCCTTGTCACCAACAGTAACAAGTTTCTGCATATGAGACATGACTGTCTCACCTTCTTTCTGCAACAGTTCCTCATCTTTTAAGACAACTCCAAGAGATGGATTGTCTTCTGCAATACCTGTGAACATAAACAAATTGTCAATTTTAAAATCACAAGACCCAATGGTCTCACTTGCTGGTCCAACCACAAAATTTTCTTTCTACAGTTCTAAGTCTCTTTTAAGACTCATAAATTCTTCACTGTCATTCTCCTCTAACAAGACATCAGTATGTTGCTCTGAGTTTCATCCCAATTCCTTTGTCAGCACATCAGTATGCTGATTTGCATCCTCCATGCGACTGTCAGCTAGTCTCTCCTTCTTTCCATTATCTGCTTTATGAACACTATTCATGAAGACCTTCCTGCCTTTCTTCCTCAACAAATTATCCTATGCATAGGTCCTCTGTTTATGCAATTATCTTCTTTGAAAATCCAACCTTCTATACAATTCAACAACTTCAATTGAAGTAGACTTTGGGAACCTTACACAACTGTTTATACCTCCACTTGTTCTTGACTGGTCATCAGATGGTCCTTCATTCTCAGCCTCAATATTCTCATTAGACTCCTATGTCTTCAATTCCTCCTGAGACCTTGCTATCTCAGCATTGATCTAAACAGATTTCAGATTCAATTTCTCCTCCTCAACAAACTTTAAAGCTTGTTCATCTCCCTGTGATGTACCTGCAAACATACACAACTCTTCAGTTTTAAAACCAAAAGAATTTTCAGTCTCGGTTGCTTCATTTATCAGTGCCTCAGACTGATCCTCTTCCTTTGTAGAACCGATAATCACCTCCCAATTTTCAGATTCAAAAATACGAGGCTTTACATCATCCAGCTGATCTGGGCTTGTCCAATACCTCAGGAAATCATCAATAATTTCCTCTTCAACAAGACAAACTTCTTGCTGTCTTAAATATTCACCATGATTCACAAGATATTTTACAGACCTCCATTCTTCATCTGTACTCTGTTCTGATTCACAAACAAAAACTTCTCTTCTCAACTCAGCTGCTTTGAGTTCTACACATTCCAACTGTACATTCCTCCTCTGTTCAAGCTTTCTCAGCTTTTCTTCAAACTGCATGTTCTCTTGCTGTTCTCTTCTCTGTTGTAGCTTTGGCCACTTTACTCTCTTCTTCATGAGCCAACCAACTCTCTGGCTTTCCTCTATCATCATATTCAGTTTGTTAAACTGTTCTCTGAGCTCAGCTACCTCTTTCTCATATTCTGCATCCATCAATTTCTTCCTCATGCCATTTGTCCTGGGAATCTTCTTTCTCTTTTCTGTTGTGGCCTCTCTCAAAACCTCTGCTATCTCTTCTATGAATATCAGTAGTCATCCTTTTCTCCATGAGTTATTCACTCACAAGCTGCACTAAGCCTATGCAACAACAAGCTCTCCTGCTGCCACTTACCTCACCAATCCTTTCCTCCGGATCTGGGCTTTTGGCAAGTACTGGTTCTCCTTCTGCTGGAACCTTTTGAGCACTCTCTTCTGCTCTTTCTAGGCTTCAATCTGCAACTTTTAGAACTCATTCAACCTCTGTTGAATTTCCTCAAGGTTCTGCCACATTTTATTTTTCACTTTAGAATCCTTTGCTGGACTCTTTCATCACTGCTCTCAAACCTGTGATCTGCTTTTGCTGAGATTTCTTCAATTGCCTGCAATTTGAATTTTGCAAACAATTCTTCAAACTAGAGTTAAACACTTCTCATCAAATCACCTTCTCTTGAGAACACTGCAATTTTTCTCCCTATCCAACCTTTAGCTGAATATCAGGTTCACTGCCATCACCATCAAAACTCTGTCTTCACTTTCTGCAACCATAATTCTACAATCATAATTTCAAATCATATTTAAAATTATTTTACCTGCAAGATCCCTGCATGATCTTGTTCTTCATTCATTCAGTTTTGCAAATCTCTGTTCACTGCAATTCTGTGTACCTTTGCATATCAGATTTTGAAATCTGATCTACTCTCTTCTCTCATCACACATTCAAATTTAATTACAACAAAAATATCCTTTACTTCAAACAGAGCCTTTCCTGCTCTGATACCACTTGATGGCAGGCTACCCCGCCAAACCCACATTAACACTCTCTTGTGGATATAAAACTACACTTCTTGTTTTGCCCCAAATAATTTTAAATCTGGGCAATCTCATAACATTGATGTGGAAGCACTTTTATTCATTTACTGGTTATGAAACCAACCAACCAGAAACTCACATCTATATGTGGAAGCTTCACTTTTCCATCGATGGTAGAAACCATATAACAAGAACCCATTTCATAGTACTCGAACTAACATTCGAATAATAATCCATAAAAATAAACTTTCGTTCTTACCTCCACGAGAGTTCTATTTAATATCCAAGATTTATCATTAAAATCATTTTATAAGGCCTTCAACATATCAATCATTAAATATCC
Source organism: Pinus albicaulis (assembly GCA_034641835.2). Taxonomy (NCBI): domain Eukaryota; kingdom Viridiplantae; phylum Streptophyta; class Pinopsida; order Pinales; family Pinaceae; genus Pinus; species Pinus albicaulis. The sequence continues at coordinate 673,937,883 of CM076576.1, read as the reverse complement.
TCATAATCTAATGCCAAACTAGCATATCGGCCCTATCCAAATTCAACTTTCATAAGAACCCACATACATTAATGCCTATTGGGTTCACCTCTCGTTAACTCCCAATGACTAGGTTAACATCCCATTTCATATTTGAATACCAACCGCCATTATATAACCCCTTTCCTTTGGATTTAAAACCTCGGCATATCATAAAGCTTCAACATATATCAAACCAAGAATCCACAAATATATTTGGGTCCCACAACAACTTACCTTGCATTAACATCCTTGCAACTTGATAATGTGATTTCCCTTGGATCCCTTGCCTCAATGATTGAACGCAAATCACATTTTTTTTGCTCCGGTGGTTTAACATCCAAAAACTTTGCGAAATTTGTGGTTTTGGATTACCACCACTGCCACGCATCCACTGCTGGCCTTTACCGTGTTGAAAATGGCAAAACAACTTACCATTTAAAACTTATGCGAAAACCATAAATGGTTTTCTATTTCCGCCTTCTTTTGGCTGATGGTTCCGGTTCTAATTCCGCTTCATATTCATGGTTCCTCTTCTAATTCTGCGTTCATTGATCTATGATTCCGTAGTCTCTTCGCAAATTAACATTCCCCCATTTCAACGTGACTCAGGGTTTTTGAGTACAGTCAGGGTCAAATATTCATGTAGTCCTTCACCCCAGTTTCATCTTCAAATTCTGCCTTCCTTGATTCGGTGGCTTTCAAATGGAAACTCTAAATAGCATTCTTACCACCTCTCGGTTCCTCTTATGAGCGGAATACAGAATTTACTCCAGTCTAGATCTGAATCACTAATTGATTGGAGATTTCGTTCTCTCCTGGGTGATCGATCCTTTCGTGATCAATACACCTTAACTCTTATGTCTTCCCAAATATATATATACATAATTTCCAATTGACCTTTATCATTCAACTCAATCACAGTATTGAAAATTTCATCAATATTTCAGTAAATTAACAGAATACCACTTCATTCCTATTTCCCAGTTCACTGAAACACAAAACATTCCTCATACAGAATTCGATCAAAGAATACACATGTATTTCACACAAAATTCAAGAACAAATTATTCATTAATTACAAAACCTACTTCCTCTGTGGCCTGATCTTCAATTCGATGGCCTTCTCCACACTGCTCTGCCTCTGAATCGCTCTCCTCTTATCTGCCCGTAGGCTTACATTTATACAAGATACTAAGGAATCAATTCAGTTTCCCTAACAGCTCACCCAAGACTCTTCGAATTCTCAACATCCTAAATTTAGACTCAATCCCTAGAATAACTGAAACTGATCCTAATTCGACTGTCTCTTCACATTCCTAACTGATCACCTTCCTCTCATGTTCTCTAATGGTTTTAGAACATTTACAATTCCTCACTATTTTATTCAAAAATACTAATAATTAGATGAGAATTTAGAATCATAAGACCCCCCTATGTCTTATAAAAATACAAAGTATTTCTTGAGCCTAATGCCCCTGCATCACTTTTGGACTTCGAGGTCACAACTCCAATATCAGGCACTTGGCTTTCTCATGATAGTTCCATATCCGATCGAGAGTTAGACAAGGTAAGATAAATACTAGCATAAGTAGTTAATTGATATTTTCACTGTCTTGTAAGGCACGTTACTTATTATCCCTTGTAGATATAAGCTCCCACAATATCATCAAATAAACTGACAGTCTCGGCCCACCGATGGATTCTCTGTCAATCACCACCTTACAATAGGAAACCAATGCATTAGTTATAACATCATCATCTCATAGGAAATAATTCACATGAAAAATTTTCCATGCCATCATGAGAATACAACATCACTGTTATAAAATGTCCTGAATAGTAAGGAATTACATGCTCATGCATGTCATAATTATACATCTCATCATTAAAACTACATGAAATTATGGCATGCCAAAAAATCACGAAATTCCATCATAATATTATAACATTAACATATCTTTATCAAATATATAGCATGGCTTAAACATAAAAAATAGAACCACATGTAAATAAAACAACATAGCTTAACATCATAAATATGACAATCATCTCAACACATATCACTTAGCGAGAAACATAACCATAAGCATTCTTATCAAGATTCATAAATCAAATTCATTAACATCCATAAACAATGAATACCATCTCTTTCATTTGATGCAACATGTCATTAAACATCCATCCAGGATCTATTTTAGTTATGTTTTCCAGTTAGGGCTAGATCATCACTTCTTATTTTTCAATAAGTAAGTTGAAAATTTACTTGGTAGGGATAGTCACCTCATCGATATGCTCAAGTTTTCACATATTTTCCTCAATAAAGTACACTATAAAATTTCAATTAACCCTCATAATTTTTACCCTTGATCTATAGTCATGTATTCTTTCTTTCTTAGGGAAATTTAGTGAAATTCATCATTAGGTTATTATCAACCTTACCCTCTTTCCTTAAATTATTAAAATCCATTGATTTTTACATCTATTTACATATTTTGCTCACCCATTCTAAGACCAATACATGCAATATCACATAAACACTACGTCTTCATAGTTTAATTTTTCTAGCATGTCTAATTCACTTGCACAAATGGCTTGTTAATACATGGTGTTATATCCATCACTTGGAAATGGTCATTGTTCATCCTCAAAAATACTTGTTTATATCATCAAGTTGTCATCTCAATATCACTTGATCTCTTTTATCATAGGTTCACCCTGTAAGAAATTAAATAAACTCATAAAACACAAATAAAAATACTCTAGACATAGAACTAGCAGAAAAGGCTTGAGAGCCTTATGGCATTCCTCACATATTCTTTATTATTCAAATAATGTTATAATACAGATAAATATATGAGGAAGTTGTTCCAAGATAGTGCGTCTATCTTGGACAAATTAGTTGAGAAAATATCTCAACCACACACACTAATCTAGGATCTAAGTTAGGTAGGCCTAAACTAACTCCTAATCAAGAGGAACTAACATAATCTAGAAAATTAGGCATAAAATCCTAATTTTCAATATTTAATTGATTTAATTTACTTTGGATTTATAATTGTTTTATGAGAGAGAGGCTAACATTCCCCCCCCCCCCCCTCTCCCCCTCAATGATAAATCCAAAATGAGAACGAGGAACCATATTCAAAGTTCTCATGTTGATCCTAAAAAACATTGCCTGAAAAATCACCAAAGTTGGATGCCAAAAAAACTGCAATCTGAAGAGACCATAAGTCAGCTGCATATCTGATTCATCTTTGAATTTTTCTTGATAACTCCATCACGTGCCAAGCTGTAAAAGGATCCATATGTCCTTTGCTTGAAATCAACATCCTTTGTCCATTGAAAAAATTTGAGAACGCCCACTGGCGAATCTGCTGATGATGATCGCCCACTGGCTAGTGATGTTGATGATGTTAAAAAAAATTCACTATTGCTTTCGTTGATGTTGTCGAAAACTTCTCACTGCAGTTGTTGAAAGCTTCTCACTGCTGCTTTTGTTGTCGACCACCGACTGGCGAATTTGTTGATGCCCATTAGCTGATGAATATGCCCACTGGTTGCTGAAGATGCCCACTGGCTGATGAAGATTCCCATTGGCTGCTTTTGCTGATGTTGTCGAAACTTTTAGTCTAACAATCACCATCAATATCATTAACATTTTGCCCCCTTTGTCAGATGAAGGGAGAGACAATCATTTGGAAATTACTTTTGAACTCCCCCCTACAGGTGTAGGAGTGTTGCACTGGTGTACTCTCCTGTTCATCTGCATGAGAGTACCATCTTCATTTGACTGTGGATGAAATAGGTGTGATTGAATTTAGTTGTAGAACTTATATAATATTTGACTGTTGACAACCATTACCAAGGATCAATTCATTCATAATTTATCTTCAATCTGGCCGATTGGTTTTGGTGGAAAAATTTCTCTGATGAATGATTCGGCTTGCCACAATGTCTACAAGCTTGGAGATAAAAACAATGATCTTCCATATGACTTGTTCTTTGACAATGTGAGCATTTTGGTTTGATCGCAACTTCGGGTTGCGTGCATGTTGGTTTGTCTGCAACTTTCGTAAATTTTTTTGATGTGATTTGTTCAAGAAAGCTTGCACTAACGAACTTGATGGGCATTGAATAATCTGGGATATGCAAGTTGTTGTCATCTTTGACATATCCTAATCCTAATCGATTTCTATTACTTTGTATTTCTTCCCATGGCTTGATGATTTGCTTGGAATATAGTTGAACTTGGACAACTTCGAAACTTGAAGCTATTTGGATGAATGACTTATCATCTTTATCTGTATAGTTAAAAGACTTGGAAGCATCACTCTTCTCTTGAAAATCATTTCTTTGTAGTTGCGACTTGACTTTAATGTACTCAATCGTTTCATTTGTCTGTTGTAGATGCCTTGAAATATCAACAAGAGTTGATTTGCTGGTTTGCACCATGTCTTCAACACTTGATAGGATCAAATTGTGAAGAACTTGTAACAGTTGGATGTGTTTCGCCATGTGAACTCGCTCACTTGATTTGAATGACACACTCACTTTCTTTGGAATTTGCTTGATCTCTTGCTTGGTGAAACTTATTTTGCTTGTTTCACGCTCACTAGAACTCACACTCACTTGCTGTAGATTTCAACTTGCTTGATTGCTGTTTAAATATACATTTACTTGTGTTAGAGTTGAAATCGTTCACTTGCTTTGATTGTTTCTTCAATGAACTTCATGCTAGATTGCTTGCTGTTGTGAAATTTTTACTAACTTGATTGTGCTTATTGACAAAGAGTGTTGAACACTATCGAAAATGCACCCAAAAGACAAATGACAAGTTCAAATAATATGACTCAGTTGAAGACTTACTTGACTTAATTGTCTTAGTTTGACCACCTTATCAATTCAAATTAAGGTGTCGGTTTTAACCGAGAATGCACCTTGATAATTCAACTCAGTTACAAAAATGTTTTTATGCAAGTGATACAAAAGGGTGTGGTTGATGTCGTCTTGTCTTGGAATGCTTGATGTGGAATCATTAACTTGATTATTGTGATTGCAAGATGTGGAATATGGTTGTAGAACACATCTTTATCAACTTAATGATGTGTTGCACAAATTTATGTGATTGTTTGTGCTTGTGTACTTAAGCTTGATTACATGAGCTTGATTACTTGTATACGTAAGCTTGCTTATGTGCATGCAAATGTGTAATTTGTTGTGTACCATATTACAAAGAGAGTGTAAAAAAAAAATTGGACATAAGTCATGCACATGTATTCACGACACACAGTGTACCTAAGATCCCCTTATTCAATTTCAGGTAGATCTGGGACACAGTCACCACAAAAAAATATGATTTTATTAAATTTCAATGTACATCAATATTCCATATTTACAATAGCTGCATTGAAGCTTCTCAAGCACAGATTGTGAGAACTCCTTGTCTTCAAAAACTGGATGGACTGACTTAATCTTCTATAAGTAAAAACTTTACTTCCATGAACTTCCCTTTTAACAATATTCACTCTTCACTCCAAATGTACAAAATAAATTTACCTTATCACTCCAAATATTACAAAAAAAAATTTGAACACACCTTATCTCTCAATATATCTTCTTATCCCATACAAAAATATGCTCTCAAAATTAAAAAAAAATCCCACTTGTCATACATAACTAAAAAGTTAAGAAAAACTATTTTTTTAGTTACTTATGCCTCCCACTATCTCATAAGTTTTGGATCATCTTAGCTTAAAAAAACCCTCACTACATGACTATGACCTTTTAAATATAAACTCTTTTATATCTCCATTAACAAATCACTTCAAAACTCTCAACTAAAAAAAATATTCCTTATCTCTCTGATAAAAAAATAAAAAATATTCCTTATCTCTCCAACAAATTTATCTTCACTCTATTAATAAACTTTAATAATTTCTTTTTAAACTCCCACTTGAGAGAACTTTATGAAATACTCTGAAAATTCAATGGAGTCACTTTAAAATTCAACCTATCTCCTTTAAAAAATGTCAAAGCACATTTTTTAAATTATTTTGAGAAGTCACTTACGGTAGCATAAAAAATTTCAACGCAGATAATTTTGTTCATTTTATTTTGGCGCAGAGAGAAATTACCAGCTCTTGGTTGTACACGATTCCTTTAGGTTCTGTCATGATCCACACTGTCTTCCACGCTCTTCCAATCAATGTATCAATTCCTGAAACTGACCGAATTACTGCAAGTTTTATTGGTAGAAAAATTAGGCAGGAAACTCAGAGAATTTGGTGTTTTGCGAGCCCGTGGCGCTGACGAGTAACACCTCCAACGTTCCTGTCAAGAGTATAGAAGGCACATATGCATTGTGAAGACTTACAAATGAATTTTGACGATCTTTGGATTGGCTACATGTTTGCCGAGAGGAAAGACGATTTTTTTGAAAGTCAAGGCCGTGAGTAGAATTAACGAACGTCTCTCACTTTGAAGGAGTAACAATGGCACCTTCCAAATTCGATTTTGGGTGTTTTAAAAGCATTTAAAGAGATGTATTATTATTAGAGGCATGTATCAGCGTTGTGAGCATTGCACTTCTTCCAAACGAAGAGTCAACTTAGCCACAGTACAAGAAATGATAACACTGAGAAAGAAATCTCCTGTTAAAAGGATTGATGTCAGATTTTTTGCAATGATAAGAAAAAGCGTTGTATTCACTGCCAAACTAATGCTAAACCAGATTGTGGTGCTGACATTGGTACAAGGATAAAACCCAAACTTGTTGCTATTCAAAATTTATAAAGCTGGAACAAAAGTTCACATATACAATTTAAATGTAAATGACGGATGCGGTCAGGAGCATGATCCGAGGAGAATATATATTACAACAAAAGATTTAATCTACCATACAATATTGACATGGAATTGAGTGGGGATCCAGTGATAAGTTGGAATTTCACGTGAAACCCCAAAGCCCCTTGCGCTGTAGTTTTGACACCAATAAAAAATCATACTATATTCTTACAAATTCTCTGCATGGTGGGATCCCGATCAAGTCACTGTGGCTCCTTGGTTGGGCTGCTTCATTTCTTGAAACTGTTTAGTGGCCCCTCTTCATGAGACTGTTGAGAACACTTCCGGCTTCAGTCATCTCACCATCGCTATCCCTTCCGTGACCATGTTTCAAAACTCTGTCAGGGTTCTGTCGTATAATCCATGAGCTTCCGGTGCTGTTACATAGCCTGGATCTCTTATTTATTTAATAAACTCTGACTCACTGCCAACGAGTCTGACCCTGGTCTTTAATCAGGCATTATCAATTCTTTTAATTGAACCTCAATCCTCCACCCTTTTATGCTCACACTTGTTGAATTTAGCCTGCAACTAGGTCACACTGCAAACAGAGGTAATAGATTTCCACATACACAAATATTTACTTACATAAATAAAAATATGCATAGAAAATCAGAGTTCTAATGTATATCACGGATCGCTTCAAACCAGAGTCGAATTGAAGGAAAATATTTATCACGGATCCCTTCAAACCACAGTTTTAAAACTCTTCAACTGTACAATCAATAAATCTTCGAAGCCATGATTAAACCAATCCAAGTTCCAACTCGCTACAAGCTTGACGCTTCACAACTCCCTTGGTCTAATACTACATGTATAAAATTAAATAACTCATAAAACACTTATAAAAATCCCAAAGACATATAACTGGCGGAAAACGCCAGAAAGCCTTACAACATCAGTCACATATTATTTATTATTCAAATAATGTTATAATACAAATAAATAGATGAGGAAGTTGTCTCAAGATAGTGCATATATCTTGGACAACTTGGTTGAGCAAATGTCTCAACCACACACACTAATATAGGAGCTAAGTTAGGTATGCCTAAACTAACTCCTAATAAAAAAGAACTAACATAATCTAGAAAATTAGGCATAAAATCCTAATTTTCAAAATTTAATTAATTTAATTTACTTTGGATTTATAATTGTTTATGAGAGAGAGGCTAACACACCCTTATTCAAGTTGGGATAAATATTATTCTCTTTCCCTTTTTGCTTGTGAACACTATCTTTGGTTTCGAATTTGAAACACTTGAACCATCACTACCTTTATCATTCACCAAAAGGTTTTATATGTTTGGTGTGCTTGGAAATAACTTCCTTTAATGCCAATGGAACAATCTTGATAATTTATTTTATATGAAGTCTCATTATTATGTTAGTATGCTCATGAAATAATTAGTGAACATCATTCAAGCACATCCTATATTAGTTTCTTTACTTCTTTTGTCATTTTTTGTATAATTATTCTCAAGGTATTGTTATAGAATTTCCATTGACCTTCCTTCTTACACTTCATGTTCAGATTGCTCATTAGTCTACATAATATATTTCCTTTTCCAAAAGCCAAAAATTTGTTATCTTTAATCATTTAAACCTTTAAAAAAATTCCTTCTTTATTTCCTTTGGGGCTCAACCCTTCAAATCCTCACATATCCTCAAACATTGAACTGATTCTAACTCATGTTATTCCTCACCAGTTACACGTCTTCATGTTTTATTACCTAAACACTTTAAATTCATATAGCTCATGACTATGATCCATATTCCTAGTAATGATTCATGTTGCTCAATCCACCATTCACTATCATTACATACAATTCCCTTAGGTTTTATCACTTTTCCATAGTTCCCATAGTGCTTCAATGCTACCCATTGATTACATACCTTAAGGGAGTTGAATGAGCTTCATTTTGCTACTAGTTCTAATTATATGTTTATTTTCCTTCTAAAGGTAGTTTCATATTATTTTAATGCATATTTCTTCCAAATTTAACTTCATTTAATATGTACCTTCAGTGAATTGTACTATTGTTCCCTCAATTTGATCATTTATAATTTGCTTCGATCTTGCCTAATTGGCTAGCATTATCTTTACATTCACAAGTTACCTAGGATAGTTTAGCAAATTAAGGTGATGGTGTAGCACTTCATACTCGAGAGTCTCTTTTTATTTTCCATATTTAGAACTATAGTTTACACTATTGGGCACAAGGGAAGTATATAATGTGCTTATTCAGCCTAATTATCTCTTTGGAAAACATAAAAATAACCATGGAATAAAGCTTAAAAAAAATTGCACTATTTGATTAATATTAATCAATATATTAAGTTATATCTATTGCCTTCTTAAGAGATTTCATCCTTAGAACAATGTCAACCAATAACACTTTCATTATGCCTACAACTACTCATTTTTAAACTATCACCTTGTTTTTTCTCTTAGAAATTTCCATTTACAGTTTGTTATTAAATGGTGTCATTTCATTGAGTATTTCTTCACATGGTCATGTGAGAATAAGATATGGTTTGGAGCTCCATGTTATAAAACCTACCTACATAGAAACCCTATGCACATGATATTATGGGGATGTGCGTACTCATTCACTCAGCCATTAATTTTTTTTAATGAATATAGATACAAAATAAGAGTACATCCTACTAAGATATCTTTTCAATTAATAATCCATTCAAATAAAATTATAACTGGTTCTGCAGAACGCTCTATGGTCTCAATACAATTCAAACATTATATAGCATACAAGATCTAGGGAAGTTAGAACCATAGACTAAGAAATAGAAACTAATTCCTATCCTAGGGTCTTGTGAACCAACTCTCACTAATATAGGAGATTTACCATTATCTTCAACACTCGCCCTTAATGGAGAAAGGGTTCACAAATATGCCTAACATCTCCCTAAACATTTCAAACTTAATTTTTCCAAGAGGCTTAATGAAGATGTTTGCAACATTATCACATGTTTTACAATATACAAGATGCATTTCTTTTGATTGAACTTTCTCCCTGGCAAAGTGGAATTGTGTATCAATGTGTTTAGTGTTCTTGTGAAACACCAGATTATTAGCAAGTTTGATTGAACTCTGGTTGTCACATTTGATTGATGTTTCATCTCTCTGTTCTTCCCCAACATCCTGGAGAAGTCTCTGCAACCAAACTGCCTCACATGTTGCTGCACACATGGCTTGATACTTTGCTTCCGCTGAAGACAAGGAAACTATGTTATGTTTCTTACTGCACCATGTAATCACCCTAGATCTAATGCTGAATGCATAGCCTGTTATGGATCTTTGATCGTCTACATTTCTAGCCCAGTCGGAATCTGAAAATCCCGTCAATCTAACATTAGAAGAATCAATATAAATAATACCATAATCTACAATTCCTTGTAGATACCTTAAAACACCTTTTTCTGCATTCCAATGACTCTCAAGTGGTTTGGACATGTATTGACTTAGCACACTGACTGCATAAGCCAAATCTGGTCTAGTAGTGGTTAGGTAGATTAGGCTCCCAACCAGATGTCTATAAAGTGTCACATCTGCCTCTTTAGAGCCATCCTCACTCTGAAGTTTAATGTTATGCTGTAGTGGTACTGCTGTAGCCTTGCACTGATCCATACTGAATCTTTCTAGTAGACCTCTGATGTACTTACCTTGGGATAGAAAAGTTTGTCCTGAATCTCTCCAGATATTGAGACCCAAACCGTATCTTAATTCACCAAGGTCTCTCATTTCGAACACCTGTGACATTTGCTACTTGATTTCTTTGATTAGATCAACAACATCACCTATAATAATTATACATCTACATACAAAGAAATCAACACTATGTGCCCCTTTTCATCTTTCATGGTATACATATTAGGATTTTTTTTACTTCTATTGTAACCGTGTTGCAGAAAAAATGAATCAATCTTTTCATACCATGATCTGGGTGCTTGTTTTAGTCCATATAGAGATTTCTTTAATCTACAGACTAAATGTTCTTTCCCTTTCTGGACAAACCCCTCAGGTTTCTCTAAATAGACCTCCTCTTTCAATTCCCCATTTAGAAATGCAGATTTTACATCTAGTTGGTGAATCATCCAATGTTTTTTAGTAGCTAAAGCAATCAACATTCTAATAGTATTTGGTTTAGCTACAGGGGCGAAGGTTTCTTCATAGTCAATACCTTCTTTTTGTGAATACCCCTTTGTTACCAATCTAGCTTTTAATTTATCTATGGTTCCATCTACATTAATCTTGGGATTATACAACCATTTACAATCTATGGTTTGTTTCCCTTCAGGAAGTTAAACCAGCTCCCAAGTGTCGTTTTTGAGAATAGATTCATATTCATGATCCATAGTTGTTTTCCGTTCATTAAATTGTTTTGCTTCTCTATGAGTAGAAGGTTCAAAAAAATTCATCATACTAGTTATAAAGGAATTTTCCCTGTATCTAGCAGATAATTGAATCTACCTACCTGATCTTCTGAGCGTTGCTGTAGCTTCCAACCCATTATGACTTTCCTTTGATGGAATCGGCTTGATTGTTGTATCTGAATTCTCTGCTTCTGCCTCTTTCTTCTGATCCTGGCTGTTACCTGTTTCTTCACTTTATTTCACCAAAAACGGAATATCCCATTCTTCATTGCGCTTATTAGATTCATCATAAACCTGCTCATGGAATATGACATCTTTACTAACAAAAATCTTGTGAGTAGAGTGATTAAATAATCTATAAGATTTAAATTGTGAACAATACCCTACAAAGGTACATCTCATGGCTTTTGAATCTAGTTTTCTTCTGTCTCCTTTGGAATGTGGGCAAATGCTTTAGACCCAAATACTCTTAAATGTTTTACTGCAGGTTTAAATCCATATAATGCTTCAAAAGGAGTTTTAAACTCGAGACTTCTTGTATGACTCCTATTTTTTAAATAAACTGCAGTATTCAATGCTTCAGCCCAAAAACCATTCTAAAGATCCTTACATTTCAGCATGCTCCTAGCATACTCCACCAATGTTCTGTTATTTCTTTTTGCTACTCCGTTCTGCTGAGGAGTATGTGGTACTGTGAATTGCTGTAATATCCCATGGTATTTAAAATACTTGGTAAGTTCCTCCCTCCTGTATTCTCCCCCTTGATCGGAGCGGAGAATTTTAATGTGCTTCCCTATTTTCTTTTCAATCATATATCTGAACTGCTTAAAATATTCAAATATGTGGCTTTTATTACTCATGAAATATACCCAAGCAAACTTTGTGCAATCATCAACAAACAGTAAAAAAAACAGTGCACCTCCTAATGAATTTGTTTGCATGGGTCCACAAAGGTCTGTGTGCACTAATTAAAGTATGTCTCTTTTTTTCCTTTCTAGTCGAATAGGGAATTATTCTCTATGCATATTTCCTAATGCACAAGCATCACAATCATTATGCACTTGTTTTAATATAGGAATATCTATTACCATTTCTTTTTTTTGAAGTAACAACAAATCGTTGTAGTTGATATGACCAAGTCTCTGGTGCCACAACTCTTTTGTATTCGAACTTGATGTTGTCAAAGCTCGATCTGGTGTTGTTCTCACATCCAATTTGTACAGAACTCTTGTTCGAATTATTGAAGCAATAGTCTTCATTCCATCCAACAGATCTTTAATATAACAGTTAGATTTAAAAAATTCTACCTTGAGATCCTGATCTGTAATCATGGATACAAAAATCAGATTCTTTGTCACTCCGGGTACATACATTACATTATGAATATATCTCACATTACCATTAGGTAAAATAACAGAAATTTTCCTACACCCTTTGATCTGATGACATCTATCATCACCAAGGTAGATTTGTGCTCCGTTGTTGATTTCTTTAAAATATTCGAGCCATTTTCTATTCCCCATCATATGTGTGGATGCTCCCGAGTCTACATACCAGGTGTCTGCATCGATATTCTCATTAAAGTCTGCCATGAACAATCTGAAGTCCTGAACATGGTCATCATTTGCTAAATTCCCTGCATGCCTTTTATGCCTTTGCTGTTCTTCATGAAATTTCTTCTTCTTGCACTCCTTAGCAATATGACCGAGTTTTCTGCAATAAAAAAATTTAATTACAGAGTTGTTTTTATTCAGATACATACCTTGAGTTTGAATTGGTATTTTCTGTGGGTTCCTCCGTTTTGCTGTGATGGATTTCCTTTTCCTTTGAAGAATTTATTCTTTGCTATCAGCGCAAGATCTGCACTCTGGGATTTCAGAGTCAATCTTCTTTCTTCTTATTGCATTAATATTCGTGTAAGTTCTTCAAACTTTGGGATTTTTTCTCCCACACTTATCCCAGTGATAAAAATTTGGTAATCATCAGTCAAACCATTCATGGTGATCGTGACCAAATCTGCATCTGCAACTACCCCACTGATATCTGTCATTTTGTTCTTTAGATCTTTGATCTGCGATATGAAATAAGAAACTGTTTCATTCTCCTCCATCTTTATGGAAAAAATCTTGCTCTTCAAGAACATAATACGATTTGTATTCCTGATCTCATACAAATATTTCAATACGGTCCAGATTTCGCTTGCTGATTTGCATTCTTTGATATGCGGTATGATGCAGTATTTCACTGACATCTTCAACACCATCTTTGCTTTACTATCTCTCTTCTCCCAATGTGGGACCGATGCTGCTCCTGCTGCTAGCTTCAACTCATCCCTATTTGCAATTGTCCAAGCACTCTGCACTTCTAGCACAGTCTGCATCTTGAATTTCCAATTTGAGTAATTGGAGCCATCAAGTTTGTTACTCTCATTCAAGTATGATTCGATTATTTGATTATTCATCTTAACGATTAAAGAATACTTGACAGGAAAAGAAAAGAATGATAGATCTACCGCAGATATTTACCAAAGGCAATGTTACAATATAGACCTGCTTCAGATCTCCTCCTTCATTGATGAATTTTCACCGGATTTCCTCCTTCATCAGTGGTGTCCACTGGCTTAGAACTATCTCAGATCTCTTTGGCACTTAAAAAAAAATTACCTTTCTTCTTAAGCGGATTAGCAATCATCCCTTTTTAAAATTTTTTCAAAAAACACTTTTTAGGAACCTTTAAAAAGCTCCACCCATGAGAAGAATCATTAAAAAATAACTCCACTCATAAAAAAAGGAACCATTAAAAATATCCACTCATAAAAAATTAAATTATGTGCTCTTTTAAAAAAAGTGCATGTTTCACGTAATGAAGAGTTCTCTCAAATCACTCGTGTAGGAATGCTATGAGTGTATTAGCCTTCAAAAACACTCGTATTAAAAATTCTCAAAAGAAAATTCTCAACGCTAAATTTTTTTTTAATGCGAGTTGGCTTTGGAATTTACCAGAACATCCAAAGCAATTTACTGTGGCCAACGTATGTTCACATTCTGGCAACGTTGAGAAAAAAGCGTGGGCAGTGCTCCGATAATTGGGGAGCAGGATGACCGCGTGCCACTGTTCAAATCACTCGATCCACCCACCTCATTCGCCTTTCATCAAAATGATGGTAGCTTTCAACGTTTAGGATGGCAACACACCTTTTTGGCAGCGTTGGATGGCAACGTTCAGGCTCGGGCATCGTACTTCTCCACACAGAGCTCCTTTCCACGCAGAGGGCAGGATGGCTCAGCCCAGCAACAATATCCTGTGTACGCAGGCTCGGCCTTCACCAGTCCAGATCCTCGGCAGATGCACTTTGATGCTGGCTCTGCCCAGCACCGACCACCTCTTCACACAGGCTTGAGCCTCCTCTTCACGCTAGCTCAGCTCCTCCAAGTGGCAATGATCCTGTAGCTAGGATGGCAGTGCTTCGACAGTGCTCAAGTAGCAAGTAGCTCCGACAACAAGTAGCTCCAGCAGCACTCAAGCAATGCTGAAGCTTGAAGCGGTGGCTGCTAAGATTCAAGCTCAGCACTTCACAACAAGTAGCTCATAGCACAGTCTTTAGGCTTGGCCTTCATGCCGCTGCACTCAGCACACAGTCCACTTAGTCGACTCCACGCATCAGAATCAGATTGCTCACCACACCAGTGCTCTGATACCGAGATGAAAAAGATGTTTGCATGGATTAATAAAAATCCCAATAGTCAGCTCTATGAAAGAGAGTTTGAACTAGGAGAGTCTGGCTTCTGCAATACGCTCTATTTTCTCAATACACTTCAAACATTATATAGCATACAAGATATAGGGAAGTTAGAACCATACGCTAAGAAATAGAAACTAATTCCTATCCTAAGGTCTTGTGAACCAACTCTCACTAATATAAGAGATTCTCCATTATCTTCAACAAAAAGTCCTTCCATGATATTCTAAGTAATTTTTTTTATACATCACTTTCATTATATATGTTATCAAAGCTTAGCTTTCAACTTTATTGGAAATTTTTGTTATTTTTTTTGAAACAATTGATATATATATATATATATATATATATATATAAAAGTTAAATTATTTTATTGAATAAATAATTATATATATTAAATATCATGGATGTTTGTATGGATGAGTGTTTTTTTTTTTTTAATTTTTAATTTTTTATTTTTATATTTAAGTGATATATGGTTGATTATAATTGCTACTACTATAGCTTCAAGGTTTCTACATATGCTTTTTCTACAAGTATAGGTGAATAAGGGAGATTTGAACCTCGAACCTCCTTGCACATAACACTTCATTTTTAGAGTCGTCACCAATTGGGTTGCCCCTAGGGGATTGTCTATTTTCTAATTTGAATTAAAATAATAATTAAGCTCAGAGGCTCATTCTACAATCCAATATGAGGGTGATTTGTAAGTATGTCCATGTTCAATGTGGAGTTAACACTTGTCTTTCTTAAAATAAAAATAAAATATCATCTATCTATAGAAAAGAAATGCTAGTTATAATAAAAAACAAAAATAAATATGCTATCCATTTTTAGTTAGTTGTCTTATATAATTTCATGTAAAGTAATTAGGAAGTAAAAAAAATGTTTAAGTAAAATGTTTAAACGTTATAATTTTCAAAATTATTTCAAAACGAGATCTAAATAAATTATATGAAGATCATTGTTAAGTAATTTATAAGTAATTGAAAATTCAAAAATAAAAATAAAAATATCAAGTACTTCCTAATAAAAATAGTAAGAATAGTAAGAGGGATATGTGTAATTCATTTAGTTCTTAATATAAAATTAATATGTGACATTTAAAATGTTCATAACTAGCAATTGCACCAAACGTTGCAAAGAGAGTTTCCTGGTAGAATAGGAAAGAGTAGCATAGCAGAAAGAGTAACATATAGTGTACTTTACAAACACCTTATAAACAAAGTGAAATGTCAAGATTAAGTTAAAAACAACATCAGAGTAAGTAGATTTTCACAGTTCACCATAGTTCAAGTAAGGTTTCTGGATTTAAACTGTGCCAAAGTTTATAAACATATTAGAGACTAATTGGTAGTTGATGTGCAGTATGAGCCTCAAATCACATTGTTTTATTTTAAACAACTATGCTTTATGAGGAATTTTATTGCATTGGAATTTCAGTTTTTAGTAATTTTTTTTGGATTTTGAAGTTTCAATGACTATTGAGAATAAGTTGCATTTTGTGATATAGAAAATGTTCCAATTTAATGAATCTTTAAAGTTCATGAGATGTGAATTTATCACTCTAAAACAATTCAACATTTAAGGAATATCATATAAAATTGGATATCAAATACCAATTAAAAATGTTATTTGCTACACTAATAAAAAAATTACAGACAACATCCCATTATTTCCAACCTAAAGGTCAACATAAAAAGTAAAACACCAAATTGCTTATACCTATATAAAATTTGAAACATGCTTCAAACCCTCCTTTTATAATTCAATAACCATATAAATATAGACATATTTCATCATTAACCTAAAAAAGACAAATAAATCAAATTGTGATGAGGAAGTAGCATATATATTATAATTCAATAACCATATAAATATAAGTAATATTTCATCATTAACATGAAAAAGACAAATAAATCAAATTGTGATGAGGAAGTAGCATATAAATCAAATTGTGATGAGGAAGTAGCATATATCATGTTGCAGCTCAATTTTACACAGTTAAAATGATAAAATACTTTGCAAGCAAAATCCAACAAGAAATTAGAATTAATGATTTGCTAGAGCTTTTGGCAGTAAAAGGAGACATCGAAGTACCTGGAAAAACAAACTATCAAGCAATAGTAGCAACATTAAAAAAGCAACTCAGTTTTCAAATTAAATTCGAATTTGATTTTTCTTTGTGTGATCCATGGATTTTCGCAGTGTATTATTTGTGGTTAAAATCAATAATGAAAAAGACATGTCAATTATATCAAAATGCACAACCATGGTTTCAAGTGTTTCCCAACGACAATCTGTTCTCATGGAGTTCCTGGATCACAAGATATTTCAAGATGGTTGTTGTCAAAATGAAGTTAATTTCAAAACTAGTAATAAAATCATCAACGATACACATCCTAGCATGCATGGATTAGAAAATTGCAACGAGACAAAACAATCAAGCTTTATGTGATGGAGGGGTGTCACAAAATGGTTTCTTTTTTTTTGTCAATTTGGCAGTACCTTGCTATTTTCTAGTTATCTTCAAAAAGTCAGGTTACATTAGATAGAGTTTTGGTGGCCTCAACCTGCCCGGAGGAAACCAGGTCTGTTGGCCACCTTAATGCATTAAAAGCCATCCAAAATTGATAGATTTTTGTTCTTCTATTTTCCGCACTTACTAGTTCACTATTTAAAGCATTGACGATATAACAACATAAAACCAAAATTTTCAAAAATACCATAAAACTAAACTTTAACTATTGTCCATATGAGGAATCAATTGGTGCCGGATCTCTTGGTGTGGATCCTAGCATGTCAGCTTATTGCATTTGATTCATCTGCTGCTGAAGATGTTTGAGCTATTTCTCAATTCTTCCGATGCGATCTGTTGCCTAATACTGAGTTACTTTGATATGCTGGAGCTGGTTGTCAATATCTTGGAGCAGGTCCTTTATGGATGGTTCTTGAATCTTTTTCCCTGGGTGGAAACTTTGCATGGCTTTAACAAGGATACACTTCATAATCCAATAGGTGTGAACTGTTTGATTGAACAAGGAATTACGTCCTCTAGTATTACCAGGATCCATGATGAAATCCAAGATTTCTGCCTCTGCTTCACTGTCTTCTTCGTTACTTAGGCTTTCTCTTTCCCATCCTTGTATCTCCTTCCTGACCTATGATGAGTTTCTAGCTGAATAAACAGATGAGAGATGTTCTAGGATCTGTAGCTTGGTTTTCCTTCCTCGTTTTTTAATCTCGATTTTTGGTTTCACCATCTTTTGCTTCCCTTTTTCTTAGTTGTTAGCTACTGTCTTCCTTGTCAGCCTCTTGCCCATTATTTTGTAATGGCTAATTTGCTGAGTTAACTCTGAATAAGTATGTTGATATCCTGTATGAGGGATGAGAAAACATTTAACAATTAATGTTTTTAAACTTTGCATTAAACCTTCCATAATCTCCTAATGTTTTCCGTGGTAGATATTATCACTGCCATTACTGTTAAAAGAAGCTTGGTATGTTATTTTCCAAGGCCTACGGTTAACAACAGAAACCATGCCATGCAGTTGGGCAATGTTCCTTATTTGCTGGCTAACTGAGTTACAAAGAATATTGTGATCTACTTTAGAAATCAACTTAGAGCTACTTTTATCCAGAGTACTCTACCTCCTATTATAATTATTCAGATATAAGCTATGACTACAAGAATTAACGAAATCCATAGTCTGCATTAAACCCTGGTTTCTATTAAGATGAACCTGATACCCTTTATAATTAGCATACGAAACCTTGACTCTGGTTGGACTCCTATGCTCAGACTTAGAATTCCTACCAAGGGAACGAGGACAAATTCTAGCTCGAAAAGAGTTGTTATACATCAAAAGCTTTAAGCAATATATCTATGGTCTAAGATTACAAGGATCCCTAAAGCAAGGTTCAATAGCTTGTGATTTAATTAAATGAGAGCCTAAAGTTATTGAGACTATTCTGTTTTCAGAGTCAATCCTTTCCAGCCGCAATAAATTAAAAACATGATTACTGATGAGGGTAATATGCATGATCACATACCATAGGAACAAAGCAAACAGAGTATCCAACCTTCGAGCTCGAGCTGTGCTTTCCTCTCCTCGTCGCCACAAGTATCCCTTCCTGTTTGAAACAAATGTTTCCAAACTAACATAACTCTGAGTTTTTCTGAAATATAAGGTTTGCCTTTTCCCATTGTTGTCTGACAGCCCAGGATGTCCTCTTAATTTCATTATCATCCCAATTCCATCCACACATCCCCGCTTGCTTAAACCTGCAGGCTTGAAGATCATGATTTAATGCACTGGGTTGTTATAATCATCAATGTACCTTGCCACCACCTGTCCATCGGGCTGGTTGGTGGCACGAAGTTCGCACACCGATCGGGGATGTCACAAAATGGTTTCATCAAAACCACCCATCACCAAATCAACGAATTTTGTTGATTGCAATACCCCCACTCCATTTTTATAAAACCACTATAGGGGGTGTAGCAAAGTCATTTTCTAGTTTTTCAAAACCATCCACGGTTTGCTGGCTGGCACATAATGATAATCTAGGGCTCGCACCGCTTCCACACACACACACACACACACACACACACACATATTTGTTGTGATATAAAAGGCCTCTGGTTGACCATGCATTCCTCATACATAACATTAGTATCGAGAGGTGTAAAGGAATGTCCAAGAAATGTTGATAAGAGTGGAATTTGGAAAACAATAATTAAGCGAAATATATGGAAAATTAAGTGAACAAAAAATACAAATTTAAAGCCATAACTATTATATTTGACAATATTCATCATGATTTCATTAAAAACAAGTGTTTTAGAATATCCAAATTAAATTAAAAGTTGAATGTGTGGATTCCACTTATATTCATCCAATCTGCATTAAGTAAAAGCATATGATTAGATGCCTAAATTTGAAAGCCCTATTTTGAAGACCAAAATAAAGTTGAGAAAAGCAATCCTTGCAAGTTTTACCCACCTTGAAAAGACCATGATAATGATAATAAAGATAACCTACCCACATAACGACTTCCATTGATATTCTAATTCAACATTGGTTGCTTTTTCAATAGTTGGAGGATTGAATACGATGGATTTGCAACCAACTCTAGAAGGTTAAATCGCAAAATACACTAACGCCTTGTCTACCTTTTTTTTCTATTCGTTTTGTATCTTCTCAGCAAGCGCAAACAACCCCACTCTTACCAGACTTGTACAACGCAACCCAAATAGCATACTACAATATTTTATATGAATTAAGGGTTTTTTTTTCTTCGTGAAGGATAATTGTAATGTCTTCAAGTATTTAGGTAATTTTTTTTTAAATATTTATTTTCCATCGAAACAATTAAAATCAAGTCATAATAAAAAGCAAAAAATGTTTTTGATTGCGTAATAATTTTCTTCTTTATGTATAAGGAATAAGTTAAAAAAACTTTCCTATTTACACACCACCAATAAATTATTTCAAATGATACAATTTTATTTATGCACAATATTATTAGATTTTAAAATCTAGGAATTTGTCAATAAAAATTAAAGTAATAAATCTTAATATTAAACTCTTTTCCACTTTAAATATATATATATAAAACACAATATTTAGTCACAAATAAATATACATATAACCATCACAAATAAATAAACATGCATAGTTATATGGAATTAACAATACTTTCAATCTTCTACTCCAATTACAATAACTCAAGCCACCTTCACATAAGTTTCAAAAATTATCATTAAACAAAACCTGCTACATGACATCCCATGCCATAAATAGAGACCTGTTAAATTAAAAATCCTCACAGATAAATATGAAGTGAATAGAGGTGTTTATAGCTCACATATTAAGATAGGCGTGGTCCCACGGATGAACGCAACCCACATCAACATTGGTTGAGAAGTTTTCAAACTTTGGACTGAAGCAGAGGATTTAGCGATTGACTGTCTTGTGTTACTGGAAATGAGGGTCAGTTTCAAATCGGTCGAAGACATTAAAATGTATATCATCAATACCAAAAATCCTACAACATCAATTGAAGCCGACGAACTCACAATGGTGGGTAAAGCATGAGCTCCAGTGGTAGTTAGCTTATCGTCCAGAGGGTTGAATCTGGTTGCTCCGGATATCCTTAAACCGGACATGGTTTCTCCATGCGTCAACATATTGGCATTGTGGACTAAGGATGCTACTCCAACTGACTTGATCTATAAGAGAAGAGTAGCTTTCAACATATCTCTAGGACTTCAATGTCATGCCCTCATGTCACCGGCATGAGAGCTGATTTTATTGCAACGAGTGTCCATGTCGGATGCACAACTTGTATGAGAGCCGACAATAATTGGCAATAGGCGCGGGTCATGTGAATCCCAATGCTGCCCTAGATCTCGACGTTGTTTACAATCTGGAATTTGAGGACTATGTTAAGTTTCTGTGTAGCCTAAATTACACCACTAAGAAAATTCATCTTCTAAAAAGGAAGGTGAGCTCATGCCCTAAGATACCAGCAGATCCCGTTGATCTCAACTACCCATCATTCTCCATGGTGTTTAAACCACCTAATTTAGTTCGTGTTACAACAAGAACATGGGGGAAACCCTCTTTGTGTATAGTATTGTAGTTGAGAGCCCTTCAAGCATGAATATAATCGCGGAGCCTAGCACATTGACCTTCTCGAAAAGAAAAGAAAAAATGATAATTTTACAGTCAAATTACAAAGAAAAATAGTAGTTGGTCACAAATATAGGGCCAGATGACAAAGGTTCGAGCAAATTTCATGGAAATGCGTCAAGGGTGGAACCAGGTTGTCCAAATTCGGGTAGCCCTCAACACTTTCAAAATTGATTCATGCACAATCACATCAACCAAACATATTTGTGCCTGCCCCTTAAGGTCGGTTTACCACCCGGTTGAGGAATGCATTGTATAAATGACATATCAAGTGAATAGAGGTATTTCATGTCAGTAATATATATATAATAATTTATTACTCATCATCTCATATGTTTCCTATGAGATTTCGAGCCTATTTAATGGATCTATTTCTCATCCATAGAACAAAAATCGCCATATCGTTCCCAAGTTTTAAATTTTTTTTTCCATGTCTAGAGAAGCCCAAATCCCTGTAGCAACCTAGCAGTCCACCTCGGCCGAAAATCAATGGTAATCCTAGCTAGTCCCTCGCAAGCCCAACAATGAAAGCTCTACTCTTCAGACTTGTAGATGCTCTGCTGCTATTACATTCAGAAGGGTCTCTTATGCCACATGCCCTTCGCCTACCAACACTTCGTTTCAGTGGTGGAGCTTCTGAAGAAAAGCCTCTTAGAAGCCCTCATATATTTCTACCCGTGGGCGGAAGGTTGCGCACTTCTTCTGATGGCGTAGTGTATATTGACTGTAACGATGCGGGCATGGACTTGATCAAGGTTGCACACTTCTTCCAATGGCTTAGTGTATATCGACTGTAATAATACGTGCATGGATTTGATCAAGCTAGCGTTGACACCATATGTTGACATTCAAGAAATCATAGAGGCAGAGGTTCACTCGGTCATTCGCCATTTTTTTGAATGGGTGGGTGGGTTCAAAATAATTTATTGCAGAAACACTTGTTCAAATTTTGTCAGTGATGATGAATATGAACAATGCCTTCACATAGAACCTCATAATAGAAAAATTCCTTCTGCTTAATTATCAAAAGCATAAGGGCTATATATTATGAACATTTGTAAACGGATAAGACTTATTTCAAAACTATGCAGTTAAAATAAGGCTACCATGTATTGTAAGTAGAATATAAAATTCTATGTATATAACAAACAATTACGTTTCATTGTGTAGAGACCAACCCTATAATTAACTAGATGAGCATTAGGCTTTCAATATTTTTTTTTTTCACAGTAATTAGGAAATGAAACCATAATCATACAAGTTGAAACTCAGTAAAATTAAATCACGTATCTCAAGTCCATCAATTTAACTTCTTAACACATACATATATTTAACTTGATTATAGGCACAATGAAATCATCATAATTAAAAACAATCTAACTAATACATGTATCGTTCACCCTTGGACGAGAGCCAAACTTGACTTGCTGCTACTTGAGATCCCTTGCTGTTGTCTACCTCCAAGCTTGAAGGTTGTTGTGCTTAATCCGAATGTAATGACCCACCGGTTGACCTCCAAGCCTACTCCTTGGGTACTCTCCTTCCCCGCAGACCCCCGAGTTGCAATGGGGTTGTACAATGAAGGAATGTGCTAGTTGATAGAGGTGAGCCCCTCTTGGCTCAAGAGTCCACTCTCTATAATACTCTATCCCATAAAACTCAACTATAGCTCGTAACCATTCAAAATGACATAATCTCCTCCATCCAACAATAGGGTAAAAAAAAGATCCTTTTCCCTTCCATTTCCCTTTCTTTTATAGAAGGCTTCATAGGTGACACTTGGAATTTCATGCATAAATAATTATTGTTTTATTACCCACAATTTGATTATTCACCCACCCATGTGTCACCCTCTCATCAAGACTCTCCAAAAATAATTTACTTAATTATTCATTTAAAAATAGTATTTTCCTCAACCCAACAAGGCTTCCTATTTCTTCTCCTAGTTGTCTCTTGATTCCCCCTTTTTACTCCTTAATTTGTGTTTATTACTGAAGTTAATTGATAATTCTCAGATTTGGTCCCCTAACTACCTCAATTTTTTCTTTTGATGAATATTCTTATGTTGGCTCTTGCCACATGGAAGTTCTCTAAATTTCTCAAATTTTAATTTATTAATCTTATTTTAATTCACCACCCTCTTCTCTTAATGAAGTTTTTAATAAATCTTTATACTTAACTCTATGTCCCTCTTTCCCCCCTTTTGCCTAATTAAGTTACTTATGTACATTATCCACTTAATGTTTTGTTTTAATCATGGAAAAGGTAGAGTTGTCATGGTAAAATATTTTATCTCTTCCTATTCCTCCCTTACTCTAAGTTTTATTCTTGATTTAATTCCTTTGGTTCTAACATCCTATATCACTTGATATGAATTAGTTGGATTTTCATATATTGATTATATTTATTAGTTTCTTTAATGATGTCGAGGGTGTCGAGTTGGTCATGCCCTTCAAGAACTTCCATTTGAAGTTCCAAGGGTGCCATGCCTAAGAATTTATTTTTGATGCCAAGGGTGTCAAGTCGGTCGTGCCCTTCAAGAATTTCTCTTGAAATCCTAAGGGTGCCACACCACTTGCCCTTCAAGTATCCAGTGGTTATGAGGGGAATTTATATGTGCAACAACAGAGACCCCTATCATCTCGTAAGTTTCATGCTATAGTGAGACTAATGGTGCTGGGGATCAAGGAATCTGCCTTTATGTGCGCCCCTTAGAAAATCCTCGTGAGTGAACCAAATTTGGGACCTGCCCTCACGACATTGTGATCTTCAAGGTGAAGGTACTTAGACCTTTCCAGCCTAAGTCACGGCGGGAGTGCTAGCGGGTGAGATCAGGAACACTATTCCACCCCTCCCATGTTGTTCCATCCAATTGTAGAACCCCATCACCCATATGTGAGTCATTTGGCCAAGCACTACCATGTTTCTGCAACCACTGACATATCATCAGAGTGTACATATATATATCAAGTTTCAAACTGAACTTATAATTTCAAAGACAAAATATAAATTTCTATCAAACCAGATGTTGTCAACTCATCATACAGTGTTCTCGTGTTTCCTCATTACACTAATAATCACTATGAATAAAGTTTTCATTAATAGTCATTATCATAATAAAAATATCAACATGACCATCATTCATATCGTTGTTCATTTTGAATCGTAACTAATGTAAGTAGCTGAGTAGTTTTATAGGGACACACATATCATGGTTATCATAATCATAACATCAATGGGAAATTAACATATCCATCAAAACCATCATCATTGTAACATCAATAGAAAACATACCTATCCATCAAGTCTATCATCATCATGATATCAATAGAGAACATACATATTAATCAATGATGTCATCATCATAGTATCAATAAAGAACATATATAACCATCAAATCTACCAATAATAGAGTCATGTGTTTGGATCCTCAACCTGAGGTCCTCAAAGAATAAAGTATGAAGGATCAGTTTCCATCAACCAAAGTGGGGCACTACATTCACCCCCTTTTAATAATGGACTTCGCCCGAAGTCCTTAGATTAGGAAAGGAAATTAAGACAGGGAATGCATATCCTTAATATCCTCTATTAAAATCTTGCCTATCCTCATTGTGACAAGTATCCTCAATTTTTAAATCAAGCAATTTCTCCCTGATTTTGTCCATTAAGGAATACTGAAATATTTGAGGGTCATACTTAAAACATCTTCCATCTTCTTTATAGTTCCCTTTACGCAAGTAATATAAACATTATTTTTACATGTTAACTTTGATTACCTCCCTTATATAGTGTTTAAATGGTCTTGGGTGATTATGTGTCGCATGCTTTGACAATCAAGCCCCACAATTATATTTTTTCATTCTTGATGCCAATGCTTTTAGAGCACACAACATCATTCAACAATGTATAATATGTGTACGGATATGCCTAATACATTACATCAATATTCATTTTGTAACAAATATGGACTACTTTGGAACCATTAGTTCGTATAAACACCATCCCCAAGTAAGTTAACAAAATATCTACAACTTATATATGTTTATTTCTCATATATTAACATAATTGATTTTTTATGAAATTAAAATGATCATAGTTATATATTTTTAACATCTATCACCATGAAATATCTCACAAGAGAATGTACAATTAGTGAGTGACCATTAACTCAAACCACCTGTGTAATGAACCTATGTCAAGGTGCATCAATTCTTCTTGTGAATTAATCTCAAATACATCACTTACATCACTTAGGTTTAATTAATAAAATGGATTTTAGGATAGGAATCGTAACATAGTAGATATCATTTAACATGATATCATTAATATCGTTATATGATAAAGCTCCAAAAAAATAAAATAAAGCCATACAAGTATATGATAGGCTCCAAAAGCTAGCAGTCAATATCAACCTATATCAAATTAGTAATAATCCTTTTGAATTTATTAGCTGTCACATATTTGAACCTAAGAGTATTGTAATTATCAATTTCAATGTGTCTAATCATCATTGTCTCAACAATCACCTAAGCTAAACTCCTTCATGTATCATATGCATGGCACGTTTCTACCATGCAATTGTTGAATAATGAGCAATTGCATGTTCCCTCTTCTTCTCCCACAAAGGAATCGACATGAAAATTTAATTCCATACATTTATTCCCTGACGTGTGTATATATATATGTATGTATGTATAATGTAAGTAATCTTTGAGTCATTATTGGATCCCTCAACATGTCCCTAGGTGTTCCAAATCACTACGGATGGCTAAGCATTCCAAAAACCACTATGTCATGAACCATATTGTTTTATAGTAAAGGGGTATGATCATATGAGATTTGACTAACTAGGTGAAGAAAGACGCACATGAACACATACTTATGGCCTTCCTTTGGCAAAGTATTTGGTAAAACTATATAAATACTAAAAAACTAATATAAGAAAAGTGATAAACTGTCATCCAATATTTCTCAAGATGAAAGGATGAAACACGCTTGTTACTGTTCTTGTCATTATTTTGTCCCAGATATGAAATGAAACTCTAACCCTCAAGAGTTCTTGTTTAATTTCAGGTGGATGATTCATCTTAGAAGGAGTCGCCTCCAAGTAATCTTTAGGTTGACACACTTTCCATCCATATTCTTAGGTCATCATACTCTATTTACATGGGCTCTAGACTCAATAATTGTTTCAATATTATCTATTGCTATTGGATTCCTACATGAATGACTATCTTGTTGCATTGACTCTTATCAATTATATAAAGGATCTTGATTCGCTTTCAAAGAGTGAAAAGTTTTCTTGCCATAATTTAGGAAACCAACATTCACACCAATGTAAACATCAATTTACACTCTAGTACTCATATCTCATAAGGAATTTACTACTTTAGTATTATTATTAAATAACATAACTTATTTATTAAGTATCACAATATGTATGATTTACTAAATTTTAAGGATACATTTAATATGCATGTGCACTCCATTAAAACTTTCATATATGCATTGACCATGATGCAAATATATTAAATTGAAGTATGTGTTTCAATATATCACTTTTTCTAACCCTAGATTTATGGATAGAGTATTATAAGACTATCCACTTTAATTTAAGTGAACCTATAATTACTTTGAAATCCATTTTTATGTTTAATTTTCTTTAAAATTTTACAATATTTATTCTATAACAAATGTTGCTCCTTGTCATTTAATTTAGAAATTAAGATATGGAAAAATTGCTTAAAAATTAAAACCTATATTGACCAATATCAAATTAATAATGGTCAATAGTAAATTCCAATCTTACAGTTTTGATTTCTCATAAACTAATAATTTGAGATGTGAAGTGGATAGATTTGCATAAATTTTGGCGTGTTATAAACATTAATAAGTCTACATAAATTTCGGTTACTCTACACCATTTCAGTCTTACTCCTATCTAAGTATTGGGGAAAACATAAATAAAGGAGGGAAGTAACTCCTCATTTTTATTTATTTATTTATTATTATTATTATTATTTTCTTTCTTAATTCTATAAAATTTCCTTTTTGAGCATAGAGGTTCTTAAATTATGGTGAGAAGTAAACGATAGTGAATATGTTATTTACTAGAGTATGGACTATTTTCAAGGATTTTATTTATTTATTTATTTTTTTAAGAAATGCTTACTCTTATCATTCAATTTTATTTATATATAAAATAAAATTATATTATAATTAAATATTTCATTATCAATTTCAATACACTTAATATGTAGAAATTAAATTTCTAATTTATTTCATGTAAATGATATCTAATATAATATGTAATTATGCATTGGAATTGCTTTCTCAATTTTAGTCATATGTGAAATTGCTTCCTCAATTTTAGTCGTATGCTTTAACTCCATGGAATTTCAACCTCATTCTATATATGATAAAAGATAGGGATTAACATATGTAATGGATTAATCGTTTTTTGATAGTATGTGCTCTCTGGCATATCAACACTTCCTTAAAGTTAAAGGAGTATGTGCTCTTTGGCATATCAACACCTGTTCTTTTTAATTTTCAACGCGTCACTAAGTTAAAGCAAAATGAGGTAATTTGGGTTCGAAGACTTTGTAGAACTTGTTATCCAATATCCCACATAATCCCCCACACATACCTGTCTAGTAAATATCTTTTATCTTCTTCCCCTAAACTAAACCATAAAATACTATCTTTCGTTGTTAAGAGGCCAAAACTCCTGGCACAAGGAATTTTTTTTTTTTTAGTTGATGAAAAATAAGCAATAAATGAAATAGTTTAAAAGAATGAATAAATAATTTTACAATCTGATGCATCTCTGCTGCATGCTACAACCGCAAATTTCAATTAATAAAATTCCCCACTTATGGTTTAAAATAGCTAGACTTGTAGACACTTGAGCAGAACTCAACAAACAGTTCTCAATCTCAAAAAATTCTAAAATGTTCCAACATCCCCACTGAAAATGATATAATAATAAATCATTTCCATTAAAAGCTAAAGGTAATGATTCATGCAAAATAGTAACTAACCAAAACCATATAAACACTCTAGCAGATACTAATATATCAGCAAGAGTAGGAAACTTATCTCTTGCAATAGATGCACATTGTGCACCCTTCATTGTTTCAGTGAAGAATACTAAATAGGCTTATATCTTGTGCCATAGACTTGTTACAAAGTAATACAGAGGACGATTCAAGTTTCTTGTACCTATTCAATTTTTTTACTGTCTTATGAGACAAATTTTAAAACTTTACATCAAAATGGAAGCATTTAAACAACATAACCAAATGTTACTTTGACACACTTACACCTAACTACCAGCATAAGCGAAATATAAAACCAGCATATAAATATGCTATATGGATATCAATTGAAATTGAACTTGACCAATAAAAAAAATATCAATGCATAAAACAATAAGTTAGGTCTTCTACAACATTGTATCGCTTATATTTTCGTAGCTTACCATCTAAATTCAACATAGTTGCATGAACATAGTTGAGTTTGGGTGCATTCTAGAGGTACAAAAACATGATCATCTAGCCATACTAATGTGGCTTACCTTCAAAGGTACAGGCATCCATGTACAATTGCGGGTGCGTAGGTATATACGAGTATGTCTAACTCTGAGGTTTAATAAATTGATTATAGGTTTATGGAAAATATTGCTAGAAATTTCCTTTCAACCATATGATGGATGGATAAATATCATGTGTTACCTTGGAAAGGTAACTTATGGCAGCTTTTGAAACTATAGTATTTGACAACAACATTAGGATAGACATTAGTAAACAATTCAACAAAAATCATAAAGTCAAAATGCTGGCCCTCCTCACCTATGTAGGGATAAGCAACCTATATGATCAAGTTTTGGTTCCATTTATGCATATCTCTTAATGTATTCTCTATTGTCAATAAAGAAATACAAGATGCATTTTCCAAAGCAAAACAATAAACAAAACATAAAATACTCGCGGCTAGTTTAGTATAACTTTTATACATATTTAATATTCTCAGCTTCTCATTGTGTTAGACTTCCATTATTGGATAAAGCACCATCATTATAGTACCTGGCATGTAATTGCTGCCGATTGCCTCATATTATTCATTTCAGATGGTGATTTTATCCAATGCACCTCATGAGTATATTTGCAAAGATAATGGAAATTTGTGTAGTATTATATTTTTACGTGTTTCATGTCAGTGTTGAATATCAATAAATGAATTTTACTGCTACTCAATATGATTCCTTTGTCGCTGGAACATTTTCAAGCGATCAAATGAAATAGGTGCTTTGTTCTTTCCTATATGATGCAGAGGACGAGCAGTCTCTTCTTCCCGTGATGGTTTCTGATGAATTCGAGCCTTCGGGTATTCGACTTGCATTATGATCTTGCACAAGCCTTGTCCACTAAGCTCGAAGTTATGTAATGTCATGCCGGGAGACATGGAGCCCGTGATTGAAGTTGCGTATTAGACACGCCGGGAGATTTGGAGTCCAAGACTGAAATCAGGAACGAAATATGATGAATCAGAGGATTTGGCCGTTATATTTAAGAAGACAAAGCAACATCCCGCATATCTCGTGGAAGCCTCTGTAAAAAAAAGTCCAGAAACAGAGAAAATCTATGTGGAGGAGAAGATTGTGGAGGATTTAGGAGTCTGGAAATCATAGCCCAATGAATCGCCGAGAGATGATGATGAGAAGCGGGGAATATGCGATTTTTGTAGTTCGGAAAACTGTTAGTAAGGCTTGAATGGGCAAAACACATGATTGAATGCCAACGTCTACTCCTACTAATGCGAGATTTGTTTGATTTAGCATTCCTAAATTTATATGTTGCAGATCTGAAAATCAGAGTGTGGTTTCTCTTTGTTACAAGTAGTTTCGTTTCTCTTTATAGCTGATTTGTTGGGACAATAGGGTTGAAATGTTGTGTGTTAGCATGCCTAGATGAAACTAAATATCAGATTTAGTGTTGCTACTAATCTGCTGCTATACAGAATTTCAAATCTCTGTGTTGGTTGAGATTGTGCCTTAAGGACTGTGATATTCGTCTCTCCATCAAGTATACATTTAGTGTCTATCTCCTTCAGTTTCCCTAATGAAAGGATTGGACAAAAATGGAGTATCTTTTGCTATAATATATATTTCATATTCAACCATAAGGATGGAACTCATGAAATAAATCCAAAGAACCTCAAATAAATGTTTTGAAATTTATGGAGCGTGTTTTAAAGTTCAGACTTAAGAAATTTTGGAAGCAATCTGAAAGTGAGGTCAATTATTGATCTCATGGAGAGTTCAATTCACTGGTTTGTGAGCTGACTACAATTCTCCGTTTTGAATGGAGCCCAGGTGAAATTTCAATCACAATAAGGGGTGAAAACATACAGAGGACGCCGAGCATGTTAGTTGCAAAATTGCAAAAATCTCGCTCTCTGCCTGTTAATTATTTTAAGAAATTTCGCAAACTTGGGAGAGGATTTTGGGGCTCTGGAAGGAATTTTGGAACTTCTTGCGTGAAAGCCGAAAGAAATGCATGCGATCGGAGGAAAAATTCTAAGTGGGTCGTGGGAAAAAGTGCCGAATGAGCTGCTATATTACTTGCATTATGAAAAATCTTGAATATTTGAACCATTTTCAGTTTTATACGATGGTTTTTGAGGGGCTTGACATTCATAATCATTTCGTTTGACATAAAGCAATGCAGATGGCCCTTTGCAAGGTTGGGATGATTCAAGATGAGAAGTTGGTAGACTTGCTTGATTTAGCTTTGTTTGCGGATACTGTAAATACAGTGAAGAGTTTAAGGGAACTCGTAGAAGCAGGGGTGGAACCATTAGGCTTGATGTCATAGCTCGTGACATTAATAACTGATATTCTTGCAGGAAGTTACAAGCTGCAACGAGAAATACACAAAATATTTTTTTTTGTATTTTTATTTTTTATTATTATTTTTTCTTTTTTCATAAACATACATTATCTAAAGGAGAGATGAATTGGTTGCGTCAGGCTCTCAAAACTTTTTCTGAGGCTGAGAAACAACTTCTATTATCAAATGACAGAACGACATGGCTGACAGTTGCCATGCTTCAGCTTGCTCCAGGTCCATTGCATACATTTCATAATTCTTCTTCAGGTAGTATTGTCATTCAGAGTCCCGTGGCACATGCAAGGGGAAAGGGAAGCATAGACCAAGAAACAATGGGTATGAAATGCAACAATCTGGATAAGAATTCTGAGCCTATGCAATGTGCAAAAAGGCTCTCCTATTTAAGGGGTATTCTTTTTAATTTCTTTTTATTTTTAAGGGGAATTCTTTTTAATTTCTCTTCTCGTGTTTTAAGCATTTGGGACACACTCCACGTGCCTGAAACATCAGATGCCTTTCTTCAAATATTTTGGTACGCTTTAAATTATTTAAAGAACAATGAAATGGACCATTCTTTTCTTCTTTGAAATCAGGAAGCCAATGGTACCTACCCCCTATGGCTGTAACACCAGTCCAATAAAAATAAAGTTGACTAGTTGTGAGCTGCTCTTTATATTTATAAATTCCTTATAACCTCTCTAATCCCTTGAGTTTTCAGATTGTGGTTACTGGATTCACATGGGACCATGTGGTGTGTGATACGAATGTTATGCTGGCTTACACATATTTCAATTAGTGCTTCAATATAAATATATGCCTTATGAAGCATCTCACTTGTCATATTGAGCAGCTTGGGTTGAGCATCATCTAAACCGATGGGTTCTAAGTCCACAAAGACTACAAACTCATGGCTCACAAAAATAATACAAGGAAAATCTTAAAATTATGGGCCTATAGGTCCTAGAGGTTGAAACTTTGCTCTGATACCAAGTGTAGAGACCAACCCTATAATTAACTAGATGAGCGCTAGGCTTTCAATACATTTTTTTTTTCACAGTAACTAGGAAATGAAACCATAATCATACAAATTGAAACTCGGTAAAATTAAATCATGTATATCAAGTCCATCAATTTAACTTCTTAACACATACATATATTTAACTTGATTATAGGCACAATGAAATCATCATAATTAAAAACAATCTAACTAACACATGTACCGTTCACCCTTGGACGAGAGCCAAATTTGACTTGCCACTACTTGAGCTCCCTTGCTATCGTCTACCTCCAAGCCTGAAGGTTGTCGTGCTTAATCCGAATGTAATGACCCACCAGTTGACCTCCCAGCCTACTCATTGGGTACTCTCCTTCCCCGCAGACCCCCGAGCTGCAATGGGGTTGTACAACAAAGGAATGTGCTAGCTGATAGAGGTGAGCCCCTCTTGGCTCAAGAGTCCCCTCTCTATAATACTCTATCCCATAAAACTCAAATATAGCTTGTAACCACTCAAAATGACATAATCTCCTCCATCCAACAATAGGGTAAACAAAAGGTCCTTTTCCCTTCCATTTCCCTTTCTTTTATAGAAGGCTTCATAGGTGACACTTGGAATTTCATGCATAAATAATTATTTTTTTTATTACCCACAATTTGATTATTCACCCACCCATGTGTCACCCTCTCATCAAGACTCTCCAAAAATAATTTACTTAATTATTCATTTAAAAATAGTATTTTCCTCAACCCAACAAGGCTTCCTATTTCTTCTCCTAGTTGTCTCTTGAATCCCCCTTTTTACTCCTTAATTTGTGTTTATTACTGAAGTTAATTGATAATTCTCAGATTTGGTCCCCTAACTACTTCAACTTGCCTTTTTTGATGAATATTCTTATGTTGGCTCTTGCCACATGGAAGTTCTCTAAATTTCTCAAATTTTAATTTAATAATCTTATTTTAATTGACCACCCTCTTCTCTTAATGAAGTTTTTAATAAATATTTATAATTAACTCTATGTCCCTCTTTCCCCCTTTTGCTTAATTAAGTCTTATGTACTTAATATTTTGTTTTAACATGGAAAGGGTAGAGTTATCATGGTAAAATATTTTATCTCTTCCTATTCCTCCCTTACCCTAAGTTTTATTCTTGATTTAATTCCTTTGGTTCTAACATCATATGTCACTTGATATGAATTAGTTGGATTTTCATATATTGATTATATTTATTAGTTTCTTTAATGATGTCGAGGGTGTCAAGTTGGTCATGCCCTTCAAGAAATTCCATTCAAAGTTCCAAGGGTGCCATGCCTAAGAGTTTATTTTTGATGCCAAGGGTGCCAAGTGGGTCGTGCCCTTCAAGAATTTCTCTTGAAATTCCAAGGGTGCCACACCACTTGCCCTTCAAGTATCTAGTGGTTACGAGGGGAAATTATATGTGCAACGCCAGAGACCCCTATCATCTCGTATGTTGCCTGTTATAGTGAGACTAATGGTGCTAGGGATCAAGGAATCTGCCTTGATGCGCACCCCCCATAAAATCCTCGTGAGCGAACCAAATTTGGGACCTGCCCTCACGACATCATGATCTTCAAGGCGAAGGTATTTCGACCTTTCCAGCTTAAGTCATGGCGAGAGTGCTAGCGGGTGAGATCAGGAACACTGTTCCACCCCTCCCATGCTGTTCCATCCAATTGTATAACCCCATCACCCATATGTGAGTCATTTGACCAAACAACTAACATGTTTCTGCAACCACTTACATATCATTAGAGTGTGTATATATATATATATATATATATATCAAGTTTCAAATTGAACTTAGAATTTCAAAGACAAAATATAAATTTCTATCAAACCAGATGTTGTCCGCTCATCATATGCGAGTGCCTCAGGTGGTTTCTTGTCATACTCAATAATCATCAGTAACAAAGTTTCTCACTGTTAGTCATTATCATAATGGCAACATCAACATGACCGTCATTCACATCGTTGTTCATTTTGAGTCAGAAATAATGTAAGTAGCTACCATAGGGGACACATCCATCATGGTTATCATAATCATAACATCAATGGGAAATTAACATATCCATCAAAACCATCATCATTGTAACATCAATAGAAAACATACCTATCCATCAAGTCTATCATCATCATGATATCAATAGAGAACATACATATTCATCAATGATGTCATCATCACAGTATCAATAAAGAACATACATAACCATCAAATCTACTAATAATAGAGTCATGTGCCTGGATCCTCAACCTGAGGTCCCCAAAGAATAAAGTATGAAGGATCAGTGTCCATAAACCAAAGTGGGGCACTACACATTGTGTGAGATGTTTGTATGATTATTGGTTCTTTCAACTATAAATGTTATAATATACTCTTAAGCCAAGAAATAACAACCAGAGGAGCCTCAATAAACTATGAAACCCTAGCCTCTATCTCTCTTTTGGTCCAGGCACAATTCATATGCGCAGAGGGTACACTGAAATAACATAAGGGTTCGAAAGTAGGAATTCGTAAGGCTAGTTTGAATTTTGTCCCAAAAAAAAATTAAACAGGAAAACAACTTTGACATATTTTTTTTATTGAATGGATTATATCAACGTGTTGAAAAACATTTTATCCAAGTTCATATGTTCCTTATATGTGTTTGGAATTCATGGCTTTTGACTGGGCACTTGAAGCATAGGAGTCTTTTATAGCCCAATCTGCTGGATGCATCCTTTGCTTGGTGTATTTGGTTTCTTCTATGCTTTAGTGATCTAGGTGGATATTGGTGGTCGCTTACTTATTTCACTTGGACTTCTGCTGTTGTTTCTTCCAGTTTCCTTAATTGTAGCAAAACTTATTATTTTTGGCATTTTTTTGGGTCCTAAACTTTCGAAACCATTTCGAGGGCCTAAAATATGTTTTTTTGGGAAAATGGAGAGACCAAAAAAGTGCAAGACTGGTTTATATATCTTTTTTCGGCATCCTCTTAGATATATTTGAAACGAGGTATTATAATAGCCAAACAGAGATTGTATGCCAAATTTACGACCTCAGGAAGTCGATGTTCCAACTAACTCCAATAGGGCCCACAAGGTTTTGGCGCTTCATCTCCTAGGGTTATGTTTTTGGATGTTTAGGGTTTTCCATTATTTCTTAATGATAAAAATATCTCTGAGCCTCATTGTAACACAATTCAAAAAGCATGTAGCCACCACATATCTCCTCAAAGATAAGGTACCATCACCCAAACTATTTTATTTCCATTCCGCATATAACAATATTCAATATTGTGTTATTAATGAATTAAGGTTTTGTTTTTTTTGTAGCTATGTGTTTATGTTTATATTTGTATTTCATTTTGTTCCTGCATAAATTTGGATTAGTTGTATTAGAATGGTCTAATATTTCTCTATTTTTATGTGCATGTCCCCAATGAGGTTGGGGTATAAGGAGTTGATATTTGAATTGGTTGAACCGTTGCAATACCATTCCCACTGACATCAAAAATTTCCCATGGGGGAAGAAAACAAAGACGAGGGAGTAGGAGATTCTATCAAACCGCTGCTCGAAGAAGAATTTGAGTGGCAAAAGAATGAGATGATGGATAAATTTTCCCAAATCCTTTAGCGGATACCAACATGCAACATATCTTCATCCAACAGTCACTTTGGAGGTGTCACCCCCTTCAAGATACAAGTTAACTTTAAAATCCCTATATTTGAAGGTCAAATAGACACATAATTGTAGATAAATGGTTGAATATGATGGAAGGATATTTTTTGGTTCATGATTTTTATGATAGGGAAAAGATTACATTTTCTCTCCTCAAAGTCGTCCCCCATGTCAAGATCTGGTGGGGAACCTACTGTGAGCAGAAGGATGAGAGGGAAGCCTCACTATTTTCAGTTGCACCCACTTGGAATTCCTTCTGAGACATCATCAAGGAACAATATTACCCTGTCGGTAACTATGAATATAAGTACATAAAATGGAACACACTGCGACAAGGAAGGGATCAAGACTTGCTAGAGTTCACAAATATTTTTCATACCCTTCGCGTGAAGTTGGGTATCAAGGATTTTGAGTGGCATCTGGTACTTAAGTACCATGGTTTTATACACAAATACATATAGGATGAGATGGAGTTCCTGGACATATCCTCACTCGGCGCCGCATACCGATACACTGTCAAGATCGAGCATAAACTCAAATAGAAGAAGTGAGACTTTATATATTTGAATCTAAAGCAAGGAAAAGGCAACCCCAAACCATAAAACAAAGGACAAATCCAACGTGGGGTGACCCACAAAAAGCCATCAAAGTCGCAAACAAATAACAACACCACGAAGATGAATAAGGAAACAAGGAAATTGTATGAGTTCCACAAGAGTCCCACTCACAACATAAGTGAGTGTAGTGCCAAGCAATCACTGGTGGTTGAGGTGAAGGCTTCAGAGTCATATACATGTTCTGACTTTGAGATAAACCTTGATAAGGGGAATGATAAAGGGAAGAATATTATTGATGTAGAGCCTAGCATCGTTGTTTCCACCATAAAGGTCTAAAATATTGATCCTGAAGACCTAGAGGAATTAGAGTGTCTCTTTCACTCACAGATGTGGGTGAAGTGGTCGTCATTGCAGTTCATTTTCGATAGCAGGAGCCAAAAGAACCTCATCTCAGCAGAATTTGTTAAGAAGCTAGGCCTGTCGACCACACCACACCCACAACCATACACCATCGAGTGGCTCCACCAAGGATGAGATATTTGTGTCAGCCAACAGTGTCACCTTCCCTATAGCATCAAACCCTTCACGGATGAGGTATCGTGTGATGTTGCTCCTCTTGAATTTTATGATGTATTATTAGGCCAACCATA
This sequence comes from Pinus albicaulis, assembly GCA_034641835.2. Lineage (NCBI taxonomy): Eukaryota > Viridiplantae > Streptophyta > Pinopsida > Pinales > Pinaceae > Pinus > Pinus albicaulis. Next base: position 673,900,417 of record CM076576.1, on the reverse strand, counting down.
CTTTAGGAAGCGTAATGTTGTGTAAGATTCTATGTCTCACATTGTTATTATTACCTTGGGTAATAAGTTATAGAGGATACCAAAGGTAGCCCCACCTACCACCATATCTTTGATCTCTGATAAGCAATGCAGTAAGATCATCTTTGGGACTGGGAATTTTTTTTTCTTACTTATTTGCTCTCCAAATAAGGGGAAGATCTTGGCCACATCCATAGCCCCTGGGAAGGGTTCCTCCATGCAGTAGAAGTAGATGGATAAGGTCATGGAAGAATACATGTACATCTTCTCCTCACCCATAGGGGTACCCTTACACTGTCAAGTCAATCATTCGATCGATCTGACTCTTGAATCACCTCTACCCAAAGGGACAATATATCATCGCTCCATTATGGAAAATGAAGAGATCAAGCAATAAATCTAGGAGTTGCTACAAAAAGGACACATCTATCCAAGTTCCTCACCTTGTGGAAGCTTGATTGTATTTGTACAAAATAAAGACGGGACTTGGAGGCTCTGCATTGATTATTGAGCACTAAACAAAATCACTGTCACATTAGGGGAATTTTTTGGTCTAAAATGGACATCCTAAGGAAATAATAAAATAATAGATAAACCAAAAAAATAATATTTATGAATTTTCAATTCACGTTTTGCACCACAATCCATGTAACCATAGTTAAATTCAATTTAAAAGTTGTACCAAAATAAAATTAATAAAAAAATTGTGTTGATGTGACTATAAATAAGAATGTGTTTTTCAAGAAAAAGTCATTATCAATAAACAAAAAATGCATTTTTCCTTTGTACTTAAATAACTGGAAATAAACTATAAATATAAATTCATAAATTCATAATTATATTATATGCTATTAATTAAAATTTATATTATTTAAATTGTATAAAAACGTGTAATTAATATACTATATAAAAATAAAATAAAATAATATAATAAATGTAATATATTATTTTATGTATGAATTTTATATTACATATTCGATTTATAACATAAGACGAAATAATATATAATATAAAACAAAATATAATATATATTCTATAACATTTAGATTATTTTTCATAATATTATATATAGTAATAAATAATATTAATATAATCATAATGAAATAAATTGAGACGTGTTTAAAATTAAAGAAAAAAAGTATTGAAATAGATTTAATTTATATTTATAAATATAATATAAGATTTATATATATTGAAATTTAGATTTTTTCCCCAAACTATGTTGAACCTAATATAACTTTTTTCAACATACAAAATTAATATACCTTTTTTCATTATACAAAACTAAAATGTATTTTTTTTCCTTTAATTTTAATATTTTTGTATTGTTATTAATATTATTTATAGATTTTATTTATTCTAAAATTACAATGTTACATTTTTATTTATTTTGATTTCATATGTATAGTATATATGTATGGATATTAAGTTATAATTAGTTTAAAATTGTAATATTAAATAAAATGAGATGAATATAAAATTTAAAAATAAATATATGAAAATATACAAATAAAATATTTATTGAAAAATGTGTAAAGACATGAATATTGTATATGGATATGCATTGTTTTTTTAAGAAATATAAAATGACAATAATAATATTTTATTCAAAAAATGTGAAATGACATTTATTATGAGTACTTTACTTTATGACTTTAAAAGTACTTAAAACAATACCATGGTTAACCATGAATTTGTATCCACCATTGAGAATGTGACAAGTAAGTACCTTTAACTCAAGCAATGCCACCTCAACCATTAGGGATGATGTCATCCCCTAAAATGTGATTGGTTCTCATATAGTAAATTTTGATTATACATTTTCCACATGAGGCCCTTTTAGACCTCAAAATTCCCCTAATGGGAACATATATCTAATCACATGGATTGATGACCTTTTGGATCAGCTCAAGGGGGCCAAGTATTTTAGCAAGATCGATTTGAAGTCTCACTATTGCCAGGTTCCAACAAATCCCACATATGTATGGAAGACTACTTTCAAATCCAAGAAAGGCCTTTTTGAATCGTTGGTCATGCCTTTCGGGTTGAAAAATTCCCCTGCAAATTTTATGAGGTTTATGGATGAAATCTTGTAGCCCTTCACCAACTCATTTGTGGTTGTTTATCTGGATGACATCCTCATCTTTAGCAAGAGTTGGGAAGAGCACTTACAACATATTTGGTAGGTCTGTCAAACCCTGTGGCAACACAAACTATGAGCCAACTTGGGGAAATGCACCTTTGGCATGAGCCAGGTCTAATATCTGGGTTACATCATAGATGAGTAAGCCGTGTATGTGGATCTAGCTAAGATCCAAGTCATTCAAGATTGGCCAACCCCAACCACCCTAACAGAGCTTCGCTGCATTGTAGGCCTTGCCAAAATTTATCGGAGGTTTGTGTTGGGATTATCCCATATCACATATCACATGGTCTTTGAGTCAGGTTACCAAGGGAAACTCAAACACAAAGTTTTCCTGGACTAGCACCCAATAGAAGGTGTTCGTAGAGCTGAATGATCAAATTTAGATCAAAACCTAAGTGATAGCTCAAATTTCAAAATATTCGAAAGTGTGTCAAACTTGAACGATCGAATAGATCTCGTCTTCCTGATTCCGATGCCAAAAATGGTTCGAAAAACTGACACCGTATGAAAAAGTTATCGTGATTTGAAAAGTCTAGTAAACTGCAAATTTTGACATTTGACTAGGGTTGATTGGGAAAAGGTAAAGTCAGATAAAAAGAATATTCTAGGGAATATTCCTAGAATATACCTAGAATATTCTGCCAAAATAATTATTTTGGGCCAATTGTAGGAGGACATGTGGTGCAATCTGATTTGAGGTATGGTTTTTGAAGAGCCAATTAAAGGGCGACATGTGGCTGGCCCTAAGGCCACCACGTGTCCCCGAGACTACATTACAAAATTTTGGTGGAGCAGATAGGAATCAATCGTGAGACCTCCCCCCCAGCTAGCACGCCCATGTGCCAACACACCATAAGAAGTTCTTAACCTCTATAGTTGGAAGTTTATATTTATGGTGTATGCCATTGATGTTTGGGGGTTGGAGGGGGCCAGCCCCCTCCCCATATGGCCTTAGCCCAGGACCAAGCGTCAATACAAATTCGACGAAAACAAACTTCCAACCACAACCGTTCGCAATTTGATTTTAAGCCTTGTCACATGGCCACATTCAGATGTTTTATGTGACAGTTAATCCATCCGACGGGTTATTTAATAGCGTTCAAACTAGAGTTCGGTTTAACCAAACTGCAGTTTGGTCTTATGGTTCCGCCGACTGTTGCGATTTGTTAACCGCATTTTTGGGGTCATGTGCCCAAACATCACAACCTTTAATGCTAACGGTTAGAATGCCAGGAAAATAGCAGCGTGCTATTTTTTTGTGCGTATTTGGCTAAAATGACTCCAGTTAACTAGAGTCCTCCACGGTTAGTGGAGCTTTCCTAGGTGAAACTAGGCAAAAGTGTAGGAGGCCCAATTTTTGACCATTATGAGTGAATGAAGAGTCATTATTAGCTAATTGGAGCATTTGGAACCATTGGTGAGGTTTACGGAGCCATCAAAGAGCTTCTGAGCGTGATTTTTCTTTAGAGAAGTTCTAAGGGCCACCAGGGCCACCAGGGTCCAACAGTAGAATAAGGCCTAGCCAGTGCAACCAGAGGGCATTCTCAGCAAACCAATAGTCTATTCTGACTATCTTGAACCTTATAAATCCAATGGAAGGATTTGTAGAATCTTTTGGAGAATTATAGAGGCCAAGATGCTTCAGAGAATTTTTCAGTGAGCCCAGAGCCACAGGGTGCCACCAAGTGTTGGAGGTGTAACCATAGCATCCAAAGGCCAATTTCAGCAAATGAATAGTCAATTTTGACTATCTTTGACATTATGGAGCCATTGGTGAGGGTTGTAGATCCATAAGAGAAATTATGATTATGATTTTTCTTTATATAAGTTCTAAGGGCCACTAGGGCCACCAAGGGCCAACAAGGAAACGAGGCCTAACCAGGGTAGCCAAAGGGCATTCTCAGTAAAACAGTAGTCTATTATGACTATCTTGAACCTTATAAATCTAATGTCAGGATTTTCAAAAGCTTTTGGAGACTCATTAATGCTGAGATTCTTCAGATAAGTTTTCAGTGAGCCTAGAGCCATAGGGTGCCACCAGGTGTTGGGGGCGTAACCAAAGAAACTAGAGGCCTTTTTCAGCAAGTGAATAGTCTATTCTGACTATTTTATACATTATTAATCCATTTAAGGGATTTTCAGAGCCATTTGGAGACTTCTAGAGTTGAATAAGCCACAGGGAAGTTTCGGGGTCACCAGGGCCACCAGGGTTTGGAGGCCTAGATTGAGGAGCCAGAGCTCATTTTGAGAAAATGAAAATCCTATTTCGGATGTATGATATATGATGGAGATAGTATAAAAGGTTTCAGGGATAGAAAATGACTTCTAAGGGAGTTAGTGCCAAAAATAATCTTAGGGAAGCTTAAGGGCACCGACAGTAGAGGTCAAGTCAAAGGGAGCCTAGGTCCATTTCCAGAGAGTTAGAAACCATTACAGGGGTATGATGGTATTCTAAACCCATTGGTAAATCATAAAAAAACATTGGAGTTGGGTATTTACTTGTAAAATAAATTATCCATCATAATCCAAAAGAGCCAAGTCAATTGAAAAAGGCTCAAGGAGACGTAGCCCATGACATACGGGTGAACTTCTTTATTAAATTTGCTGTTATGTGTTGATGATTAGTTTGTTTCAATTTTTTCTTGTTCTACATGCTTATAATCAACAGTTTTTTTTTAATTCCTCACACATAAAGCATGAAAATAGTTAAAACACATACACCAGATTCAAGTATTCAATTCCACACTATCAAGTATAAGCAATATCTTAATTTGTTTAACTGAGTGGGAGGTGCTTGCATAGCATAACAATTCAGCCAACCATTTCAGATCAGGTTGGTATCAGAGAAATAGGTTTCTTGTTTGACTTGAAGGGTGTTTAACTGTTTGCAAAAGATGTTTCTTGAAGAAGAGATACAAGTTGCAGAAAAGAGCTTGTATCTACATCCAAATTGTTAAGAAGCTTTGTCAATTGTTTTTAAAGCTTTGTGAATTGTCGTTGAAGTTATTTAATTCATTTACATAATGATGACAACTTCATCAAGTGAGGTTTCAAAATCCTCCTCTTTTGCAAGACTCTTTGATAAAGAGATGAAGCAAGACTTATACATATTGAAGGATATGGTGCAAAGTTTGTATGGAGATGGAAAGGAAAGCACTAGATGAGCAATTGGTTGCTAGGAAGCAAAAGAAAGGAATTCTTCAAAGCATGCATGAGATGGAGATGCAACTCCATTATTCCCAAGAGACCTTAACCAAGAACATGCGTGAAGCAGAGGTAAATCATTCAAATTTGTCTTCAAATTCCTCTTTAGATAGATGTGTAGGTTCATTTGAAACAAACTAGAGGTATAGGGTCCAAGTTGATGTTAAAAATGGGCTAAGAAGGCAAGGGTCTAAGCAAACATGCACAAGACATAATTGAGCCTATTTTGGTTGAGGAAAGGCCTAAGAAGTTTGTTCTAGGCTGTGTTCAATCTTATGGTGAAAACTCCAAATCCATGAAGGCAATTGAGATAGTTCCAAGAAGAAATTTTGTTGCAAGTTCAAACCCACAAACATGCCAAGTTTGTTTTCAAGATGACTGTCATTGTGTGAAACCCATGTTGCAGCAAGATGTTTGTAGACATGCAGCTTATGGCGAGCAAGAGAGCTCTGACAACTATCAAGACCTGAACATTGATGTTGGTCTTCAAAAGAGAGTTGGAACCTCTACAAGTTCATCTCCTCAAGAAGGTAAAAAAGATGGACATGAAAAGCAACATTTGAGGTATAATTATTCCCATAATCAAGTTTATTATGTTTATGTTAAGCATGAAAAATATGCATGTGTGAATGGAAGAAATATTTGTTGTTCCTATTGTGGTTTGAGTAACCATAAAGTTTCAAGATGCTGGAAGAGGATGAAGGCATACAGGAAACAATCGAAGCGAAGGAAACTTGCACAGAAGATGCATAAGACTTGCACACATTGCTAGAAGAAGGGAAATCTTATTGCCCAACATTGGACATTGCATCCAACCAATCATCCCAAGCATTTGAAGTAAGAGGATAAAAAGACTGGCGTAAATGGAGCCAAATATTCCATCATCTATGTGAGTTCAGATGTTTCACAAGAAGAAGGTTTTCAGCAAGAAAAATCACCATGGAAGTGGCTTGGTAAGAAGTGGTTTGACTTCTAAACTCAGTAAGACATACATTCATTTGTACATATACAAATTTCAGTCATGTATGCATGTGTTTATATTGAAAACTTATGTTTGTATGAGCCACCTTTGATCGATGATCAGGGAAGTGATGTTCAACTACCTTCTATTGAAGATTTCTCGCCAGAAATTTCTGGTTGAGCTCAAAGAAGATACAATTATTGACAGGAGGACAAGAGTATCAAAGAGGGGAAGTGTTGACTACCTTCGAGTTGGGGCTCAAAGACACTAAGCCAAGCAAGACAAAGTGAATGGAGGTTAGAAAGGTGAGGGAGCTATACTCTCATCTATTGAACAGGTAATCAAGTCTTTTGGGGTCCAAAAGATTTCTAATGGGGAGGAGTGATCAGATTTGGATCAAGACCTAAGTGATAGCTCAAATTTCAAAGTGTTTGAAATTGTTCTGAACCTAAGCGACCAGATAGATCTCCTCTTATTGATTCCAATGCCGCGAACGATTTGAAAAATCGACACTGTATGAAGAATTTATCGCGATTTGAGAAGTACAGTAAACTGCAAATTTTGACATTTGACCAGGGTTGACTGGACAAAGGTACAGTCAGCTAAAAATAATATTCCAAAGAATATTCCTGGAATATACCTAGAATATTCCCCCAAAATATTCCTTTCAGGCCAATTGCAGGAGGACATGTGGCGCACTTCGATTTGATGTATGGTTTTTGAAGGGCCAATTAAAGGGCGACACATGGCTAGCCCTGAGGACACCACGTGTCCCCGACACTACATTACAAAATTTTGGTGGAGCGGATAGGAATCGATTGTGAGACCTCCCCCTTGGCTAGCGCGCCTGCGTGCCAACACGCCACAATAATTTCTTAACCTCTATAGTCAGCAGTTTATGTTTATGGTGTATGGCATTGATGTTTGGGGGTTGGAGGGGCCCAACCCTGTGGGCCACCCCCCCCAAAATGGCCTTAGCCCAGTAGCATGCGTCAATACAAATCTGACGACAATAAACCTCCAACCGCAACCGTCCACAGTTTTATGTTAGGCCTTGTCACATGGCCACGTTCTGAGGTTTTATGTGATGTTTAATCCATCCAACATGTTAGTTAACAACATTCAAACCAGAGTTCGGTTTAAGCAAACTTCAGTTTGGTCCTATGGTTCTGCTGACTATTGTGGTTTGTTAACCACGTTTTTGGGGTCATGTGCCCAAACACTGCAACCTTTAATGCTAACGGTTAGACTGGCAGAAAAATAGCAGCGCACCATTTTTTGTGTGGATTCGGCTAAAATGACTCCAGTTAACTGGAGTCCTCCATAATTAGTGGAAATTTCCTAAGTGAAACTGGGAATAAGTGTAGGAGGCCCAATTTTCGACCATTATGAGTGAATCAAGAGTCATTCTTAACTAATTGGAGCATTCTAGATCCATTGGTTTGTAGAGCCATCAGAGAACTTCTGAGTGTGATTTTGCTTTAGAGAAGTTCTAAGGGCCAGCAGGGGTCGACAGGAGAATGAGGCCTAGCCAGGGCAGCTAGAGGGAATTATCAGCGAACCAATAGTATATTTTGACTATATTGAACCTTTTGAATCCAATGGAAGGATTTATAGAATATTTTGGAGACTTCTGAAGGCCAAGATGCTTCAGAGAAGTTTTCAGTGAGCCTAGAGCCACAGGGTGCCACCAGGTGTTGGAGGTGTAACCATAGTAGCTTGAGGCCAATTTCAGCAAAGTAATAGTCAATTTTGACTATCTTGGACATTATGGAGCCATTGGTGAGGGTTTCAGAGCCATCAGAGAACTTTTGAGTGTGATTTTTCTTTATATAAGTTCTAAGGGCCACTAAGGGCTAGAAGGAGAATGAGGCCTAGCTAGGGCAGCCATAGGGCATTCTCAGCAAAAAAATAGTCTATTCTGACTATATTGAACCTTTTAAATCCAATGGAAGGATTTGAAGAAGCTTTTGGAGACTTCTGAAGTCTGAGACGCTTCAGAGAAGTTTTCAGTAAGCCTAGAGCCACAAGGTGCCACCAAGTGTTGGAGGCGTAACCAGAGTAGCCAGAGACCTTTTTCAGCAAGTGAATAGTCTATTCTAACTATTTTGGACATTCTTAATCTATTGAAGGGATTTTTAGATCCATTTAGAGACTTCTAGAGCTGAGGAAGCCACAGATAAGTTTCGAGGTCACTAGGGCCACCAGGGGTTAGAGGCCGAGATTGGGAAGCCAGAGCTCATTTTGAGTAAAAGAAAATCTTATTTTGGATGTCTGATATATGATGGAGACAGTAGAAATGGTTTCAGGGACAAAAAAGGACTTCTAAGGGAGTTAGTGCCACTGAGAAGCTCACGGAAGCTTAAGGGCACTGACAATAGAGGTCAAGTCAAAGGGAGCCTAGGTCCAGTTTTAGAGAGTTAGCAGCCATTCTAGGGGTATGTTGGTATTCTAAACCCATTGGTACAACATAAACAACTATTGGAGTTGAGTATTTACTTATAAAGGAAATTATCCATCACAATCCCAAAGAGCTAAGTCAATTGACAAAGGCTCATGGAGACGTAGCCCATGACATACGGGTGAACCCCTTTATTAAATTTGTTGTTATGTGTTGATGATTAGTTTTCTGCCATTTTTTCTTGTTGTACATGCTTATAATCAACAAAAACAAATGTTTAATTCCTCACACATAAAGCATGAAAACAGTTAAAACACATACATCTGGTTCAGTTATTCAATTATGCACTATCAAGTATAAGCAAGATATTAATTTGTTTAATTGAGTGGGAGGTGCTTGCATAGCATAACAAGTCAGCCACCCATTTCAGATCATTGAAGCACCAAATTTTCTCTACACATGTAATCACATTGTCAGACTTGTAACGACCATTTGAAATTGAGACAAATGCCTCTAATTATGTTATTGGTGCAGTTGTCACCCAACAAGGGCATTCAATGGCCTATCATAGTGAGACACTTTCAAATACAATTTAGAAGTACCCCACCTATGATAAAGAAATGTATTCTATCATGCAGGCTTTCCAACAATGGAAACATTACATTATGGGGAAGGAGGTGGTCATCCACACATATCACCGATTTTTGTAGTTTATAAGGACATAAGGAAATATGCAGAGCAATTACCATCAAAAGTGGTCTACATATCTGCAATAATTCCACTTGAACAGTAAATACAAAAAGGGAAACACCAATCTTGTTTCATATTGCCTTGGTCGACCCCCATTTGTAGCACTGAATACTATTCTCAACTCTTGTGGATACAATACCTTTAGATGGTCACAACTATACAAAAATGTTCCAAAATTCACCACCACATACCAGATGCTAGTGGGTGGAAAGAAAGTTCCAAATATTCACCTCTAGGACACATTATTATGCTACCTAGGCCACCTTTTTGTTCCTTCAAGCTAGTGTGCTAAGCTAATTTTGGAGGCACACTACATTTGGGTCGCATGGCACTTTGGTGTGGAGAAAATTATGGTCGTACTACAAAAATATTTTTATTTGCCAAAACTTCAATAGGATGATGGACAATATATCAGATCTTGCACTTCTTGTGCCATTACCAAGCCGACCATCAAGAATAAAGACTTGTACACTTCTCTGCCTACTCCAAGCCAGCCTTAGGAATCCATCTCCATGGACCATCTGTCTAGCCTCCCTTCTACCAAGCATGGTAATGACGGTGTATTTTTGGTCGTGAACATATTTTCTAAGATGGTTGTATTGATGGCCTGTAAGGAGAGTATCACAACACAATACACTACAAAACTCTTCTTTGAACGAGTGTGGGTACATTTTGGGATCCCATAGACCATTATATCATATTTGGATTATAGGTTCTTGAGCACATTTTGGTCGAGCCTCTAGACGTTTCTGGACACCAAGCTCACCAAGTTGATTGCATTCCAACCCCAGGCTTATGGCCAGAGATAGGTCATCAACAAGATAATAGTGCACATCCTAGGCATGTAAAAATCCTAGCATCCACGAACCTGGGATGAGAGTATTCCCTATGTGAAGCACAACTATAATAGATCTCTTCATAGCTCAACTGGTCGTAGTCCCTTTCAAGTGGGTTTGGGATTTCAACCTTTGTGTTTGATTGATGTTGTCATACCTCATGCGACTACACATACATAATCCAAACATTTACAGTCTTTGGATATTAAAGAAACTCGGTTTATTTAATGCATCTGCCAACAGGTTCATGACATCTTGGAGAAGTCCAATGCCAAGTACAAGTAACAACATGATGAACGTCATGTGCCACATAAGTTTTAGCTGGGCTACAAAGTTTGGTTGCATTTGTAGAAATAATGCCTTGTCGGAGCCCATTGGATGATCCTACCACTATGATACAGGCCTTACACCATCAACAAGGTTGTGGGAGACAATGATTTCGAACTCAGTATTCTCCCATTCCTTTTCCTGCTCCCAGTGTTCAATTTGGATCCTTTGGCCATACTTTCCATCATTTCTAAACACATCAGGCATTGTAGAACAACTAACACCTACAAAGCTCAACCCAAACTACATGGAACAAGCCAAAACTAATCAGATCATGGACATATATCAAGAACACATATCAAGAACACTCGCCAAACTAATATCCAACTATATCAGGTTGTTAAAGGTTGTTAAAGTAGACCAACTCCTGCACCAAAGCAAGTGGCTCACTAGGGACCAAATTCATCAGAAGTTTCCCCATCTCATTGAGGCACTCAACGCAATGGGGGAGGACTGATCCAGGTGGATATTGGTGGCTGCCCACCTATTCCACTTGGATCTCCGCCATTGTTTCTTTTATTTTCCTTAATTATAACAAAACTTACTATTTTTGATAGTTTTTCGAGTCTTAATCTTCCAGAGTAATTTCGAGTGCCTAAAAGACATTTTTTTGGGAAAAAGGAGAGGTTGAAAGAGTGAAAGACTAATTTACCTATCTACTTTTATCCTCTTCTTATAGATCTTTGAAACAAGGTATTATGATAGCCAAATGGAGATCATATTTCAAAGTTATGACCCCAGGAATTTGACGTTCCAACTAACCCCAACGGGGCCCACAAGCTTTTGGTGCTTGATCTCCTGAGGTTAGTTTTGATTTTTATTTTTAGGGTTTCCCATTATTTCTTAATGATAAAAAAACCTTTAAGCCTCATTATTTCCATTCTGCATGTAATAGTTTTAAGTACTTCGTTATTAATGAATTAAAGTTTTGTGTTTGTTGTAGCTCTGTGTTTCTATTTATATTTTTATTTCATTTCGTTCCGACATACATCCATATCATTTAGCAAGAAACTTGAGCTGATCATTTTTATGGTTATTTTTTTATTTAATATAAATTTATATTTGCATTTTAATGTACATTAGTGGACAAGCCGAATTCTGAACATTATTTTGGAACAGAACTTTGACTTAAGCCAGATCATTAACAATGTGATTTATTTACATACAAGGACATGAGATTAGTTTCGTCGTAAATTTGGGGAAAAACAATTTACTGTCTTAAAGCCAGAGAAGTTTAGAATTTTCGAAATTCTTGGTTGTCACTGACATTGTTGAATGAATTTATAAAAGAACACAACTGGAGATAGCAAACTAAGATGTTATGTATTTTTAATAAATGTAGTTTATAAATGATTGATGGTATTTACTAAAGAACTTCACAAATCCATTTCTTATTTAAATTTACAGGTATTAAAATGCCTTGTGGAAATTAATGTTCTTGAACTAAAGTCCTAGTAATATTATCGTGGGAAATAGAGCTCCTCGTTTGAGGTAATGTCATGAAATTGCAGTGGAATCCTCAAAGTAGAGATTGAGACAATGTCACACCTGAAAATAAATGTTGCAGCTACAAAATTAAAGCCACGAAGTTGTAGGGATCCAAAAACTGTACTCAAATCACACGCGTCAAATAAAAAGAGAAACCACATATCTGCAAACAAATGAAGAGCACGGGTTAGTAAACACGTAGAAAGGAGAAAGGGAAATTTTAGTTGAAGCACCCACAATCTATAATATCTTTACACTATTCTATATTTGTATACAACATTTCGAAGACCATTTTTAAATTTTGTGAAGTCAAAGTTTGGATAAAATCATGGATCAAAGTGTTGTTGATTTGGTGTGATACAGTGGTTTGCTGCAAAATCCTGTTTCATATGTCTACAACAGCTGAACTCTTCATTGTAAGCCCTGCATAATTCGACCTGCATCATACAATGTATCAACCTCTGCTAAACGAATAGATAAAGGCGTAACACACATTGTTAGGCTCATTCCATGCCCAATTGTTTTTTAGTTTTGTATATTTTGCAACAAAAAAAGGTGGTACTTGGATAAATGGTGTTGTTTGTTGGAACAAAAGAGCAAAGAACGTGGAACAATAAACATTTGGAATAGCGGACGGTTGCACAATGAGTGATTTCGCATAAATCAAGGAGTCGTTAACAGTTCAGTTGACGTGGTGGGATGCAATGACCAAAGAGGTCAGTTAAGAAGCCTAAATCAAGACTCAGTTGATAGTTCAGGTAGTGGGATCCAACGACGGAAAAACTTCTAGGAGTCTAATAATGGATCTGCACTCTGACGGTGCAGAGTGGAAGTTGGGAGGGTTCTTCCCAAAGGAACACCTTACCGCATAATAACCAAAAATTAATTTTTTTTAATACAAACTATTCTTTATGTATAATTAAAATACACTAATATCAAAAACACCATTTTAATGTGCACTGATTTTATATGTTATTTAAAATATTTTAATTTCGAACTATTTATATATTATTTATTGTTTTAAAAAATTATAGATTGAAAAAAACAAGTTTTTATGGATATATGTTTTTTTGGAATTACAAATTTAACTTGTGTATTCTATATAAAATAAAAAAATACAATTTAAACAATGAAAAATTAAACAATAAATATATATAGAGAGATCCAATTTTTCTAACTCCTGAAGAAAGTTGATCTCTCTCAGCTCATGTTAGATATGTACTTAAGATAAATCTATATTGATAATATTATACTTAAAATCTATTTTAATTAAAATATTTTAAAAATTAATAATCTAAAATTAACTAGGTTGTGGAAACAAGAGACTTTTTAAAAGAGAAATTACATTGGGAAGGGAAAATTTGCCAAGCAAGGAGGGTGGAGAAGATATGTGAAGAGAGACCTCAACCGATAAAAGTAACCATGGAAAGCGTGCAAGACAAACACAATCTCTTGAGCAAAAAGAAACTCTTGAAAGACTCACACTTCTTCCTAGATGAAGATTTAACCAAAAAACAACAAGAGGAGAGAAGGGAAGAAGTCAATAAAATTGGAGCAACAAGAAATGAAGGGAAAAGGGCATGGTTGTACTATGGCAAAGCATTTATTGCAGTATTTGAGCCTCAGGGAAAAAATAGGGAAGCAAGATGGCAGTAAATAAAAAACAGATAATTCGATAATAGGGAGGAAAACAACAAGATCAACATGGATGAAAAGGGGTGAAGACCCAAATTTGAGTCTAAGGTTCCAAATTGCGTAGCATTCAAATCCTACCCAGGTCTACCGAAGTTTAGATTGTTGGAATTCTAAAGGTTACTCTTGGAGGAAGGGACATGGGTTAGGGCCTATTGTGGATGGTAGAGACATAATTTGTCTCACGGAAACTCATGAACATAATGGTTGCAAAAATCATGTGTTTGACGGTTATTTGAAGTTAACAATTTGGAACAAGGTAGTAGAAAATGGCAAAGGGTATGGGGGAATACTAGTTTTAGTGAAATAAAAATAAGGTTGTCACATTAATTTAATGAAATAAGATGCAAATAAACAATATTTATGGTTCAAAATATCAGAGAATGAGAATCATATAAGAATTGTAGCATGTTATTTTTCCCCAAAAGTCTAAAAACTTACAAATATAAGGGGCTAGACAGCAAGGATGTAATACCCTCTTCCCACATCTACCCAAGTAACCAGCCAACTAGGGTAAACATGTGACAAGAGGCTACTATGATCAGACTCAACCTCCTAGGTGACCTTAAGGAGGTGGAATTGACATAATCACATCACACAGACCTTGTACATCAACAATGACACCCCCAAGAGACAACCCAACCACCCAGGCATCCTGCCGTTGGGTCCCACTGATATTTTTAACTTCTGGACCTCTGGGCGCATGCACATGCATGCAAGCCAATGTCTATGAGGCTCTGGATGCATGAATAAGCCCACATGCCAGCGTCTGGTGACTAAATTACCTAGTGTTGTGCCAAATTCCTTGGGATTTAAGCCACTTTTTCAGGCCCAGAACCCAATTCACTACCTAGAATTTCATGACAAGTTCAGAAATGAATTATAATGACCAAACAATGATATATTTACAAAAACATCCATGAGGACTAAACTAGACCCCTACTAGCCATGAAATGAATTTAGTCAAACATGTCACAAACATGAAAGATACTTGTATAAACAATAGAACGAAGCATAGGGGTCTCATACTTATTTGAGAATCGTGAAGAAGCATTGATCCCTTACATCATTAGATGCAATACCATCTATTTGTCCATAGATACATTGTGCATTCATTTACAAGTAAAAACATGGGGAGATTCATACATCATCATTGTTAAAATACATGTTTATAACCAACATAATAACAACAGAAATACCATGGATACAACAAGCATAGAATCCACATATAAACTAGTAAATTTTTATATCAAATACTAAGGGAATGAACCTTTCATTGATGAATGTAAAAACCAACCGGAGATGGGACTACCACGTTCCACTCGACCATAGATTGGCTGAGCCAAATATCTCTTTAGCCAATCACCCTCGTGCCATATTCCAAGCATGAATGTAGGAATAAAACCGAAAGAACTAACCAAGGCATCCTGAGTTTAAACCACCTCACCCTCATCAATAGAAATCAGTATTTACCATGATCCACACTGGATCACTTGGCAACCACAATAAACATGTCATAACTAGCTTTACTGTGATCTCCACCCGATCACTAGGCCAACACAAGCATGGATATCACCGGATTCTCTCCACCTACACTGTGAGGATTTTTCTTGTCTCCTAGTCTCTTAAGCTTTACCCCAATCCATATTCTGAATCATGGATCAATAGACCCTAAACTGAGACATACTCTCCAAGATTTACCGTATATCCCAACCTGGTATTTCTAGGCCTGATGGAGAGAAAACCACCTCTATGATTTACCATATATCCTGTCATTCACCAGTCGAGCATTCCTAGGCCCACCGAGGAAACACACTATCCAAATTTACTGCAACAGACAGTCTGGTTCATGGGTTACTAGGTCATGTGTTATATCAATTCGTAGGTCCACCACACTCAACTTCAAATCCATTTGGAAATCTAGCTAAACAAAAACATGAGAACTCCACAACACCATGGTTATCCGGAAATGGAAAGGCTAGGATAAAAACACTGTCACACCAAGAAAAAAGCATGCCATGACAGAAAAGAACCACATGTAATACCATGCATTACAAATATAGTAAGGAAAACACACATGCAATTCGATACTTGCAAAGAATCTTGTTGTAGTTGCTTGATCCTGCTCTTCCTTCCTTGCTTCCTCCTTCTTCTTGTTTTCTTTTTCCTTTCTTGGTCCAATACCAAAGTGCTCCAAGAAACTATATGTGTCCAAGAGTGAGTGAGAGAGAGAGAAAATAATTATAGAGCTCCAAAACTGAACTAACAAAAGGTACCAATTGATCCTCAGAAGAATTTTGATTAATGAGGCCTCTATTTTATTAATTTTCCATTATTTTAATTAATTTTCCTCCTCACATACAACTTGTGAGATTTCATATCCATTTTCTTCTAATTTCCAATATTTTCATAGATACATGTGCCAAAAATTCCATTTTTTCTTTCCAAATCCTTTGCCTTTGCCAATTTCCTTAGCCATATTAACTGCAATGTATACCTATTAGGATTTTTTTCCAAACATTCAACTTGGAATAAGTGTCCCATCAATCGTGGTTATTATTTTGAACTTTATTACATGGAATTTTCACCAGGGATATTACAGAACCCTCCCCCTTGGGGGACACCATCCTTGGTGTTAAACCACACCTATACCTCAACAACACCATTGAAAATGAAACATAGTACCCATGGACTTTATAGCATAGCTCGATGCAGTATTTACAATGATCACCCTGTCGAAAAGCAAACCAACATGACATCATAAAAACATGACAAATATAATGACATGACACCCATACAAATTATTGGAGATTTATAACATATCTCATGGTGGTATTTACATCCATACACATATGCACATATATCCGAACATCACATCAAAACATATGCCAAACATATACCAACATCACACCAAAACAACTCTGCCTCAACCAACAAACAAGGAGGGATGCATGGCCCGCATCTGATCCTCCATGTCCAATGTAGCTTCATCGGGTCCAAAGTGCTTCCATTTCACTTTATCTTACTCTATTGCTCAGTTCCAAAGCATGAGCACCTTTTTCTGCAATATACACTGAGGCTCCATCTGAAATTCTCCATGTGGTTCCACCTAGAATACATACCATTCAATCACATGATCAACATATTTAATGTACTTCTTAAGAAATAATATATGAAAAACATCATGGAATTTCACTGTGGAAGGCAGTGAAAGTTGATAGGATATTTTTATGATCCTAAAGGGTC
Organism: Pinus albicaulis; assembly: GCA_034641835.2. NCBI lineage: Eukaryota > Viridiplantae > Streptophyta > Pinopsida > Pinales > Pinaceae > Pinus > Pinus albicaulis. Next base: position 673,883,348 of record CM076576.1, on the reverse strand, counting down.
CACAAAACCATGGTTCCAGCTTGGCATATGATCCAATCCGCAAGGAGCTCTTCTTGAACTTGATGCACAAGTACACCTATTCCCCAACCTAGAACTCCTTGAACAACATGTTCCTATATGAAAAAATCTTCTTCCTATCCTACGATGCTTTCAATTTCTTCTTGATCACCTACATTTATTGTTCCATTTCTTCCAAAATCCATGGTCCAATCAATACCCTGTTAACCGGATCACTCCAACTAATGGGAGTGTTGCAACTCCCCCCATACATTGTCTCAAATGGACTCATATTCAATGACCCCTGATACCAGTGTTTGTAGGCGAAATATACCAGTGGAAGATACTCTTCCCATTTGTGTTTTTGGTGCATCACATACATCCTCAACATATCCTTCAATATTATATTGACCTTCTTAGTCTGTCCATCTGTCTCTAGATGATAAGCTATGTTGAAGACCAACTTAGTGCGAAAACCTGAAAACAATTCCTTCCAAAACTTGGAAGTGAACTTTGCATCCCTATATGACACGATATTCTTTGGGACACCATGAAATCTGACTATGTCTCTAATTAAAACTTGTGCTATATTGCTAGCTGAGTATGTAGTCTTCACTGGAATGAAGTGTGCAACCTTTTTCAACCTTTCCACAACAACCATGATGGAATCATGTTGTCTAGTTGTCTTAGGAAAACCTATGATGAAGTCTATGGAAATGACCTTCCATTTCCACTCTCGAATCACAATTGGGAGTAGCAACCCACTTGGACTCTTACACTCTACATTAACCATATGGAAATCCAAACATATGGCTACAAACTATGCCACATCCTTCTTTAGGTTCATCCAATAATAGAACCTATTCACTATGGTTTCACATGAAACTCCCTCAATATCACCTTCTTGAGCTCACTGTTGTCTGTCACATATATCTTGTCTCTAATATAACCAATCCATCTGTCATGAGATGGTAAGTCCAAATCCTGTACACCTGCACCTGTACCTGTACCTGTACTACAGCCTGTACCACTACTTGTACCCTTACATGTACTCTGATACAATCTATGCACAATCTCCATATACCTGTGATCGTGCTGAATTTCCTGCTATATCCTATCTTATACATCTCTCCCATAGGAGCTCATAGCTTCTATGTGGTTTACATGTACCCTCCTGCTAAGAGCATCTGTGACCCTATTCTCATTTCCATTGATGTACTTGATTTCAAATTTAAACTCGTTGATCATGGTCAACCATATAGTCTGCCTAGCGTTCAAATTTGGCTGGTCAAACAAGTACCTCAACCCAATGTGATCACTCATTAGTACAAACCTCCTGCCAAGAAGATAGTGCCTCCACATCTTTAGTGCATGTATGATCATTCGAAACTCAAGATCGTGTGTCATATATTTCTTCTCATGCTCATTTATTTTATGTGACTCATATCATACTACATGTCCATCCTGCATACGGACTCCACCAAGTCCTCTCCTGCAAGAATTTGTACACACTACAAACTCCTTGTCTGGATCTATAATCTTTAACATTGGAGCATGTGTCAACGAACTCTTAAGCTACTCAAAGTTGGCCTCACACTCCTTTGTCCAATTAAAATTCCTACCTTTCCTTTGCAATGATGTAATATGATAAGAAATTTGTGAGAAGTTCCCCATGAACCTCCTGTAATAACCTGTCAATCCCATGAATGATCTCACATCGTCTATATTCTTACGATCTACCCACTCCATGATGGTCCTTATCTTTTCTACATCTACTGCAATGCCCTCCTTGGACACAACATGTCCTAACTAGTGTACCTCAGTCTAGAAGAAACTACATTTTCTGAGCTTAGCATACAATTGATGCTCTCTCAAAAACCTCAACATTGCTGCCAAATGCTCGACATGTTCTTATTCATTTTTAGAATATACCAATATGTCATCAATGAACACAATAAAAAACTTGTCCAAATAAGGATCTATTATGGTAAAACACAACCCCCCCATTTTTGACTTGTTCACTTCAAATAATGGGGACCCTTTTTATAAAATTTTTGGCTAAACACCTTTTAGGATTTTTATTTTAGTTGATTATCCTACGCTTTTGTTAATTTTTCATTTTCTTTGGATTCTTGTTTCGATTGCTTTGTTAAAATCGATTTTTTATAAGCTTCCCATTGACGCTTGTTTTACCTCATTTGGTCAACTGGTTTGAAAATGGTACTCCTTTAAAGTCCCATCATTTATCTAGTCTGGGTTAAAAATGCTATTTTTATTCTTTCTATTTTTGGAGTGGCTGTAGTTTAGAAAATTTCATAACTAAACTAAACATCATTAAAATAAAACCAAAATAAAAAACTGATATTTAACTTTAAATTTTGAGATTAATTAAATTAATTATTATAATAAAATATAATTAATTTAATTAAAATTAAAACTTAATATTTAAAAAAATATATATATAAAAAATAAATAAAAAAAATAAAAATAAAAATAAAAATTTTTACATCGCATATCGCAATGTCGGTTCCATCGCAATTTTTATAACATACACATTTAAAAAACCCCGACGAACTCATAACATGCGATGCGATTGAGTCATTGGTTTTATGTGATGTGATCAATTGTTACACTCCGATGCGAAGAGTCGCATTCATGCGATGCGATGAGTTAAGTTAAGAGGTCTGATGCAATGATTTAAGTTAAGAGGTAGGTAAGAGTTGTAACGTCCCCGACGAACTCATAACATGCGATGCGATTGAGTCATTGGTTTTATGCGATGTGATCAATTGTTACACTCCGATGCGAAGAGTCGCATTCATGCGATGCGATGAGTTAAGTTAAGAGGTCTGATGCAATGATTTAAGTTAAGAGGTAGGTAAGAGTTGTAACGTAAGACTCTTAGTGTTGATTTAAGTTAAGAGGTAGGTAGTGTTATGTTAAGTTAAATATATATTAAGGCTTCGTTAGTGGAATATGAAAGTTAGTAGTGGTGAGTTAGTGTCAGTGATAGGTATAATGTTTGGTAGTTTTAAATAAGTATAATGTTAGATTGTTATAAGTTAGTGTAGTTTTAAATTAATTTTTAATAATACATTAGTTTTTAATTAATATAATATTAGTATTAGGTAAGGTAGGTTAGTTAGTTTAAGTAATAAGTTAGTGTTAAGTTAGTGTTAGTGATAGAATAGTTTTAGATTAATACAATGTTAATTTAGTTTTAGTTTAATAATTAATTTAATATTTAAATATTTAAGATATAATTAATTTAATTAGATTTATTATTAATTAGATTAATTTTTTTATGAATAGTTAATTATATTAGATTAATATTTATTAAATAATTAGTTTAGTCTATAATTAAGAATAAATTTAGAATTAATTATTAGTTAATTGTAGGCTAATTTAGGATTAGATTTTTAATTAAAATTCTGATTTTTAACCCAGTAATATAATTTCCAGATTTATGCCAGATTTGACTCATCCACTTTGGAAGCTCATAGAATGAGTTTTACTTGGCCAAACGAGGTCCAGGACGGCTCATTGGAAAGATAAAATCAAGGAGAACATTTCTGAGGAGGTTCCACTAATAGATTTGGTCATTAATTGGGTCAAAAATCATGCAGAAGATCAAGCTCCGAATTTATAGAACAAAATCAATTTTCTGATTTATTTTCTGCATTTTCATTTGTCCAAGCCTCTTCTAATTGCAGGTTCATTCGTCAATAATATCCCTAGCCAATTAAACCATCCCAGGCGTCAATAGAGAGCTTATATTTTATTTTCAATTATTTATTTAAATTAAATTTGATTGGGTTTATTTTAATTCCAGAAATGGTATTTTGATTTTATTCATTGCATCTTAATTTATTTTGATTTCTTTTTGCAGGAAAACAGTAGAAGAGATAAGGAGAAAAGATCTCAATCAATAAGAATGCTCCAGCAATTAAAGATTGGAATTCTAAGCAAATAAAATTGGATTGGGCAGATTTCTCTTCAACAAACTTTCCTCTCAAGAATTCCTTTGCAAATATTATAAATAACAGATTGCAGAATGTAATAGGGGCTGCTCTCCTCTGCAATTCTGGAATTCTAAAAGCACTTTTGTAATAGGGATTTAGAGTTGTAGGTGGGAGGAGTGCAATCTCAGATCTGGGGATTATTAAGGTTTTTCTTTTACATCCTGAGTTATGTATAATGAATAGAGTTTGCACTATTGTAGCTCTGCTTTTGAAAGCAGAAGCTTAGGCATTGTAAAGGACTATTAGAGACCAGAGCTGGAGAAATGGATTCAATAAATTGGTATTTCGAATACTATTATTTTAAATGCTGGTTTTATTTGTATGATAACAATAATGGTGTCAATTTACTTACATATTTGTGCACTTTTGTTGGTATGGGTAATTTGCTTCTATTTTATGTTTTTATTTATCTCTGCTCTTATGGGCTCAATTCTGGTTTCTGGGTAACTATTTACTCATAAATCTGTCTTTTAATATTGGATGAATAAATAGTTATATGTTGTGAACTTCTTCCGCATATTATTGTTTAATAATTCAAGTTACTGATTAATTGATCAATACCATTTTGTGAACTATTTCCTGAGTGTTGTTGATTGATTATCTTAGTTAAAAGGTCTCAATAGGATGTGTTTTTCTATCCATAATGTCAGTTAATTGAACTATTTCATTAACTTGATATTAATTATAAACAAGACATATTTCAATCCCAATATTTTAAATACCTGCTATTGGTTGGGTTAGATCTATATCTGCCTAATTGAGATATGATTAAGATAGTTTCTTTTGCTTGTATCTTAGAATAAGTTTCCATTTAGATTAATTTCTACATTCTTTTAAGTCCTCTTCCCAAAGAGGCAAACTTTAGTAGTGGATTGGCTGAGCCCTAAATCAGCTTAAGGATCACTTTCTTGCCTGATCAGCAAGAAGGTTGATCTGATGTCTCTTTTCCATTGGTAAATGAAAGTCATATTTTAAAGCCATTGGAGATTGAGAGAAGGTAACTGGACCTAGTTGAACCAGTTAGAACCACCATTCCAAACGAAAAAGGAGCTGCTTTAAGGTCCGGATCGGGTGGTCATCCCCCATGTTGTTGCAGCGATTTTCGAGGCTTCAATAGGATCCAACGCATTTTTCATCAAACACATAAATGTAGTTGGAGCATTAGTCAAACCGAATGGAACTAAAAAAAACTCATAATGCTCGTACCTGGTCCTTAATGCAGTCTTGTAGATATCCTTCTCTTTTATGTGTACCTGATGATATCATGATCTCAAATTGATCTTAGAGAAAAAGGTTGATCCCTTCAGCTGATGAAACAAATCATCAATCCTTGGTAATGGGTACTGGTTCTTGATGTTCACTTTGTTCAACTTCTTTTAGTCAATGCAAAATCTGAGAGTGTCATCCTTCTTCTTCACGAACAACACCGGTGCACCCCATGGCGATACACTTGGCCTAATGTACCATTTTTCAAGCATCTCTTTCAGATGAAACTTTAATTCTACCAACTCAGGTGTTCTCATCTTGTAAGGTGCCTTTGATGTTGGAGTTGCCCCTTGTACCAACTCAATAGAAAATTTTTCCTCCCTATGTGGTGGAAACTCTAAAATATTTGTTGGAAACACATCCTGAAATTGTTGTAAAACTGGATACTTGTTCAACACATCTAAATCCTCAACTTCCTTAGCTTTGACACTAGAAATATGCACTGCAAACAATACACACCCTTTCCTGCAACTGCACTTGGCCTGCATAGTTATAACCATCCTAATTGATGTGGTCTTGTTTCCCTGTAAGATTCTTGGTTCCCCATTGTCATCCAAGCACTCAATGGATTTTTCATAGAAATATACCTTGGTCTTATGAAGATATAGCCAGTCCATACCCAATAGCATATTATATTATTCCAATGGAAATATGTTCAAGTGTGATGTTATAGGCATACCATTTAACTCAAATGTATAAGCTCTTCTCCAATGGTGAAATATTTTCTTTGTACCTATAGCCAACTGCACTAACCAAGATTCAACATGCATTTCCTTATTCAAACCATACTTATCCACCAAGTCATGACTAACATAGCTATAATTAGATTTAGGGTCAATCAAAATAGAAATAACTTGATCACAAATCTTATCGTCCTTCTCAATGATAGATGCCTCGTGATTTGCCTGATTTTTGTACATGGTTTCATAAAGACAAGGAGTGCTCTACCCAACACCCCCAACCATATATGCCTCATGGGCACTATATATATGAGGAATACCACCCTGATTATGTGGAAAATATCTCTTAAGATGCTCCTCACCGCATGTACAACACTCCAACCATCACATACCATTACCTCCATGTTGTTGTTGTGATAAATGAAGTTGTTGTGGCCTATGTCCTTGTATGGCTACAATAAAATTATTTTGTGGTGCCACATTTTATTTATATTCTAAATTCTGAGGCCTTGATCTCTTAGGCTTCCATTTACCTTTACCTTTGTCCTTCCCTTTGCACCCTTGTTGAGATTCATTATTACGCTTTGATAGTTCATAAAAGTGCTTCAACTTCCCAATTACTTCCTCAAGTGACCGAGGCTTGTCATACTCAATCCAATCTTTGAATGCTAATGGAAAACCACTGACAAATCGTTGAAATTTAGCCTTCTCATCCTCAAGATACGATACATACCTCAATAGCTCCATAAATTTTCTCGTGGTACTCTTCATCCGTCATTGTTCCCATCTTTAACTCATATAATTCTTTGGCCTTACTATCGTAGTACCTATCTGGAAAGTAATTATTCCTAAAAGTCCTTTTGAACTCATACCAACTCAATTCCTTTGTTCTGATGTCTCTGAACTGCTTCAAATATTCCCACCAAATGTCTCATTTACCTTTCAAACTAAAGATAGCAATCTTGGCCTTCATGTTTTTTGCGTATTCATGTAACTCAAAGAATGTGTTCATCCCAACTGTCCAAGCCTCTGTATCTTCTAGTTTCTTCAAGTCTCCATTAAAAGTAGGTGGATTTTCTTTTTTAAATTCATCTGTCAAGTATCCCCTGTCACTCCTCCTGTAACGATGATATCGATGACGATCATGATGTCTATTCAAACCTAAACTAGAATGGTATCTATACTCATCACCCTCCTATCCGGAGTATCCAACATCCTTCCATCTCTCATTGTATCAACTCTATATGACATGTGTCTTCCAGGAGACCTACTTCCATATGCCCCATTAGTTATTTCCTCTTGTCCATGGTTGATTCGAAGGGGCCCTTACCATTACAGTTCTGACAATATTTGAAGAAGTATTGTATTAACCTCTTCTTGGTTCTCTTATGTTTGTATGATCCTATCATTATCTACCTTACAACTCCTTATTTATTCCTTCAGGCTTTTCAATGTATTTTCCAAATCAAAAGAGTGCCCACCAGGCTACTCATCTGACTCATAGGGAGAGCCTTTGTAGTCTACCATATTGTTATTCATCTTTGATATAATTTCCTGCAAGGAATAATATGTCAGCTAAACCAAATAATAACAAACCAACATACCTTAGTGTAATTTGGGGAGGATACATCGTGCAAGATCAACCAATCAATGTAATACATGTATATACATAATCATAACAACATACAAACTCATAACACATGGTATATTAATGCATAAACATCATTCTAGTTGGAGTCCAGTCATCAATGCATGACCATACCAAATACATTCCATGATCTAATGCATTGCAACCTCAACCATACCAATGCAAACTTGACCACATGCACCCACCTGAAATGTATAACCAAGCATGAACGACCATGGCATGTTCAACATATAGCATCACACAAGCAAGAACACAAATAAAACATTGAAACATGACTTATATGTAACCTCACATAAACAAGAAATGCATGTACAATGTGTAGCAACATGTAAGAAAGTGTGCATTGACAATACATAAGAATGAGCAACACATAAGCAGTCATACACTCATGAAAACATGTTGACAAAATTACCATCATCCCTTCCATGGTGACACCACTTCCACCATGGAAAAAACAACACATATGCAATAAGCACATACACCATAGGTATGAGAAACACATATGCAACCAAAAAAAAAAGCATGACTAACACATTGCCCAATCAATCCAACAGGTCTAACCATGCTCTGATACCATTTTGTAACACCCTCTTCCCACATCTACCCAAGTAACCAACCAATTAGAGTAAACATGTGATGAGAGTCTACTGTGAATAGACTCAACCTCCTAGATGACCTTAAGGAAGCAGAATCGATGGAAACACATCACGCAGACCTTATACATTAACATTGACACTCCCAAGAGCCAATCCAACCACCCAGGCATCTTGTCGCTGGGTCCCACTGGAATTTTTAGCTTTTGGACCTTTGGACGCATGCAAAGGCCTACAAGCCAGTGTCTATGAGGCTTTATATGTATGCAAAAGACCACATGCCAATGTCCATGGACTAAATTACCCAGTGTTGTGCCAGGGTCCCCACAATTTGAGCCACTTTTTTAGGCCCAAAACCTAGTGCATTGCCCATAATTTTATGACAAGTTCAAAGATGAATTATAATGACCAAACATTGATATATTTACAAAAACATCCATGAGGACTAAACTTGACCCCAACTGGCCATGATAGGAATTTATTCAAACATGTCACAAACATGAAAGATACATGTATAAACAAAAAAATAGAGCATAGGGGTCTCATACTTATCTGAGAATCTCTATAAATCATTGCTCCCTTATATCATAAGTTGCAATACCATCTATTTGACCATAGATACACTTTGTATTCATTTACAATTAAAAACATGGGGATATCCATACATCACTACTGTTAAAATACATGCTTATAACCAGAAAAATAACAACAGAAATACCATGGATACAACAACCATAGAATTCACATATAAAATATTGCATTTTCATATCAAATACTAAAGGAATGAACCTTTCATTGATGAATGTAAAATCCAACCAGAGATGGGACTACCACGTTCCACCGACCATAGATTGGATGATCAAAATATATCTTCATCCAATCACCCTCTTGCCATATTCTAAGCATGAATGTGGGACTCAAACCAAAAGAACCAACTATGGCCTCCCGAGGCTAAACCACCTCACCCTCATAAAAAAAAAAACGGGATTTACCGTGATCCACACTGAATCACTAGGCCAACATAATAAACATGTCATAATCGGATTTACCATGATCTTCACCCAATCACTAGGCCAACATGAGCATGGATATTGCAGGATTCTCTCTTTTCCTACACCGTGAGGAATTTTCACGTCTCCTAGTATCTCAGGATTTACCGCAATCCATAGTTTGAATCAAAGACCACTAGGCCCTAAACCGATACATACTCTCCAGGCTTTACCGTATATCCCAACATGATATTCCTAGGCCTGATGGAGAGAAAACCACCTCTAGGATTTACCGTATATCTTTCCAATCACTAGTCGAGGATTCCTCAACCCACCAAAGAGACACACTATTCAACTTTACCACAACCCATAGTCTGGTTCATGGGTTACTAGGCCATGTGTTATATCAATTCAGAGATCCACCCCAATCAACATTGAATCCATTCGTCAATCCAGCTAAACCAAACCATGAGAACTCCACAACACCATGGTTATCCGGAAATGAAAAGGCTAGGCTGAAAACATTGTCACACTTGGAAAAACCCATGCCATGACAGAAAATAACCACATGAAATACCATGCATGCAAAATATAACAAGGAAACCATACATGCAAATCGATACCTACAAAGAATCTTGTTGTAACTCCTTGATATTTTTCTTCCTTCCTTGATTCCTTCTTCTTCTCGCTTTCATTTTCCTTTCTTGGTACAATTCCAAAGTGCTCCAAGAAAATCTATGTGTCCAGAGAGAGAGAGAGAGAGAGAGAGAGAGAGAGAGAGAGAATATGAGAGAGCTCTAAAACTGAACTGACAAAAGGTACCAACTGATCCTCAGAAGCCTTTTTATTGACGAGGCCTCTATTTTCTTCATTTTCCATTATTTTCCTTCATTTTCCTCCTCATATGCAGCCTGTGACATTTCATCTCCATTTTCCCCTAATTTCCATTTATTTTCATAAATAAATGTGCCAAAAAATCCATTTTGCTCTCCAATTCCTTTTCCCTTTCCAATTTCCTTAGCCATATTAACCCAAATGTGCACCCCCTAGGATGTTTTTCCAAACATTCAACTTGGAATAAGAGTCCCATCAACCGTGGTTATTATTTTTAACTTTATTACATGAATTTTCACCAGGGTTGTTATAAAGGATTTGTATTCAACTTTAAAGTAAGATATTGTCACGTACTCTCAACAGGGAGAAGTTATTTTACTTGGAGATTTCAATTCTAGAACAATAAATCAACAAGATAATATTTTTTTGTAGCAAAGAGGATCACAATCCTATTTGGCCCGCTAAAGAGGAGAATCCCCAATGGGTGAGATGTTCAAAATATTACAAAGTTAGAAATAATTTTGGAGAGGATTTGCTTACACTGTGTGGGGCTTTCAACTTAATTTTTTGCAATGGTATAGATAGATGGAAAAGGTCTGGGAACTTCACTTGCAACACATACAATGGGGAAAGTGTCATTGGCTATTTGATTTGTTCAAAAGTCATGATAGAAAAGATATACGAAGTTAAGATTGGAGAGTATATTTGGGACTTAAAATCATATCATAACCCGATTTAGATAAATTTATCATGGTTAGAAGAAATGCGGCATAGGAGGAAAACCCAATGCTCTCGGCAATCACTATCAAGGGGAAAAAATATTTTAACACAAGAAAATTGTACTATCTTCAAGACAATGCTAGAGATATTAATTCAGAAGGAGAAAAATGGTTTCCAAAGATTCAAGAGTCATGAGTTAACAAATATAATTCAAAGTGCACTTGAGAAATGCAAAAAAGAAAAAAATAAGAAATTAGAAAAAAATTGTTTTCCTGTAAATTCTTGGTTTGATGAGGAGTGAAAAATGGCAAGGAGAACCTTGAAAAAGGCAGGAAAGGATAATATGCATCTAAATTTATATACGCATATACTAAAAACAAGGTGAGAATAGTTAATATATCTAGGCAAGAATAACCCAAATATTTTTTGGCAGGAACTTCAACCAAGGAAGAAGAAAATCATAAATAATATTACAACCAATCAATGGTTTGAATATGCAAGACAACTCTATGAGAAATAATCATAGGCTGAGGTTCCCCCAGGATCAACACAACTACAAATATCTTCATGTTACAGGAGGTGGAGATTGGAATTAAGAAGCTAAAAATAGGAAAGGAAAAGGACTTGGTTGAACTTCAAGAAAAGTATCTAAAATGGGGAATAAACACTCTTGCACCGCACATCATGGAAATATTCAACAACATCGTTTAACAAGGATTCCCAAGAGACTAGACAACTAGGCTAGCAATACCCATTTTTCAAAGTCGAGACATTAATAATCCTTCCAATTATAAAACCATTATGATCAATCCTTTCTTTGCAAATCTTATCAGTAGCATGGTAGAAAATATAATCAGTAAGTGGGTAGAAGTAAAATAAAAGAGGGAAAAAGGACAAGTGGGTTTTAGGCCGAAGCATTCCACAATGGATCATGGTATCACATTGAGACACATTATTCAAAAGGTTTTGGGGGACAAAGAAGAAGTATTATGTTGCTTTATTGACTTCAAAAAGCCATTTGATGTTGAAATTTGCAACAAGAAATAATGAAATTGGCAACCAAAAAGGACAAAAAATTACACATACATTGGTGAGGGATTTCTAATGCACATTGGTGAGGAAATTCAGTTACACACTGGTGAGGAATGTGGGAGTCTAATTTATTTTTCCCCTAAATAAATTGGACAATAAATTGTAATTTGATCTCATAACAACTTGTATCAGTTAAATAAGTCATGATGACTGAGTTAGCTCAATAAATTCGAGTTGAGGGTCTAAGATGGGGCATGTAGAGTGATCCTAATATTTTGGGGGTCCAGTTGTAGTTAATGCACTAGTGGGGTGCAGGTGTAATCAATTAACTCAATTAATTGAGTTAAAATTAGTTTAACTAGTTCTAAATGAGTGGTGAATTAGTGAGAGGTCCAGTTAATTAAATTATATTTAATTCATAAGTAGTGATCAATCAAATAACTGATGATTCACTATTAATAGTTGCGTGCATGTCAGTTCTGAGGAAAACCCAATTTAGAAAGAGGTTAAAGGGAACATAACTATCAGTTGTATTTTTAGAGAATTTCCTAAGTGCAATTATAAAGCCATGAGGAAGCCATGATGGATTGTGCAATTAAGGAAGGTTGATTTTCCTATTTAATGGGGGCCTAATTCTTTAGGAATTGCGTGAGCAAGGCAGGCTAAAGGAAGGCTGAGAATTGGCTATGTGTTTGTCCAATTTTGCCTAGATCAGCTTGAGACAATTGATAGAGTGCTAGAGAATATAATAAGAGATTAAGCCTTGTATTATTCCGTGATTCATTGACTTTATACAATATATGATAGTGGGGTTTTGAGCAGTTTCTTTTCCCAAGAACATCTTTTGTTGTGTGATTGATTTACTTCTTTCTCTTACTTGCATGTGATTGAGTGATCATGTTTTGTATTCCATAAATATTGTAGAAGGATTCATTATCTTGTTTTAGTACATCACAAGATCTAATTGAATCCATTGGTATAGAACTTATATATAATTTCTACATGGTATTGGAGATTCTATATAATTTCTACATGGTATTAGAGGAGGAAATTTTTGAGTGGAGAATTTGCAGAGAATATGTGAAAGTTTTGTTGAAAACTTTCAAAAAAAAATAGCATATTTGGATTTCTTGCGAAAAAATACCCGAATTGAAAAAAATAATCAATCGAATCAGAGCTCAGATGAGGGAGATCTCGTCAATTTAAAATCAACTCTTTTTTTAGAAAATTTTGTGACGATAGGACAATTATAATGTGCGCGAGTCAAGAACCTGCATGCACTTGAAGTACAAGATTCATGAAAATATTTCAAGAGACATTTAAAGGTTAGATACTTGGTGGTTGAGCGGGAGCACAAATTATCTCTCAACATGCAGCCTGAGAAGCAGTGTAAAAACTTGTGGAGAAGCCAAAAATGGAGAAGCAGAGAGGAGACTGAGTGGAAGAGTCCACTCAAGTAGAGACCTTCAGGAGGGGGGAATTTCGAGCCACATGGGCTGAGGGAGTACATGCAACCATACCTCTAGGTGAGAGGTGGGGAGATGTGTAGATATAATCCCGAGAGAAGAAATTTAGGCAGGGATCCATTGAGATGGCGTGTCTCATGGATTGAACCTGGCTACGAGGAGCCTACAATACAACAGTAGCAAGAAGTATCGATTGGATCGATGCAGTCAGATGTTAGGAAGAAAAAAATAAAAGTGAAAGATGAAAGATAATGGAGCACAGATCAAAGTTGGTAGCAGTGCAGAGGGCATGAATGTAGATATCAGCAACATTGTAGAGAGTCCAGTAGATAGGATCAATAGCTAGCAACAGTTATAAGACTCTAATGACAGATGCATTATACTGGTTCAGTTGTTCAGAGGCTATTCATTTTCAAGAGTTGCAAGTGAAAACAACAGTAGAGAAGTGTTGAATGCAAAAAATTCAAAAGAAACCATGTCGGGATATATTGAATTCTTTTCTTGTTGAGAGGAAGAGTTTAAATTTGCAACAAGAAACAATGAAATTGGCAACTAGAAAGGACAAAAAACTACACACACATTGGTGAGGAAATTCTGTTGCTCATTGGTGAGATATTTCCGATTCAAATTGGTGAGGAAATTCAGTTACACACTGGTGAGGAATTTCAGATACACACTGGTGAGCAATTTGAGTTGCACACTAGTGAGGAATTTCATTTCGACACTGGTGAGGAATGTGGGTGTCTAATTTACTTTTCCCTTAAGTAAATTTGACAATAAATTGTAATTTCATCTCATAACTACTTATATCAGTTAACTAAGTCATGATGACTGAGTTAGCTCAATAAATTTGTGTTGAGGGTGTAATATGAGGCATGTAGAGTGATCCTAATATTTTGGGGGTGCAAGCTCAATTAGTGCACTAGTGGGGTGTAGGTGTAATTAGTTAACTCAATTAATTGAGTTAAAATCAGTTTAACTAGTTCTAACTGAGTGATGAATTAGTGAGAGGTCCAGTGGACTAAATTATATTTAATTCACAAGTAGGATCAATCATATAACTGATGATTCTTTATTAATATTTGCATGCATGTCAGTTCTGAAGAAGACCCAGTTGAGACATAGGTTAAAGGTAACATAATTATCAGTTGTATTTATAGAAAATTTCCCGAGTGCAATTATAAATCCATGAGGAAGCCATGATGTATTGTGAAATCAAGGAAGGATGATTTTCCTATTTAATAGGGGCATAATTCTTTAGGAATTTCATGAGCAAGGTAGGGTGAAGGAAGGATAAGAATTGGCTATGTGTTTGTCCAATTTTTCCTAGATCAGTGGGAGACAATTGGCAAAGCGCTAGAGAATCTAATGAGAGATTAAGCATTGTATTGTTTCGTGATTCCTTGAATTTATAAAATATATGATAGCGGGGTTTTGAGTAGTTTATTTCCCCAATAAGATCTTGTGTTGTGTGATCGATTTACTTCTTTCTCTTACTTGCATGTGATTAAGTGATCATATTTTGTATTCCGAAAATATTGCAGAAGGATTTAGTATCTTGTTTTAGTACATCACAAGATCGGATTGAATCCATTGGTATATAAATTATCTATAATTTCTACATGGTATCGAAGCTTCTATATAATTTCTGCATTTGACACAGACCCTAGAGAAAGGTTGTGGTATATAATGGAGGAACTTTAAATTCCTTTGCATTATAGAGTCGTTGTCCACAAAATTTATGAAGAGATTCAAGTCAAAATTAGAACATCAACGGGTATTTCAGAAAGCTTTAGAAGTGACATTGGAGTTAAGTAAGGTTTCCCTCTATCCCCTAATCTTTTTGGTTTATATATTGATAAACTGGAAGAGTGGATAAATATGCAAGGTGGAGATGGTGTTAGGTTGGGGGAGTTTGTGATAAAGCTTCTTTTATATGTTGATGATCTTGTATTTATTTCTAAATTGGCCCATGGATTGCAGATGCACCTACATGCCCTTGAGAATTTTTGTAGACCATTGGGGATGCAAGTCAATACTAGCAAGACCAAAATAATGATTTTCTCTAATAAAAGGAAGAATATCCAACATACGTTCTTCTTTGAAGGAAAAATTCTTGAATAATTAAATGAGTACAAGTACCTCAGGATTGATTTCAACAACAAATTTAATTGGGAGAAATGCATAAAGAGGAGAATTTTAGGAGGGTGGAAAGCATTATATGTTCTTCAAAATAGATGTAGAGAGGTAGAGTTATGGAATTGGAAAATAATTAAAGTGATTTTTGGACTCCTAGTTTTTCCAGTGATTCTATATGGGTGTGAATTGTGGGCTAGCACAACCCCCTTCAAAATGGAAACAAATTGAGAAAATCCAAAAATGCTTGATCATGAGCAAGTTCAAAATAAAAATTTCGATACCTTATGAGATAATGTTGAGTGAAATAGGAGAAAATCACATCAAAGAAATTTTTATGGTTTGGCTCACAAGATATCTAAAAATAATTCAAAAAATGGGAGTAGGTAGATGGCCTAATGTTATCTTCAATGAAGGCATGAGTGAAATAAGAAAACACGGATGAGATAAAACTACACATGGATGCAAAAATGGCATATCTACCTCAATTTTTGTCCCAAAAATAGCAAGGATCTAAAGAATTTTGTTATGGAGAAGGGTCATAAATGGGTATGGGGAAAAGAAGTGGGTAGAAAGAAGAAGCAATACATTGAGGAATTCAACCCTGCATGTGATCTCCAAAAAATAGAGTACATTGGAGCTCGCATTTCCTAGAGGGAAAAGGTTCTTATCGCTCAATTAAGAAGAAACTGACATCAAATTTGGTGTGAAACAAGATGGTGGAAAATGGAAAAAGAAGTTTAGGAAGAACGGGTGTGTAAATTTTGCACGTCTGGGGCAGTGGAATAAAACAAAAAATTCATTTTGGAAATTGTTGCGTTTAAATACATCAGAAAAAGTTATGGGAATATGTTAGCATATGTTTCTTGGCATTGTCTTTTCAATGAGGGGATTGTTGGAAGTGTTGTATCTTAAGAGACAATTCCTTGGTTGTGGAAATGAATCAGTGCTTAAGACATTTTTTGAAAGTGTGTCACAAAGTAATTATGTGAGGAGGTCTTCATTCAATCCCTTTGGAAACTAATTCTTTAAAACCCTTAACAACCCGGTATAATGAAAGACTCTACAATGCCATTAAATGCTGATATCTGAATGGAAAAGAAGAACTGTAGAAGAAATTCAAAATGATATGCTGTATCACAGAATCTATCACTCTGAATCTCAGAATGAATTTATGGAGAGAGAAGAAACTCAAAATAATATGTTGTACAAACAAAATCTATTAATTTTAAGTTCCAAAGAGAGTTGATGAATGGAGAGTAGTTGGAGTGAAGGAGCGCAAATTAAGGCTATTTAACTCTTACTCACCTATGTAATTAAGAGACCAACTGCTACATTACTTCACTTCATTCAAAGAAGAAGGGACACAAAATGGCAGAGGAAGAAAAAATCACCATCAATAGTTGCAGGAAACTTGATGCTTCTTTCATTAATTCTCCATAAAGAAAGTACCATAGTTTTAGTCTTCCAGAGGTCCAAAACTCCAAACACATTTTATTTATTTCTATCTACTTAAATATATCAAAATAGTTCGTAACTTCTGAACTTCTTGAAACTACTTCGACTACCTAACTATTAAAATTACTTATGCAATCATACCAAGAAAACAAATTGAAAATGGAAATATAATTCCTTTTTCTGAATCTAATTGTTGTTGATGCGTCCCCCCGAAGTGCTGAGGTGTCCTTTCTGGTTATGATGCAATAGATGCATAGTTCTGTAACAACACCTCACTGCCCGACTTGACCCAGCTGTCATGCTTCCAACAGTGCCACTATACGTTCTTCTGCCAGACTCTACCTATGCCTCTGTGCTTCAAACAATGTTCTCCTGTCCCCTTTTGTTCGTCCCTGCAGCCTTCCGCCTTATCTTTGTAAACCACCGTAAGACTTGGACTTAAACTATATTCTACTCACCCTTGGAGAGCGCATCACGTTTGGTTTCTATCACATTTTAGTGTTTCACCAGCTTTACATTATAATCCTCTTTTCTTCCTTTGATGCGATTTAACACAAGAAATGCCTTACCTTCGGATTTGAAAACCTTTGGAGTTCACTTTTGAAGCCACATCGCATCTTCTCGCAAATAAAAAATCGGGGGTTTTGTTGTGAAATACGGGAGGTAAGTGTTAAACATTGCGATGTGCGAAGTGCGACGGGCGGAAGGTGACGTGGCAAGCGGAGACAGGGCCAATCACAAATCATAAATTGGTAGGTTTTTAATGATAAAAAGGAGGTAACTGTTAAACATCGTGACGTGTGAAGTGCGATAGGTGGAAGGTGATGTGGCAAGCGGAGGTGGGGAAAATTTCAAATTGACAGATTTGTTATGATAAATAGGAGGTAAGTGTTAAACATTGCGATGTGTGAAGTGCGACGGGCGGAAGGTGACATGGCAAGCAGAGGTGGGGCCAATCGCAAATCACAAATTGGAAAATTTTTTATGAGAAATAGGAGGTAAGTGTTAAACATTGCGATGTGTGAAGTGCGACGGGCAGAAGGTGACGTGGCAAGCGGAGGTGGGTCCAATCGCAAATCTCAATTGGTGATATGAAACTTTAATACACTTCACACTTTGACGATCATACCATATTCCTTTAGCGCCTTTCCTCTTGACTTTACGATGTGCGATATGCAATCGCATCACACCACA
Source organism: Pinus albicaulis (assembly GCA_034641835.2). Lineage (NCBI taxonomy): Eukaryota > Viridiplantae > Streptophyta > Pinopsida > Pinales > Pinaceae > Pinus > Pinus albicaulis. The sequence goes on along the minus strand of CM076576.1, from coordinate 673,865,313 downwards.
ATATCACAAGTTTAACCATATTTTAAACTTGTATCCTTTATTGAATACGATATGCGATACGATCTCCGCCTTCCATCTCTATGTTTCAATTCTGCACTTTGATCCTGACCATCTATTTTTCACTTTGCATCTCCTCCAAAATTCTTAAGTTTTAAAGGGAAATGCGCCATTTCTCCACCTTCGGGAAATTATTTTGTTTTCCTCCACAGTGTAACCCTCTTGAGCTTATCCGGTGTTCCTTCGCACTAGTCTCTCCTGAGCTTGCGAATGAGCCCGACTCGACCCTAACCGTTGTGCAATTTTCTGAATGTGCCCATCGGTCTGGCCCTTGAACTGTTTTGCACATGAATGAGCCCGACTCGACCCACCTTCACATCTCATTATGTAATGTTAATGTACCAACATATAAATCAAAATTATTCTTCGACATACAAAATTTTACATTTTCTAACATATATGCTTTGTTGGTGTTTTGAAAAATATTTCAAAGGTAAATGAAAATGAGCCACAACATTTGGCTCCACCTGGGGATAGAGATTTTTTCCATGGAAGCGCTAAGGACCGTAGATTAGTGTCTTATCCATTAGGCACTGAGTCAAATATTTCTTGGTGACATATGAACAATGAGCAATATGGTATTTACAATTATGGAATGCTGACTTTTAATGTTGGAAATAATGCTTTAGTTACTGCCCATTCATAGGCAGTTGTACTAAATCTCCATCTATATCTTCCAAAATGAATGTGTTATTTGACCTTGCCTCAGAGATTCTGTATGGATCATACTAGAGTGGGTCAAATTTACCATTCTTCCCCTTCTTCTCATTTGGTGTCCCATCTCAGTACCAAATATTCTGATTGAAAGAGAATTTATTTTGATTTTTTGTCAAACATAGAATTCATGTTTTCCTGATAAGTGATCAAGTTATCCCTGACTTTGTTTCTGTTTTCACTTGATTCAAATATTTTGTTCAATCTTCTCACCAGAGCATTAGGTTCTTCCCGAGCTTCTTTAAGGAAAGAAATCACTGGTTTGGTCAGCTGAGTAGGAAATAGTGCTTGAGTTCCATAAACCAATTCATAGGGAGACTTTCCAATAGATCTCTTGGTAGTGACTCGAACTGCACAAAGGGAAAACCTCAACTTCATATCCCAATCCTTCTGATTCTCGGTGATTGTCTTCTTCAAGATTCTGACCAATGTATTATTTGAAGACTCTACCAATCCATTCCCTTGGGGATGATATGTCGTGGAATGTGATAAAGTTACATTATATGTTTAACAGAAATTAATGAAACAATCAGAGTTGAATACTTGAGCATTATCAGTCACAATTTTGACTGGACATCTGAATCTGCTGAAAATGTTTTCCTCCAGAAACTTCATCACTACTTGGTCATTCGCCTTCTTAGTGGGTATTGCTTCAACCCATTTTGTAAAGTAACAAGTGGTAGTTAGAATCCACTTGAACTATCCACTTGATGGTGGATTTATCTCTACAATAAAATCCAATCCCCATTGCTTGAAAGGTTCTTCAATAAATACTGGGATGAGAGGTAATGGAGCAAGTTTTTTCTTTTCAGCAAACAACTGACACTTCTGACAACTTTTGACCAGTCTATAAACATCTGCAAACATGGTTGGCCAATAAAATCTTGAATTGAGAATTTTATGAGTAGTGACCTTCCAGCTATAATGGTCTCCACACAGACTTTCATGATATTCTTTGGTGACTTCAATAGATTCTCCTTTGGTCAAACATAAGAGCAAAATACCAGCAGGATCTTTCTAGTATAGCTTTGATTCTACTATAACATATGGTTGAGATTTGAGCTTGAGAGCTCTGTATTTTTTTCTATTTAGTGAAGTTGGACAAGAAAATAAACACAGGTAATGCACAATATCTTTACACCAATCAGAGCACAAAAAATTGCATTGAATACCTGTTTTGGACTTGCTTTGACCTTCTTCATTAACAATTCCATCCACTGTTGCCAACAAATTATTTCCCAAGGCCTAAAAATTTGTCTCTGTCAAAAAAATTTCTAACCCTTGTCCCTTGAACAACTTGGTGGGTTTGATGTCCAAATCATACTCTTGGATTTTTGCTATCCACTTCCCCTTTTTTCCTTCAACATCACTTTGGACCAGTACATCTTTCACAATAGAATTAGGAACATTAGCTGTTATTTGGGACTATAACACATAAGTATTGAAGGATTTTAGTGCTTTGACCAAATCATATACTTGTTTCTCCAGAATATTGTATTTGAGATCAACATCTCTAAGAACTTTACTGAAAAATGCAAGTGATTTCTCCTTACTATCTTCATTTTTCTGCAACAACACAACAACAATAGTAGCGGGGGATGCAAATAAGAATACTTGAAAGGATTTTTGATATTCTGGTCAACTTAGGTCACAATTTAATCTCATGAAAGTGGATTTGGTCAACAAAATTGGTATGAAGTTTCAACAACCATCCTATCCCACAACCATTGGGATGGGTAAAAAAAGATGTAGATATTAAGGTAACAAAACATTTCATGATAAACTTTGTTGTAAGTGTTCATTATATTGATGAAGTAGAATTTGATTAGAAACACTTGATGTATGTGAAGCCATGTTTGGAAGTCCCTAAATGTATATGAGCAATGAAATGTTTATATAAAGAGTCAAACAATACCACATCATCAATGTTAGGAATCTGTTAATTTTGGACAACTAGGTCCAAACTCCATGTCATGATGCTTAGATGAAGATGCCAATATTTTTATTTGATTCCTCTTTCGGAGAGGTGCACGATCTATCTAAATATCATCTTGATCTGATGAGAAGAACATTTATTTTGAATTTATTCAAGATATATGCAGGTCGACCTGAAATGAAATGTAGGCTTGAAGCCCTAGCAGTTGTGTCACACACCCTCATTGATGGATATAAATAGGTCAACGTTGGAGGTCATTTTCACTCATCCATCACATCACATCCTCTCTCCTCATCTGATTGGTTCGATCACTATTGAAGTCTATTCATCACTCACACGTGGAAAAAGTAGCAGCTAGGGTTTCAGACTGTTTAGGGTTTCCAGTGTAGAAATTGAACAGCGTTGACTTTGGTCAACACTTGGTCAAATTGACCCAAAACTCTCCCAAAAATTTTATTTCATCAATCCACATTTTTTGGCACAAATACCAAGGCTAGATGTTGACTTTGACTTGGTTTCATTGAATTTTCTACTGCTGCTGTTTGCATTGACCGTTGACTGGGACAACATTGACTTCGGTTGAATTTGGGTTTACTGGTATAGCTGTCTAAGAGGGTTGTGTGACACTTATGGTTGGCTGACCGTATTGAGACTTTGTTGGTTGAATCATCCTGTTGAATGCCATAACGCACCAACACACATATATATTTTTGGCTTGTCTTTTGTCGATCTATTTATATGTTCTATCTGCATTTTACTTTCTTGTTTATGTGATTACTGACTGATATTGGGGATAAAAAGTAAATTTGCATCAAGCATAGAGCATCTACAAAAATTTACATGGTATCAGAGCTGAGGTGAAGACAAAGCCCTAGTTTGTAGAAATCATTGAAGAGGAGCATGGGTTCCTAAAACTACAATGGCTTTAAAGCTAATGAAAAATTGACAGGGAAGGAAGAATTCCATGCCTAGAAAATGACACTGGATCTTGATTTGGAAGACCAATATGTCATGGACTATGTGCAGGGTAAAATCCAAGAGCCTCCATCCACTACAACTATTGCCGCCAAAACAAAGTACAAGAAGGGGGGAATCAAAGCAAAGATAATGATCATGGACTCAATTCATAAGAGTCTGGTTGCCTACATCTCTGAGTTGGCCACATCCAAGGAGATGTATGATAAGTTCATCAACATGTTCAAGGCCAACAATCCAAATCAAGTCCTATTATTTAAGACCCAATTGAAGAATCTGAAGAAAGGTAGGAATGAATCCATCCAATCACATTTTCTGAAGTTGACCAAAATTAGAAATAATATTCTGGCTATTGGGGATGTTAGCCCCTTATGAATTCCTTGACCAGCAAGCAAGGGGCTAGATTGTTTTATGAGCCTTCAAGGAATGCATTTCCCTTGAAAACACATCATCCTTGAAGCCTTTTTATGTTCCCTGCCTTTGACTGTTCCCCTCTGCTGTTATGGTGTCAATGAGCCTTACTTATAAAAAATTATGCTCCAAAAGGCCTTTATTTGCCCCTTGTGCCTCTGCAGAATGTCCCATTTTACCCCTTTTTCCCCCTTTTTGTCAAAGTCCCCCTTTACCCTCTAAATCATATCCAAAATCCCCTTGGATTTCTTCCCTTACCCCTTGTCTGGCCAAATTCCCATTTTCCTCCCTATCGTTACCCATTCCCAACCTTAAATTTCATTAAAAATGGGAAAAAACCCACTTTTCAACCTTATAATAGGGCTTAGCCCCTTTTCTCGCCAGCCCCTTTCAACCACTTCCCCACATATACCCTTGCGCTAAGACCAAGCGCTTAGTGCCTTGGGGCCAATCGCAATCAGAGTTTCGGGCGGACGCATTCCTTTGTAACATCGAAAAAACTCTGATGTGATTACTTTGGTCATTAAGTCCCGCGATGTGTTCTCCACTGTTGATCTGTTATCGGGATCCGACGGACGAGCGCTAATCGCACTCCCCGCCAATCGCAATCGGAACTTGATAATGTGTCACCCCTGTTCCCCCCCCCCCCCCCCCCCCCCAATTGTGATCTTCCGACTTAATCCCCACCATTGTTTTCCCCATTGATCCTACGGCCCGATGCTAATCACTCCATCGCAATTGCAGCATTCAATCGCATCTCCTCTTCCGCGCCCCCTGATTGCGATTATCCCGATTCAATCCCAACCGTCCGTTTAATCCACGATCTGACGGCCATCGCACTTCCCGCCCCATCGCAATCGGAACTTTGTAATGTGTCACACTTGTTTCCCTCCGATTGCAATTGCCCGACTAAATCATAGCCATCCATTCATTCGAAAATCAATGGCCCCGATCTTATCGCATCGTGCCCGTAACTCTTTCCCCTTTGCCCTCCGAACAGATCTCCACCGTCAATCCCCTTGTTGACCCAACGGCTAGCGCTCAATCGCGCTCCCGTCCCAATCGCAATTGAATTTTCTAATTGCAGCCACCTCTTGTCCATTGCGATTGCGGTTTTTTCGATTAGATCATGGCCGTCGATTTTTCCCCGAGATCCGACAGTCCAAAGTGAATCACCCTCCACCCGTGCTGGGTCCCACCGCGTACGATCATTTCCCTCACATTTCATTACATCTAGTTCATTTCCTTTGTATTTCCTCTGTCAACCAAAGTTTCGCATTTTACACTAAGGTTTAATATTTCATGTTTATTCCGCCCATTTCATATACCATCCCGCTGTTGCATCTCTGTCGTCGATCTCCGCCCTCAGACCATGATCGAACAGTCCATACGAATTTTTCGGTCAAACCCTATTTGTTCGCTGTTTACACCATATCAAAGCATTTTCCACCATTGTTTCATATTAAACCACCATTTCACCACCGCCGCGCTACCACTCTGCCCGTCCTCCGTAACCATCCACCTCCTCCGTGCATGGATTTCTTAACACAGTTGTGGGTTTTTGCAGGGTACAGGAGGTGAAACGCCGCCATGATTACACAGTTTGATACAGCAACAAGTTTTCACTGACAGAGATATAAATGAAGCGACAGAGAGCTCAAGGCACGAAAGCTTATTTTTCATCAAAGTACAGGGTTGAGGCATTTCTGTACACATCAGCAGAATGTTCCCGCCTATGAAAGGACAAAGTGCCCATATTGTTTCTTTAATTTACCTTGTTCCTGAAGGGATCTCCACCCCTACCACAGTCCGAAACTACCAGAGCATTTGTTCCACGAGTATGGCGGACCTCACCGTCATTCACTTCACTCTTTGTTTATTCACCAGAGTACTACACAGTTCCGCAGTTAAAGTACATCAGAGACATACCTGGAGTGAATGGAAGCCTGACGAAGACTATTTTTTCCTCCAAAGGTTACCAGAGATAAACGTTCTAAGTTTAAAACAGAATGGGTTTCGGCCCTCTTCCTCTTCTGAGTGTTAATGTTGCATTTAGTTCCCACCTACCTCCTCGGCTCATCTTCTGCTATAAAACTCCTGAGAAAATTATTTTAAAGGTTGTTGATCAGTTATCATAGAATTGCAAGTAGTTTCTTTTGAGACACAGTCTCTGTGTAAAGTTGTAAGATAGGCTGAGGAATATGATTTCAGACTGAGTATTTAGCTATTGGCAATGTTGTACTTGACTAGTATTGCTTTTTAATATGACAAGCACATTTCTTTGGATCCTGATCTAAAGCAGCGGTGATGTTTTCCTATCTCTGTGTTTATATTCATTTCATTTCGTTTCTACTGGCTTGCATCAGAATACTGGCATAGGATTTACCCTTGTTAGGTACCCTATGTTTTTGCTCTCCTTGCCATTGATGTTTTTCTTCTGAATGTGCTATCTAATAATTGATTTCAGTTAATTTAACCAGTGTAGTGGATGTTATTTCCTGCTCTCTGATGTATGAATTGAATGAATCTGTTCTTAGATATTTTGGTTGGGATTTAGCTGGAAGATTTGGGAACACTGGGGATTAGAGTTAACCCTGTCCACTAGGATCGTTGTGCGACCAATTGGTCTTTAACTATGTGTCTAAACCTTTACTGTCTCTCCTCTCCTACCATTCCATATCACATAATCATCTTTAAGATCCAACGTTTTAGATGACTAGCCCAATTGAAAGCCTGCCTATTGATTAGCAAGCAAATCCTTTCCTGACTCCATTGCCCAATGGTTTTGAATGCTCCCTAGAATACTTCACCTCTGCCTTATTACTCTTTTCTCATCCTTGTCTTACATTGAACCCTTCTTTCCTGATAACCAGCAACCAAACAAACAAACCCTGAGCCTTATAACTAGCCTAACATCTTAACACTAATCTCCAAAGCCATATACCTTTGATATATCATAGAGAGATCCCTCTTTGGACCTAGGAGGTCTAGATCCTGAGGTCTGAAAGTGGTTTGATGTTGTCTCATCTTTTGGTCTTGCCAATCTGGCCAAAACATGGGAACCCCAACATAATGGCGACTCCGCTGGGGACAATCTGAGTACCATCCATCTTACTACATCATAAGAACCTCAGAAACCTACAATATATGGTTAGGCTGGCAGTTAAACAATCCTATTCACACATCAACCTCTATACCATTTGTTGTGTTTCCCCCATACTCTTGGACAGAGTCTGGAAAGGGCCAGGTAGCCTCCAGATCTCACACTCTTTCAGAGGTGACACATCTGGTAAAATCCCTCCCAGTCAATCTCTGGTTTGAGTTTGTTGTGTTTTCAAGATATCCTTGAAAAGGGACATCTCATAGGCACTGTGGTGGACAGTGTACCCTCCAGAAACATCCTAAAACTCTCCACCTGGCAAATCCATAGTTCCTAAAATATTAAAAGACTCCACTGGTGATCATTAGGCCTGCTGATTATCTTGGTTTCACCAAAGACTCCACTGCGATACCAAAACCATTACAACATTAGCCTCAGTAGAAGTAACAAGTAGGGTTAAGCTAGTTGGTCAGGAAACAACATTCTGGCTTCAAGAACCACCCATACAAGAGCTTATCCTAACTCGGACCCACCTGAAATAGTTGACAACCCTGAGAGCATCCTTAAGGGATCTCCTACACATAAACAATCAACTATTTCTAGCCACGTCCATAGAGCTAACTCTACACTAGAAAACTTTACAGCTCTATCAGACCCATTTTTTGACCTAGGCACTCAAAATAGTTTGCCAAGAACTAGGTCATTCAGTGTTCTAGATCAGCCAGACCTTGATCTTCCTAATTCACCATCTCAAAGTGGTAAACACATTAGGGACATAGAAACCCCTCCATCTACACCTCTTGATATTTAATTCATTCAAAACTTGGGGCTTAGTCACCCTAGATCTGCTCATCAGTCTTCTGCTAGTCATAATATCCATGTCATTCATATACCAGCTGCCCAAGTCAATCCGTTACCTCATCAAAACATCATCATGGCAACCTGGTATGCACCTTTGGTTTTATCCCAGCCTCTAGTGCCTTTACCCAATGACTATCAATCAAATATCCCACACTTCACTGCAAAAGAGTCTACCACAGCCCAACACCATGTAGATAGGATGGAAGATTCTTTTTGACTATATGGAGATAGATGATGATACAGTCAAAATGAGAATCTTTTCCCAGAGCTTAGGGGGTGATGTGAAGAAATGGTTTAAAGGCCTACCCCCGGGTAGCATTAATGATCTTCCATCTCTATATCAGAATTTCATAAAAAAATGGGAGGTTAAAGCCAATCCTCGCCAACTCCTAGAAAAATATATGAGCCTTAAAAGAAACGTAGGAGAGAGTGTTCATGATTACACAACGAGATTTAACAGAATTTACAATGCTCTTCCTCACACATGAAACCTCCCTAAGTTATGGCTCTAGCGAAATATCCCGAAGGATTTGATGCTGACATGGCCTACCAGCTTCAGGAAAGAGATTATAACACATTGGAAGACATGCAAAAAGGAGCAGTGAGTGTAGAGGCTAATCTGATTGAGAAAAGAGCAAGATTGAGAGTTGAGAAAAGGGTAACATATAGAGATGACAATATAGCTTCCATGTCTGACCCAAATTATGAATGCATGTCCAAAAACATGGAAAAGCTATACCAAATGATGGAAAAAATGGTTGTCACAGTTACTAACCAAAACAGAAATCAAAACCATAACCAGAACCAAAACTTTAGAAGAAACAACGCTACTCCCAACAGAAAAAGAGAATCATATCGGCAATTTATTCCCCCATTCCAAGAGAACTTTCTTGATGAAGATGAGGGAATCATAGAAGAGTCTGAGGGGAACACAATAAACATGTTTGAAACAGAAGATTCGATCCATAACTGTTACACGGAAGAAGATCACTCCCCACCCTCTGGTTGGGATGAGGAATGGTCTGAATCTGAAGATTACAGGTTAGGATTTGAAAATGCCATGATGTAGGTCAGAGAAAAATATGAACTTAGAAGAAAAAAGAGCCAAGAAACTGCCAAACCAAAGGCTTCTGACGTCACCATCAAGAAAATACTTGAGAAAAATTCTACGGTGACTGCTGAAAGTAACAAATCAGCAGTTGAGAGTTCTAGAAAGAACAAAGAAAAAGACAACCAAAACACTGATACACAAGGTAAACCAACTAGCAGCACTGACATTGCAGTTAGTGCTCCTGATAAAACAGTTTATAACACTGTACATTGTGAGAATCAGCACATTGATTCAGCCACTAAGGCAGTGGCTAACGAAACAGAGTTGAACATTCCAAAGAGTCATTCCACTTTCAATTTGGAGAGTGAAATTGCAAAAATTAAAATCTCTATACCACTCTCTGAGCTGGCCACTCAGGATGTATATAAAGGCCAAATTTTGAAAGCATTAAACTTAGGTGAGAACAGTGACACTGTAAATCTGAGTGATGATCAACCTGCCCTTCTGTTTGGTCCAAAGATAGAAGGAAAGTTTCAGGAGGGGGTAGTGCTCCCTTTTTATATCAGTCTTAATATCCATGATAATATTCTCCACAATGCAATGCATGATTCGGGGGCATCACACAACTTGATGCCTAAAGTAGTGATGGAAAGATTAGGCCTAGAGATAACCCATCCCTATAAAGACCTATATTCGTTTGACTCTAGCAAAGTAAAGTGTCTTGGCTTGATCAAAGATTTATGTGTGAGCCTTACCCAGATTCCAGCAAAATATATGGTCATGGTTGTCGTGGTAGCAGATGTGCCACCCAAGTATGGCATGTTATTATCAAGATCATGGGGAGCCAAGCTGTAAGGAACAATGCAAATGGATGGGGCTTATTCCACAATCCCAATCTTTGGCCAACTTAGAAGACTGTACAGGGAAGCACAAATGAAATTCCTGGTTAGTAGCCCTGAAAAGCCTGAAAATTCTCCTCTATACTTTGTACATACAGACCTGGATTCCTTTATCTTCTGCAATGAGGAATCTTTGGGGGGACCAGAATCTGAAAACGTAGATACAAACAAAGATACAAACGAGGAAACAGGGCCCATGGATTTTAACATAATGGCTACTCTAGACTCAGAGGAGAAAGACATAGAAAACTTTGAACAGTGCACTAAAACAAAAACTCAAAGTGAACCAGAAACGAAACCCAATCAGCCAACTAGTCACCTCTCTGATTTCCACACCCACAACGGAAAACAAAATGACCCATAGGCTAGTGCAACTGCTATAATGCAACATAATGGCAAACCCAACGATAGGGAGTGGAATGATGATAAAATGAAAAATGAACCCTTGTGGGTAATGAACTTTGATGGGTCATGCACCAAGAGAAGTGTCGGAGCTGGGGTATGGCTACATAACACAGAGAGTGATTACGCGGAAATTCATGCCTGCAATCTACATATCAAATGCACAAATAATATTACAGAGTACGAGGCTCTGATCCTAGGCTTAAATCTGTTGAAGAAATTAGGGGCCCGTAAGATAGCCGTGCAGGGAGACTCTGAGCTGGTTATAAAACAGGTGAACGGTGAATACATAGCCAGACACCCCAGGTTGAGAGCATATAGGAACGATGCCGTGGACATATTGAAAACATTTGTTGAATACGAATTAGTGTTTGTTCCTAGACATCAAAACGTCATTGCAAATGGACTAGCTTGCCTAGCTAGCTCATACCCTAATACTCCAAGCGACCAACAAATTATCATACAAACCAGATTCAGACCTGCAGTGCCGGATAACGAAAAATACTGGCAGGTATTTGAGGGCGAAAAAAAGATTAAATATTTCCTGATAGGTAGAAACGAGTTTGAGTTTTCTGATTCAGACTCTACATCTAGTGATAGCTGCTTAAGTGAGGAACCCTCAGACGAGGAAGAAGCTCCACCCCAAGACGTAGAAATAAATGCTTTAAATGAAGAAATTGGAAATTCAACCACAGAATGTGAAAACGCAGACAATGAAGAAGTAGAGGTGCTGCAGGCCAAAGATAAGAACATACCTCGAGGTCTGGCGTTGTTAGAAGACCTTTTTGACTTCGATGATGTGGCAAAAAAGCCCACCATTGAGCACGCGGACTCTGACGTAAAAGAATGCAATATAGGCACAGAAGATAAGCCCAAAATGATTAAATTGGCTAAGTCTCTTCCTGCAAACATGAAAAAGAAATACATCGACCTTTTCAAGGAATTTTTAGACGTGTTTGCTTGGGGCTACGAAGAATTAAAGGCCTATGACACAAACATCATACAGCACAAAATACCTTTGAAAGAAAATCAGAAGCCCTTCAGACAAAAACTCCGCAGAATAAACCCAAAGCAATTGCCTATAGTTGAAAAAGAAATTAAAAAGATGTATGAGGTAGGCATAATTGTACCTGTAAGGTTCTCTGATTAGGTATCCAACCTAGTGGCTATGAGAAAGAAAATATGGGAGATCAGGCTATGCATTGATTTCAGGAATCTTAATAGAGCCTCACTCAAAGACAATTACCCTTTGCCAAAAATGGAACACATCCTTCAGAGGGTAGTAGGCTCAAAAAGGATCTCCCTGCTAGATGGGTTTTTAGGTTACAACCAAGTCTTAGTAATCCCAGAAGACCAACTCAAGACAGCTTTTACCACTCCATGGGGCACCTTTATGTATGTAAAAATTCCCTTTGGACTGATGAACGCTGGTGCAACCTTCCAAAGAGAAATGGATATATATTTTTCAGATGAGATAGGACACTTCATTGTTATTTACTTGGATGACATAAAAATCTATTCTAAGACTGAAGAAGAACACCTAAAACATCTGAGAAAAGTGTTTGAAAAATGTAGAAGGTTTGGCCTGTCATTGAATCCTAAGAAGACTGTATTTGGGCTGCAAGAAGGAAAATTTCTTGGCCACATTATATCTGAAAAGGGAATTAGGATAGACCCACAAAGAGTTGAGGGAATAATATAGATCACACACCCAAGAAACATCAAGGAATTACAGTCCTCCATTGGGAAGATTAACTTCCTTAGGAGGTTTATTCCCAATCTAGCTGAACACCTTAGGAATATGACTAACATGCTGAAGAAAGGTGTAGGAGTTAAATTGACTGTTGGGGCTAAACAATCTTTTGAATCAGTAAAACTTACACTCACCCAAGCCCCTGAAATGATTAGCCCTGATTTCTCAAAAGATTTCATGATCTTTTCATTTGCCTCTGAGCATACTGTGGCTGGAGTCCTACTGCAGAAAAATCCAGAGGGAATGGAACAACCAATTTCCTTTTTCAGCAAAGCACTAAGAGATGCACCCTTGAAATACAACATAATGGAAAAACCGGCTTATGCCTTAGTCAAGGCCTTAAAGGACTTTAGGGTGTACATATTGCATTCCCACACTGTTGGTCGCTTTAATTGTTTTAACAATTCAAGCACCACATAAATTGTCAACCCGGGAAGGTCTATTTATTCCAAAGACAATCACGCACTGGATATGCTCAATTCCAAAAGCAAGGTAATGTTGTAGTAGAAGTCACACAATTATCAATCATACAAATCTAACTATTCACACCCCACTTTAACAAAGCTGAAGCCTACTTGTGTTATAGCAGAAGCAATTCCTCTATTGCAGCTTTTTATTAAAAGAATTCTAGGAAAAGATAATGAAAGGAAATCACCCTGCAGGAAAGGAAATCAATCAACCATAACAGGGAACAGGACCCTATTCCTCCAAACAGGAATCTTCAGCACCTGTTGCCTGACACTAATCACACTGTAGAAAAATATCAATCTAAGGAAAACAGGACCCTATTCACATGAGCAGGAACCTTCAGCACCTGTTTCCTGATATCAATCACACTGCAGAAAAAGAGAATCAACCTACGGGGAACAGGACCCTATTCCTCCAAACAGGAATCTTCAGCACCTGTTTCCCGTTATCAATCACACATTCAAACAAATAACAGAAAAATATCTCTTGGCTTCTTTAAGAGTGAATGATATGGAACTAATGCAGTGTTAAAGAAAATAGAGTGCTTAAAGTACTACAGAACTGTGTAAATGATTCTTCAGAAAACAGAGTTAAATTAAGGTGCAAATAACATAAAGAAGTTAACAAACTACAGGAGCAACCGGGTGAATCTTGTGATAAAGGTGGGCCCTTTCCTTCTCACAAGATTCCCCAGAGGAAAGAGTTAAATTGAAATGCTCAAAAGAAACCTTTATTCATCTGTCAAAAAGGAATGATACATTACAATGGAGTCTTGCTCCTTTCCACTCAAAAATAATGTCTCTCCTGCAGTCTCTAACTTCCCCCTCTAATGATGATGTCTCCTCTTTTTAAAGAGGAGACATCTATTACAGTTACATCAGAGAAATCCTATTTTTATCCAAATCTATTCTTCTATCTTAAAACAGGGTCTTTCTATTCTTCCATAGCAGAATATTGTTACAACAAATACAAAAATACTGGCTTCAGAACAATCCGTGTAACAACTTTCCTTACTTGTCTTCGTCTTGTTGCCATCGTTCCTGAAATACTCTTTCGAAATCGCAAATCACGAGTAGTGACGGAATTTACGTGCCCGCTGATTGTTTCGGCAATAGATTTGACTGTTTCAGCAACGGAGTCGACTGTTTTAGCAACGGCTGACTGTTTCAGCAACAGCACGTTCCTTATCATAAATTATCTGCGATCTTTTAGACTTGTGTTAGCAACTATCTACCTTCGATTAATGATGAAATATAAGAGTAATGTGGAATTATATGTAAAACAAATTAAATATATAGTAAAGAGAAGGATTTCATATACCTTTGGATAAAATGGATGAAAATGATAATGTAACCTTTTTAAATATAGCTATAAAGAGTAAAGTGGTGTCAAAATGTATGGTAAAAATGGTACATTGTGAGGTCCTAACATCCCCCCCAGCTGAAAGGGTTGCATGTCCTCAGGCAACTTTTAGTCCGAGTCAGAGTCTGAGTACTGACTCTTTGCATGCAAGTTACTCAAGCAATAACTATGGAAGGTGGCTTCTGTCGAAGATCTGAATCCCTGGTTACTCTGCAATTTCTGCCATGCTGCTGCCTCGTCCCTGTTAGCCAATTTGTAGTGAGGCTGATATCGTTCTGCCGGCATCCATAAGACGGGGAAGTGAAAATGATAACCAATCCAATACTCGGCACATTGCTGAATGCATCTGATATAGTTTGGTACCCTGGATAGTGCAGTTTGAAGATTATCAGGGCTAAAAGGATTATACTCTTGTCTTTCCTTACAGGACTGTTGCCAGAACATGGTGTTGGCCTTCAAGGCAGCAGTCTCTTTGACTCTGATTAACTGATGACACTTTAGGAGTATTGAGGCTTGCAATTGTTGTATGTACCTGCGCATTCCTGGCTTCTGCAAAAATCGATGATATTATGCTACAAAAATGGCCGGATTTGAAGGTTCTGGTCTTATCCAAAGGAGGCAATTATCCTCATTATGCCTACTTGCGATAAAAGCAGTTTGCCATGTGATTTGATTGGCAAGAAATGAAACAAATGCCCTAATTTGTATATCACCAACAATTGGATTCAGGTTGAATTCTCTATTGTCAGGCATAGCCTCATTATGAAGATAAAGTTCACATAACAAATGTTGATCACTGGCGGGGGCCTCAGCAAATGTTTTGACAAATTGTTCTGCTGTGAGAAACTCATGAGGTCTCCCATCCTTAATTTATTTTAACTAAAAATAAACAAGGCGTTCAGAAAGAAACAGAGAATAATTCAAAGAAGGTTTCCTGGTGGCTAACAATTTTTGTACTAATGAAAACATCAGGACCAGTTTGTCTTTTAACTCCTTGATTTCTTTCTTGGAATCCTTAAGCTGTTGAAGTGTCTGCTCCCAGTTATCCCAGTTGGCATACATCTGATTATGCCAGGCCAACTTATGATGTTGTAACATTTTATCTTGATCAATAGCATGCTGCTTCTTCCACTTATTCATTATTTCCAATTCTTTCCATGGTGGAGTTTGTGTCCCGGTATTATAAGTACTGGTTTGGGGCATAGTTTGAGTAGCTAAGTTAACTAACACAGGGCAGGATATCTGCGGCTTGGTTTCTTTTTCCATACTTTTTAAGGGACCTACTGGTTCTTGTGTGGCAGTAGGGCATTCTTCTTTGACTGCAACTGATGTGGATGTCTCAGGCACTGGGACTTTAACTATTTTGTATCCGGCCTGTTGGTAAATGTTTCCACATTCATGGCACATGTATTCTTTACATGGGTCATTATTTTGTACTGATGTTGTATGTGCCAACATGTAGAGATTTAATTATTTATCAAAGGCTTCCCTTGCCATTACCAACTCTTTTTTATAGGCCTCTAATTCTGACTTCAAAAATTCATTTTCCTCCAATAAAGATGCCATGGTGAGTGAACCCTGTGTGTTGGTTGCTTTTGCTGGAGTTGATTGCTGATCCACAGCTGTAGCTGGTTCTTGTGTTTCAGCTACAGCTGGTTTCCTTATATTATCATGCTTGGTGTTTGATTTTTGCACTTCAGAAGCTGGTTCTTTTGTTTCAGCTGCTGAGTGAGTAACTGGTTCTTGTGGAGCAGTTACTGTTTGAGTAGTAAACGATGTCATATTACCCTGGGCATCTGGTTCTTGTGGAGCAGTGCCACAGGACGAGACGGGTAATGATTCGGGAATTTGGAATGGTGATGAGGATTGAAGTTTTAACAAGATAGCTGTGGGGTCAGGGGAAATGGGAGTGACTTCAGATTCAACAGTCGTTTTCATTTTTCTCCTAGGTAGGAAAGAAGAAAAATCAGTGACTTTCCTTTTCTTTTTATGAGAAGATTCTTTTCTAGGGGAAGGGCTATCGGAAGAGGTGACAGCTTGGGATGTGGCCCTTGTTTTCCTTTTTGAGACAGAGACTGTTGCAATTCGTCTCTTTCTTTTATGAGTAGGGGGTGATGGGGGTGTTTCAGCTTGAGAGTCATCGCTAGAGATGTGGACAGTGGGATGGGGTGACTCTGCTAAATGGGATGAACTTGGGGACGGATCAACTGGTTCTGAAGATGGAATCAATGGAGGATCGAGAATATCTTCCAGTTGCCGTTCATAAGAGCTTTCGGGGGTTTCTTGGGGAATTTCAGCTTCTCGGGGAATTTCAGGGGCTTGTTGGAGAAGTAGGGGTGGGTTATTTAGAGGGGGGTTTTACCGGGAAAAACCCCTCTGAATTAATAATTGACATAAGCGATGATGGGTAAGGGACAGTGATGGGAATCTTACCCATATACAGTAATATGACATATTTTTAATACATCCAAGCAGATAATAATGAATGTTGACTAATTTACCATGCTGCAAATGACTCATTAAAACAAAGTTGTGTTGATAAAATACCTGGTAACGCCTCTCGCAAGTCAAATCACTACTACATTTGGCGGAAATTCCGACACTTGGTTCCGACGCTTTTGACCAAATGTCGGAAATTTCCCCAATTTTTTTCCATCCCACCCGAAACCATCACTATACCGACATCTATAGAAAAGTGTCGCAATACCGACACTTAAAAAAGTGTCGCCATTGCGACGTTTGGAGGAAGACGTCGCACTGGCGACACTATGGCCCAACGCGTCGCTATTACGACGACTGCAAGTGCGATACAATGTCTAAGTGTCGTAATTGAAACGTTTGGAGGCCTTCGTTGCAATAGCGACGCCTTTTCTACCGTTGGTATAATGACACTTATATGCGCGCTAAATACAAATACGAAACTTATATGCACGCTACATAAAAATGATTTTATTGTTTCGTATCCGTCGCAATAGCTGTATTAACGTCTGATATCACGCGCGCATCTGCCCTCCGCTCTTGCAGAACAACATTCGCCCTCAGATCTTGCAGAACAGAATTTTCCCTCAGCATTCGCCCTCAGCGTTCGCCCTCAGCTCTTGCAGAACAACATTCACCCTCAGCTCTTGCAAAATGGTAAGTTCTTACTGCAAGCCCTTCCTCCTATAGTAGGGTTGACTCTATTTGGGTTTTTTTGGTCAATTCCATTGGATTGTGTTAGGCTGTATGGTTCTCTCTAGATGTCAAGAATCAAGATTCAATACCCTCTATTATCTTCATCACCCAATACAAGATTTAAATTTTTCCCAAAGAAACGCTCATTAATTTGGCAGCCATTATTTCTCCCTGCTTAAAAAACCCTACATTTAAATGAAAACAACCATTGCATTTCAACTACAAAAATATATTAGTGTTCAAATGTACATGTGTGCTACATTAACGTCTGATATCACATGCGCATTCGCCCTCCGCTCTTGCAGAACAACATTCACCCTCAGCATTCGCCCTGAGCTCTTGCAGAATAGCATTCGCCCTGAGCTCTTGCAGAACAACATTCGCCCTCAACTCTTGCAGAACATCATTCGCCCTCAGCTCTTGCAGAACAGCATTGGCCCTCAGCTCTTGCAAAATGGTAAGATCTTACTGCAGGCCCTTCCTCCTATAGAGGGTTGACCCTACAGCCTAACCAAATAGCTCCACTTGAGAAAAATTTTCATAATCTTGGGGCTGGATATACTGCAGAGCAAACAATTGTAGTTATCATTCGTGCTCCAATATATTAATATACTTTTTACATTGAACCGAAGAAAGGGAAACAAGCAAATGCTAGCCATCATACAATGCTTTGACATAAGAGTTTTGAGTGACATACTTGAAAAAAGAACTCATCGACTGATATTTATAATCATTTGAGTTATTCAAGTTAAACATAATGTCAAGAATCAAGATTCAATACCCTCTATTATCTTCATCACCCAATACAAGATTTAAATTTTTCCCAAAGAAACGGTTATTAAATTGGCAGCCATTATTTCTCCCTGCTTTAAAAACCCTACATTTAAATGAAAACAAGCATTGCATTTCAACTACAAAAATATATTAGTGTTCAAGTGTACATGTGTGCATCACTTGTGTAGGGTATTCCTTTTCCACTTTCACATTATCCAAGAATGTATGCAGTATAGTTCATATTTTTTGTGATTTAGATTATCTTGAAAAAGGAAAGGTAAATTATTTCCCATGGAAAAAGAAGGTTTTCCCTTTTTACTACTGGAAATGGTACAAAAAGTTCCATTTCTACCCGAAACTCCTATGAAACAGGAACCAAATAAAGGCCATGTCCTCAATGGACATCATTTGGCTTTGAAAATGGCCATTGCACCGTGTTGTTTCTTATATTACAGCACGATAGTTTCTTAGGTCATTTCTTTTTTCTTGAGATGAAAAACAACCAAAGAAATCGTGAAGATCCTTTTAAGAAACAAATGACCATTTCTCAATCATATCTCAACTATTTTTTATTTTATTCAGTGGTTGCTTACTTTGAGAGAAATTTGACACTTTTATAAGGAATATAACATAAAAACACAAAATGGGAAGGAATTGATGATGTAGATGACCTTTAGTTGTTGTCAAGTAAGAATTGATAATACATGATGCATGTTCTGTACTACAAACTAGATTCCTTCCTGGAGTTAGGACACAGAGTATTGAATCAAAGTTGTAGTTTCTAACTTCTTGTATTGGTTCATCAATCTTGAAATTCAGACATTGCATGTCTTCATTGCTTCATGTTTGAATAATTTGCATCATATCGTACAATAGGAAATTAGAAATTATGATTATTATTACTTTATGGATCTATTAAGTTACTTTTAAGTTTGCATGGTTTAGTGTGAAATTATTCTAGTCCCCAAACACATATAATCAAGGAATTATAACGTGATTTCAAACATTAAATATCAACAAAATCGTTTAAAAGATATTGAAAGGAAAAAGGTGATGGAAGATAGAAAGTGCCTTACTTAAATTCTCTAAGGATTTTTCAATAGTTGCTCCAAAAGCTTCACTTCAAGGCCCTTCAAGATCGTCTCCAACAATGCTATACCATCAAATTCAACAATGTTGCTCCAAAAATATCCTCAAGGTCTTCACAACAAGTTTACTAGAAGTTGCTCCAATAATATATTCAATAAGGTCTTCATTGTCAACTCGTCTCTTGTTTGGGTGCCTTAATGTGCAATGACATGTTTCCAGGACTGAATTCAATGCAAGGCATATTTGAAACTCTAACTTTGTCGTCCGGTGTCTTATTAGAAATTATTTCAGTTTTCATTTTGTGTTTTTAAGTTAGATATTTTTTTCAAGTTTTTACATTTATAATTTTATTGCAATGTGGCAGACTGATGAGAGCAGTGCAGGAACAACCCAGAGACGGGATGATCGCGGAAAGAGGCCAGCGGAAGAACATGTAAAGTGCCGGCATTGCTCTATCTTCAGGTATTTTAGTTATTTACATAATTGAAATAATATTAATTTTGTTCAAATATGCAGACACCTAGCCATGGTACGCCTGATGATTCCCTCTTTGAGGAAGAGCTTTCTTCATCCCTATCTCCAGTGTTCTTGTTACAAAAAAAGGCACGAAATGCAAGGTTGGAATTTAATACTTTGATAGACACGCCTCAAACACCTGAAACAGAAGAGAAGATAAAACAACTTATGAGCCAGCTAGAAAGATATCAGGTAATAATAAAAAGTCAAAAGGATATTTTTTTTGTTCTGCATGAGATGAATTGTGATAGTTTGATTTTTAATTTTTACATTGACTAAACTAACAAAAAGTTCTTTTGTATGTAGCGTTTTCTGGCACTTGCTGAATCCGGTGTTGGTGGTAGTGGGACACAAGGGCAATATATTGCCCAAAAACCCTCTTGTACACCTTCTACTCCTTTAGATGCCATGCAAGAAACACACCCTGCCCAAGCAGACACCCAGCCAACCGCTGAACGTGTTGGCAATGATGAGGCTGATATGGCCAACTACATTATTGTGTTTCCTGGAGCTACACGTGTCAGCTCCACAGGGACCATTAATGGCACGTTTTTGGTGAACGATGAAGGTGTCCCTATAAAGCATGTACAACTCCTAGGTAAATTTTAATATTTTAACTATTTCATGTACTTTATCTAAAACATATTTATCACGATTTTTATTTTTAAATTAATGATAATATCTTCTTCTTCTTTTTCTGTGTAGGAAACAATGAGTTCTACAGGTATCTGGAGAGCCATGTGTTGGTAATTTTTGGCCCAACCATATGCACAGGGTGGAATTCCCAGAGTTCCAACCTGAAAAAAGAACTTCTAGATTATCTAGAAACCCTTTTTGGGGTCGGCATATTTGACAGAACAGTGGTGGCTCGGGTTGCCGGCAAATATTTGAAATATACCAGGGACACCTATAGGACGCAATTGCAATTTAACCCTAGATATGAGCGTCCTCTCACAGCTCCAGAGAGTGAGTGGAGAGCACTCATCCATGACGGAAAAGAGAAAAGGGCAAAGAAAGAAGGAAAAATACCAACTGGACCCGCAAGGTATTACAACTTTAATTCAATAGCTTTAATTTTCTCATGTCTAAAATAAAAGTGTGCCACGTCATATCTGACTTTAATCTTTTGATGCTAGGTTGCCTGACACCTCAAAGGCAACCAAAGCTAGGATTGAAAAAAAGGGCCATCACAAGCTAGGCCAGGGCGACTACTTGAAATTGGCTGCAAGAATTGTAATTAAGTAGCTAAACATCTTATAATTAATTGTATCGCCTTCCAACTTTTTTTTAATCCTATCAAATATGATTAAAAATACACAGAGTGACGTAATGTAGGGTGATGACTTCGGAACAGAAACAACAGAGGAAGATAAAAATATCACTTTCCATTTCGGCTATCAAGCCGTAGTTGAACGTCGCATAAGCTTGGGGCAGGTCCCAAGATCCAGAATGCCTGATAAGGTAAAACATTAACCTTTCAATATGTTTGTTTTCATCCATAAATTTAATGTCTAACAAATTTGTTTAAATCAGGGGAGCAACACTACCGACGACGCAAATAACCCAATTTTAGAGCCAAATGTAGATGATCCTCACGTGCAACCTGATCATTGTAGTAGGGACCAGGCCGACAATGCTACTATCAGTGAGGGCCGTGACGGTAATTAATTTCCACTTATAATTTTTTCTAATTATACCTTGATGGTTGTCTTTATAACGTTTTTTGTTTAAATGACAGAGAATGTTTCCCTTGAGGATCTTACCACCAGAGAGGAAGACAGGGCAACAGTCCCAACGGCGACAACTGGTGCACCAGGTAAATAATCTCATTGCAATTTTTTTTATTAATATTACCGAACTAGTTCAATGATATTTAAAAACTGACAATTAAATTTAATATTATCTGTTTTTGTAGGCGATGCCCCGTCACTGGATGAGACCAGACATCGTGACTACGCAACTAGGTCAGCGGCGACAACTGGTGCACCAGGTAAATAATCTCATTGCAATTTTTTTTATTAATATTACCGAACTATTTCAATGATATTTAAAAACCGACAATTAAAATTTAATATTATCTGTTTTTGTAGGCGATGCCCCGTCACTGGATGAGACCAGACATCGTGACTACGCAACTAGGTCAGCAGCGACAACTGGTGCACCAGGTAAATAATCTCATTGCAATTTTTTTTATATTAATATTACCGAACTAGTTCAATGATATTTAAAAACTGACAATTAAAATTTAATATTATCTGTTTTTGTAGGCGATGCCCCGTCACTGGATGAGACCAGACATCGTGACTACGCAACTAGGTTAGCAGTGCGGGTCGAAAGGCACGAAACAGGAGCAGAGCATGATGATATTGATGATGTAATTAGGAGCTTTAAAAATAGGAAGAAGAAAAAGAAAATTCGACAATGTAAAATATTGTATTATTATAAGACAAACATTACCAATGACCATACTTGGAACGTTTTTTGCGTTATATAAAAAACTCATTTATCATACTATTTTTATGTCAAGCATTAATTGCAATGTTTCCTTGCGTACTTTTTTGTTGAATTGTTTTTTTATTAGTTATTGAATATTTTTTTTTATGCTCATGAAAGTAAAAAATGAAATATAGATTGGGTATTGGGGAATTGAGAGTGATGTGAGGGGGGGGGGAGGGGCCATAAGAGCTTCCACCTTCACGTGGTTGGCCCTGTTTAGTAGAGAATAATTTATTGGAGCGATTTAATCTTGGAGAAAACCTCCCTCGATCCAATGTAGCAACAAAAAGGTCACTGTTGACTTAGTTGCTACTCTTTCAGATCATGGGAGGCTTGTTCAAAGTTCATGCGACTCCAATAATTTGTTCTTGAAACGAAGAGGAGCTTATTCAGGTATGTTTTGACATTTTCAACATATGTTCTAACATTATCATAAGAATGCATCTTAGAGTAAAAAATACTACATCAATTACTTGTATTTATTGTATAGATAATGATGGATTTTGATTGACTTGGCAGTGCAGGTACAAATCCCCTTGCATCATGAGCAATACAACTTGTCAACCAGGGTCATGTCTAGGATATTTTTGCTTGTGCGCTTGACCAGGTTCGTAATGTCACATTTTGTAAGTTCCTTTACAATTCATAATTCAATATTAAGCTTGTTCATGATTATTATCTAGGTTTTTTGTATGTGTTTTTTCATCTATTTGATTGTAAGCAACTCTGCATGTTTCCCGTTGTTCACTATGATTTCTCCCATTACCACTCCCAGGATGAATCCGAATTTATTGTTACATAGGTTACTTTATTGTTACTATGATTTCTCCATTTACGATTTCATAGGTTACATCATGTAAAGTTGTCAATCTCAGTTTGGTGATGAGCTTTAGTTCTCCAGATTTGGGGCTTTTCTGATATTTTCTCCCTCATGTCATTCCTGCATCACCTCGTTGTTTGAGCATGCCAATTGTCTACCACTTGTACCAATTGGCACATGTCAATCCCCGAGTGGTGCCACATTTCACCTATTTTCAATGAGAGTTTAGGGTTTCTCTAACATATCTTCAGAAATTCGATTCAGTGCTTGCTTGAATATTGTCACATAATACTCATGGTTTGGATTGATGAGCATGTTCTGAATGGTTGGTTGATTCATAAGAACCACCCATATAGTCATATTGAGATATTTCAGAAGTTTTCTCGGGTTTCCTTTTTCACCGTTTCTAGTGGGTGGGATGGTGTGGGGTGATCCATCAATATTGGTGCTCTTGTAGTAGGGATTTTTTTTTTGGGGATATAAAGGAGCATTTGATGTAGATATCCCATTGGATGCATTCATAGATGGGCACGAGAGGTCAAGAATTTAAATTAAAAATATGCAACCTCTAGCATGGCAACCTGAAGGCTGCGAGAGACACTGGTTAAAGATTGTTTTGTGGTGGCCTTAATATAGTTGTGATTTCTTTCTATTATCTTAATACAAATATATAGTCCAGTAATGAGGATTGTGGTTGTATTTCTCTTTGGTTGTTTCTCTCTTAATGCTCCAGAAGTTGCCAAAAGTTGCGATAGTTGTTTAGTTTGCCTGTTACAACTTAAAAGTGGTTTTTAGCAATGGGAGTCATGTTTTTTAAGGTTCATACTAATATGAAGATCTTGTAATTCTATATTCAAGATAAGAGAATATGGCCTCTGCTTTGGGCAGTATGACAAAAATTTCCACATCTACCTCATTGGGTAACAATGGAAAGGGGAAGAAGTTGGGTGCAATGTTTGATAATTATGGCAGACAATTGTCTTCTCTTTCAGTTTTTTCACCCATTTCCTTTAATCACTCAAGCAGAAGAGGGACTCTAAGATTATGCGACAGAGAGAAGGTAGTTAATACAAGAGCTATGGAAAAGGAGTTTTACTTCAACAAGGATGGCTTAGTGACAAAAAAATTGCAGGTCAGAGAAAAAATTATGTTTAAAGGAAGGTCCCCTGCACGTGAAAATTCACTGCGGTGGATCTTTCCTTGTCCACTTATATTCGATTTTAATGTGTTATTTTATTTTTTCATGGAGGGTTGTTATTTTAGATGTGTGCTCTGGTTTTCTTTTTAACGTTGTATTAGTTCCCCCTCTTAAATGTCTTATATTTGGTAGGCATAATTTGAAAACTCAAAGGTGAAAGGAAACATATTTGTTACCCAGTGGTCTAAAAGGAAAGGGTTATGGCTGAGTCAAATTTTATTGTTATTGACAATGTAATGAAATGTATCTCAATGCTATGGTTTTGGCATTTTTATTGGTTGAATTAGAGGACCTAGTTGAAAATATTGGGGCCAAGTACGCTGGTTTTCCTTTTTGCTGATGGTTTGGTGTATCTAATTGAACTAGTTGCCTAAGGTATTTTTGGTTGCAAACTCCTTTTCATTTTTCATACAGTATTGGCCTTGTGGAATACATTTGATTGTGTGGTCTTGTTAGATCTACAACATTTGTAGTTGTTTAGTCTTATGGCCGAGGTGCACTTTATTATGGAAATAGTTGATGCAATATTGTCATTTAATCCTTACTGCAGGGTAGCATGTTGAGAAGTTTCTTGTGAAACATTTGGTATTCAAAATGACACTTGATCCTATACAGCATCATGCACTTGACTTCAAAATTCATATTCAAAGTGTGCCGGACAATTCTTGCAAAATTTCAAATATTTATGTTGTTTTAAACCATTATATTTTTCATGTATTGGATGCTGAAAATGTGAAAAAGACTTTGGTATGAAACCAATTGGTGAATAATTTCCAGCAAAACAACCACTTCCAAGACATGATTTAGAAGTAGAACGTATGTACTTATGAAGCATAGAAAGATATCCTTGATGCATTGTCAATGTTTGGCTAGGGTTATTTTTGGAGAAAATAACTCCTTATTCCTAGAATAGTGATCTTCAATACAAGTAAATGCCAGAGAAGAGAGATCATCGTGTGACGCAACAAAACTGAAATTGGACCCCTAAGGAGAGCTAGTGTGTCTACAATCACTCTTTCAGAATTTTCCCTTGGTTTACCCCATTCTTTTCCTCCAACCTGGGTCTTCATTGACTTCTTCTTTCTTCGGGTTTATTTATCAAATTCGTAGAATTTGATAAATAAATACCATCCACAATGGTTGGAATTTAATTTATATTCCTGACTTTATATTATCTCCAAGCCTTATAACCAATGTTTAACTTTCAACACTTTGTATTTATACTCCACGTTTCTTTTTAAATAAATAACTTGTAATGAACTTTCGGCTCTATATTTCACCACCCAACCTTACAACAATCATGCTCCAGACTTATGCTAATTATCCGCCAATCGTTTAATTAAACAATTTCATTATACTCCGGCCCCACCTATATATATCAATAACCAATCAAACACTCGTATCGTACCTGGCTATCCTCCGCACACCTTAGTTAACCTCCGGGCAAGTTCAATGTGCGACCACCGTCCGATGGCCCTTCTCCAAATCAATGACTCTTGGCAATTTCACTCGGCTTCCAACGTCGGGCTTTAACGTGCGATGGCGCGGGTTAAATGGTGGTTTTCCGGGGGTCACTTTGCCACGTGTTGCTTTCCCTATGGAATTGCTCGCGAATAGGAAATACCGCCTACTCCGCAAAAGTAGTGCGATATGGGAAACCCGCTTTTGTGATTCCGCTCGTGGTTTTGGTACAGGGCTTGACCACGGGTGCAAGTCTGGTTTCGCTATCCTTTTGTTTGTTAACTCATGTCTAATCCTCGGGTCAGGTTCCGAAAGCACAACAATCTGTCTCTTTATTAAGTGGGATTTTTATATTTGAACAGTGTTCATGACCCCAGTTCTCTACACAGACCTCGCCTTCGGGTGGGGTGAGTTCACAGGGTTATCCAACAATTTACGGGAATTCAAAGATAGAAGAATGGAATTACCAGTACCCAATCGCCTCACAGTTAAAAAATTCTTCACAATTAGCAGTTCGAGATAATTCAATGGCAACTATGCTTGGAAATCATTTAACTGGAAACAATTGTTCACACACAGAGGTTTATTGCAGAAATCCCCTCTCTACTCTCCTCTTCCCTCTCTACTTTTATTCATTCGAGGAATTAAAATTTATATACATAACATATGGCTCTTCGGTTCCTCTGAGAGGACCGTTCTAGAAATCAAAAGGTCTAATTGTAATAATTCAACTAACTGAAACTGTTCGACTCCTACAACTCTAACTAGTCTAAGTAATACAGTCAGCTGAGGTATTGACACCTAGCTGTTACAACTCAAATGTTTTCGAACCCTCCTAGCCACAACATGTGGAAAAAACCTCCTACATTGCTGGCTAGTGCCTAATGCCCCTGCATCATCATGTGACATAAATCGATTAACAAAATTGAACAGGGAATGATTATTAATTATGGCATACTAAGTTGTCAGTGATTTTGACTATTTGTCTTTAACATGTAAAAATGTTAAATTCCAAACTTACATCATCATGGTATTTTAGTATATGTGTGATAGGTAGTATGATAGTATCATATTACCATTCTTCCTTGAGGAACCCACTTCATCCATTAAGATTGCTTTTCTAAAGAGTAACATTGTAGATAACCTTAAAAACATTTGTTAACTATTTTTTTTGACCATTTGATTGTGTTTGATATGTAGAAATCATGGCAGCTAGTGTTTCTCCACTCATATTAAATAATTATTTCCAAAATTTTCTTGTTACTATTACTTTAGGAAAACCATGAAGACGATGAATTTCTTTCATGGACACTTCTGCCACTTGGCTTGTTGTTTATGTACTTTGAGCTCTACAAAAAAAATCTACAAATTTGTCTATATAAATGACCACAAAAATGTAATACTTACCTTTATATTTCAGTAACCCTGTAATAAAGTCTATTGATATATCTTCTAGTCTTTGAATATGTATGTGGAATGGTTGAAGTAACCCTAGAGATTCTACTATCTCTCTTTTATTTATTATGCAAACCTGACCTTCTCTTACAAAATTTTGAATATCTTTCTTCATTCCTTCCAAAAATATATTTTTTGATCCTTTGAGATGTTTTAAGGAACCCCGCGTCCTACCATCAGAGAGACATGGGACTCCCTTAATATTTGTTTATTCAAATATGCTTGCATGCATAAAAATATTCTACATTTTCACCAAAGTATATCTCTATTTCACTCCCAATGCTCCATAGAGTTCATCCCATCCTTTATCAATTTTAGTTTTTGTTTAGTACTATTGTCATTTTTCCATTATGGCAAGCTTCTTCTAGCCACCTAGGAATAGAAAATGTAATTGGATATAAATTTGAGGCCTCTTCTATTTTAGAAAGAGCATCATGTACTAAATTTTCCTTACCCTTTTTGCAGATTATCTCAAAATTAAAACGTTTCATTTTTTCTCCTCATTTTTGTTAATCTTCCAATGAAATCCATAGCTTCAAAAAATACTTTATGCTATCATGGTATATCATGACTTTAAAGTACCTCCCAGTGATATACTATCCCCATTTTTTATTGCATGTAATATTGCTTCCATTTATTTTTCATACGTAGATTTCACCAAATATTTTCTTTTAATTCCTTGCTTTTAAAAGCCAATGATATCCCTTATTGTGTTAATGTTATGTAAATTCCTTGTCCTAGTGCCTCACACTCTACTATGAATGTTTTAGCAAAAGTAGGTGCAACCGATGTTGGTGTAGAAGACATGGCATCCATTAAAAGAGAGAATGCCAAAGTAGCCTCATCATTCCATATAAATGATATTTTCTTCAAGAGATTTGTGAGTGGACTTGAAATGCATGCATAATTCTTAACAAATTATCAACAATATCATGTAAGTCTAAAAAATCTTCTAAGAACCTTGATTTTCTTAGGAATAGGTCATTTTGTAATAGCTTGCATCTTTTGAGGCTCCAACTTCACTCCTTCCTTTAAAAAAATATGAACCAAATACTCGAATTCTTATTTCCCAAAAGCACATTTGGATATTTTCACATAAAAATGATTGTTCTCAATAATTTATATAACTTTTCCACATGTTTACTAGTGTGGCATTCCCATGATTTATTATAAATATGTGTATTATCAAAGAAAAACAACACAAATTTTATAAGATGGGATCAAACAAAATTGTTCTTAAGTCGAGCCCGCCGGACTTCAAACGGTGATAAACCATAATTCAAACCAAATTCGCGTTCCAAAATAGCCTGCTGACGTCGGCCAATTTTGTGACGCGAAAACGAAATGAATTCCGCCCTAATCTTTTTCGGGTCCGGATTTCCACTGCGTGAGCGGCCCAAAAAAATATCCGCTCCTATCCCTCTGTGACGAAACCATCGTACATGCTGACGTCATCAATCAAAACCCACCACCCTTTTGACTTTGTAAATAAAACAAATTGTGTCTGCGTCATTTTCATTGTTCCGTGCGCTAGCCAGTCTTCCATGCAACAAAATTCAAAAACCAACTGTTAACGCTTGCTGACCGTTACCTTGCTGAAGAGAATTGAAGCCAAGTATTTCAGGGTTCTTCTGTCATAACCAGCGCCTGTTTAAACACGTTTCATTTCCCGTAAACAGGTATTTATTCCAATTCCCCGCTAAACTCTGTAAAAAATCCTGGTTTTAGTTTTAATTCTGCACTAAGGTCTGAAAAGAAGTTCAGTTTGGTCTTTTTCGTTCCCAGAACTGCAATTATATTCCCAAAACTGGTAATTGTGCCCCTTTTTCCACAAAAACCTCGAAATTCCATTTCTGAATCCATAAGAACTAGAGATGGAAGTTCCTCAGAGCTCGAATGTCGTGCCCATCAATGCCCTCACAAGACTTGGATTATTTGCTCTTAGCCGACATGGTATTTCAAATTAAGGATTCTGTGATCTCGCTGAGAATCCTACCATTTTGCCGTAGATAATTATTTGGAATGGTTCCTACATCTGGACTTTGGGATCAAACCTTCCTATGTACCTTCTCTTCTTCTCCCCACCCATATTTTTCCCTAGTTATCCATTATTGCTACACAAATTATGATCCCAACCAACGAGCAGTTTTATCCCCAAGTCAAAATGTCCTTTTCCCAATAACTGCTCAGTCCATAAATGAAATGCTACAATTCCAACCTGTCAAGCTCTCACTCCCCTGTCCATGGTTGAATTACTTGAGAAATCTACTAAGTTATCCCATGAAGAGTTAAACCGCCTATGCCAAACCTTCATGTTACCAGAGCATCAGCCTAAAAACCCTCCCCCTTATGGTTATACTTTCTTTACTAATGAGGGTAGAGTTATTTTAAACATGATATCTTCCATAATGGGCTTCAATAATAGTGAGTATGTTGATCACTTAACCCTAGTATTGTTATCCATTTTTACCCCTGGACAGCCTCCTGCTGTCAAGTACGATTTTGCATCTTATATTGCTGACAAAATCCATGATCATTTCATGAGATTTGAGAATGAGAGAGTATTTAAGTATTCTTCTGTCATTTATCATCTCATGATTTACTTTCAGTCAGAAAATTTCCCTTTTTGTGTTAAGAAACTTGATGCCAAAGGAATCCTAGTCATTCATATTTTGGTCTCATTATTTATCTGCTAAAATTCAGCCGATTCTTATTCCATAATGAGTTTGTTAATTTTGTTCATCCCGCAACCACTTTAAGGGATGTGAGTCTCTCCTCCTAGAATTAACAATGAAATCATGAAAATCCTTCAGCTCTCAAAGCAGTACAAGATAGGCGACTAGTACCTATATCAAAACTACATAGAGATCAGAATATATGGATGTGAATTATGCCCATTCAAACTGCCCAAGTATGTCCCAATGAGACTCTTTGCATTAGAATATTTCAGGCAGATGAATAATTCAGATATAATTCATTTTTGCAATGCAAAGAAAAAGGCTCAACTCAGGATCAAGAGCCAATTAAGTCCCTTCATTTGTAACTCTAGGGAAGTCGGGAGGAAGTTACTGAATTTAGATTTTAGAAGACTATCTCAGATCATAAAAGAGTTTCTACTGGGTGCCTTATGATCCAAACAACTTTATCCGTGATAGAAGAATGAAAAATAAACTGTCACCATACATCCATCAAAGAATCCCAGAAATAGAACAATATGCTAATATGGATGAATGGACAGAAGGGACATTGGTTGAAAAAGATAGTGAGCAAGTCAATGTTGAAAATGTAATGAAAGATCTTGAAAAGATACTTGACCTAGAATCTTTTGGACAGGTGCAGGGATCTTCTTCAGCCAGGACTTTACAACAAAATTTGCAGGAGATTAGTACAGTAGCAGTAGAATCTAAAGGAAAAGAAAAGGAGCCTGATATACAAATAATTGAAAAATTCATAATGACAGCGCAACCATAGACTTCTAAAGAACAAGGTCAAGGACAAATTCCTCCTACTTAGATCAGTGACCCAGAAATTTCTATTTTACAAACTCCTTTGAATATAGAAAAGGGAAAAAAGAGAGAGGCTGAAACAACTACTCCTATTGGTGGCTCTTCTAAACAGCAAGATGTTAAAAGGCAGAAATTAACTCCCCTTCCAGAAGATGAATCATTTCAGGAAATCCCTGACAGCTAGGGAAGAGAAGACAGTTAGTAAACAGATACAGGTAGTGGGACATCCACTAATTTTCAAAAACAGGGAATACAGAGGCAACAAAGTGCAGAAATATCTTCTTTCAAACCTCCAGTAAAAACTGCCTGGGAAATCAAAAGAACATTCGTCAATATAAAGGCCAGGAATGATCCACTTAGACTTAAAGTGTACAACCAATATTTGAATATGGCTTCGAAAAATCAAGAAAGATTGATGTCAACTTATGACATCCAACAGGGTAAGATGTTAATGAGCCATTTTAAGCCCAAGGTGCAGCAGCCTCAGACAGCTGCAGATTACTTTAGGACTAATTTTGAAGTCTTAGCAAAGGATATCCATCCTTTAGATCAAATTGAGCTACACAAGCAAACAGGTGAGATGATTTATTCTACTCTGACAGATAAATCCATGATGACCCATAAGTTGCAGGATTCTTTGGATAATACTAATACACAGTTGCAGCTTGAAAAATCCTCCTCCCAGGCTAGGGATAATAGAATCAAAACTTTAGAGGAAATAATCATTGGTTTGGTTCATAATCCTAAAGATGTGAAAGGTATTGAAGCTTTGATCAAGAGAAAAGATGATGATATTGCAGCTCTGAGAAAACAATTAAAGTTACCGGCCTCAAGACATCCAAAGACTGCAGAAATCATCAAACAAAATTCTGAGGAAGAACTAATGGATTTTCTCTTAAAATTGAATGAGCAACTTACTGCAACTGAAAAAGAGCTTGAGAATGCATTAAAAGATAAGCAGACAAATATTCTAGTATCTACAGCAGGAGTAGTGACAGGTACAACAACAACAGGTCAGCCAGCAGAATTGTCACAGAGCAACACTACAAATTTGAACACTGATGAATTAACAAAGTCAATGGAAGATATGAACATTCAGGCCATAGAGCTTCACAAAACAAAGGAACAATTGGCAACTCTAGAACATAAATATGATCTTTCAAAAATGAGTGTTGCTGATAAAACAAGAGAAGTGAACAAATTAGAAAAAAAAGTCAAAGCATTGGAAAAGGATCTCACATTGGAGAAACCTTTAAAAGAAATAAATGAAATTATTTGGGATAATATCATTCAATCAATAAAGGATGTTTGGTCCTCAATTCAGATAATGGATGAACAGAATAACTTAGTTAAATTGGCTCTGGATGAGATTGAGAGATCAATACAAGAGTTGGGAAATATGCCAGAAGAGGCCAATAGACTTATACATTTTTTGAATACTCAGACTAAGAATCAACTTGCAGAAATTGGTATTCAGGACAGGACCGGAACAATTCTGGAAATAAAGAGACTTTTTACTAAAAGAACTCTGGTACAGAATTTAGAATGAAGGTGCTCAGATATGAAAGAAGAAATCATTGCTTTCAGAGAAAGATTGAATATTTTGTTAAATAGAGGATTGCCCAGTCCTATAGTTGCAAAAGATAAGCTAATGGACCTTGATAGTTATGTTGAAAAATTGGACAAATATGCTGATAATCAAGCTAGTTCTTCAACCAGTTCATCAACAGCAGCATTGCCTACAGGGAAAAACCTTCATGACACATTGGAGAATTTATTTTATCTTGAGCATGAAGTAAATCATTTGTTCCCAAATCAGCCTGATTTCTTCAGATATACTGAGGCTGATGAAACACTAAGAAAGTTGCAAAGGACTAGAGTGCCAGAAGTTCAATGGTGGGAAGAAATGATGGAACTTTTGTAAAAAATTATCCTTACATAAATTTTTTCCTATTTACCACAATATATCATGATAAAAAGGATAAAAGGATGAACAAAGGTCAAAGAGTATCAGAGCAGTTAAAGAGTATCAGTTAAAGAGGTCAAAGAGTAGCAGTTAAAAAGTATCAGATTGTCGATAATCTCCATGTGGACCGTTACTGGGTTTTATATCAAGTCCATGTATGTGACATGGGGTATTTCTCTATCACTGTCTGGGGTGGGACTTTCACATTTCTGGATGGATATTTGGGTTCCAATCTTCAGATGTGAAAATGTAATGACTTCATGGACTGTTTTACTTCATATAATATATTCAAAACAACGTTTTTTCTCTTGTGAAAAAAAAATGATTAATGTTTATCACTATGCCTTCAAAACTAGCGATGCTGGTCTATGTTGCTGGTTTATTGATATGGTCTCATGATCTTTTTATATTTGGGACATATCACACTCCTCACATGATTAGCGTTTTTCTCTGTTCAAGGATTTTGGGTACTTTAATTTGTATTTGGAACAATGGACGTCGGTACGTACTCTATCTGTTGCTTTACTATTCTACATACTGCTATTTCACTTTCTTATAGATGCCTGGGCATATTTGGATGCTTTCTCAGATTGTCGATAATCTCCATGTGGACCGTTACTGGGTTTTATATCATGTCCCTGTATGTGACATGGGGTATTTTTCTATCATTGTCTGGGGTGGGACTTCCACTTTTCTGGATGGATATTTGGGTTCAAATCTTCAGATGTGAAAATGTAATGACTTCATGTACTGTTTTACTTCATATAATATATTCAAAACAACGTTTTTCCTCTTTTAAAGTTTCATTTTTTTTTTTAAAATTGAACCTTCTGTCGCCATTCCGACGTCTTGTAAGCGTCGTAATTGTGACAGTTTACAGACGTCGGAAGCGCGACGTCCAAAACGTTGGACCACATTTCGTCGTAATTGTGACAGTTTACAGACGTCGGAAGAGCGACGTTCAAAACGTCGGACCACATTTCGTCATAATTGTGACAGTTTACAGACGTCGGAAGAGCGACGTTCAAAACGTCGGACCACATTTCGTCGTAATTGTGACAGTTTACAGACGTCGGAAGAGCGACGTTCAAAACGTCGGACCACATTTCGTCGAAAGTGCGACAGTTTATAGAGGTCGGAAGTGCGACGGATTAGGAGACGTCGGAAGAGTGACGCTTGTTTGGAAGCGACGGAAAAGTGTCGATACTGCGACACTTTTTAGTTGTGTCGGAACTGCGACGGTATGGTAAACCACGGTTTGCCCGCCCTCTAACTGTCGCTCTTACGACGACAATGTGTCGGAATAACGACGATTTGGCCGTCAGAATTTCTGCCAAATTTTCTAGTGAATAGTACTTGATGAATTCAGCTACTGTTGGCCATGGGCGAGGTAATGAATGCAGACTTATGCCATGGCCTTTAATCTCAACCTGTTCCTCTAGAAGAAGGAAGTCCTGTTGTGCGTTTAAAATGACTTGTTTCCTGCTAAACCAGCGGGCACCTGTGACTGGCAACCCTGAAACTTGTGCTATATCTTCCTCTATGACCGAAATTCAGACCCCTTGGACTATGGAGTGATCTTCCTGAAAATTTTGTGCAAACTCTAAAACTTTCTGAGGATCAAATTCTCCTAGCCTTTCGAAATATGTAATCCAACCTGCCTGCTGAAAAATTTGGTAAGCCTCCGGAAATAATTCGAGAAGAGTTATCGATCCAGGCTCATGTCTGATAGCCAAGCCTCCCATAGCTACTAACTTGAGTCAAATGCAAAGGCGCAGAGAACAGAAACACAGGCTTGATCAAGCTAATCGTTGTGACTGAGGATATGGAGTATCAATGACGGCAGAAATAATGGATATGAAGAGTGACGGTGGATTGGATGGTGTGGAATGATGATTTTAATTTTCGGAATTCCCCCCTTACGTGTGATGAAATGATGTTTAAGTGTGCGGGGATTGTAATCATAATGGGAAATATCCTCTCTTTAAACTATTATTTAACTGTATTACATAAAAAATCCGCATACCTTATATTTTTACCTTTGTTTTTATAATTCGAAGTATAGAGTGCTTCATAATGGCTTGATACTGATGGAAGAATCTTTAAATTTCTTTGAAATGTAGAAACAGGAGCATATTAGGATCTTCTCAATACTGGATAATATTCACCCAAGGGATCTGAAGAATAAAAGTGGGGTACTGGAAAACTTGTGTAGTAGAGTAAAGGAATGGTGTTTTAGGAATGGAAAGATAAATGACAGGTTGCTGAAAGTGGTGTTTCAGCAATGGAAAAATGAATGAAATGTTGCTGAAAGTGGTGTTTCAGCAATGGAAAAATAAAGAAAATGGAATGTAATGATCTGGAATTAAGAAAACTGGGAGAAGTACTTGCTGAGGGATAATTTCAGCAGTAGGGAACGAGAAATGCTGGCTGAAAGATGATGTTTCAGGAGTGGGTAGAGATAGGAAAAATGGAAAAAGGGAAAGATGGATTAATGCGATAAGTGATAAAAGGGAAATTGCTGGGAAATGAGTTGAAATGAAGGGAACAAAGCTTCTGTGATTGAAGCTTCAGATCTTCTTGTGATGAAACTGTCCTCCTTAGTGAGTTCTCCCTTATTCTGCAAAATACAATTATAACATGCCAACCCTTGACAGGGATTATTAGTTTTAAATCTAATCTAATGCTAGAAATATAGTGAAGAAAATTAAATGCTGTGAGGAGCAGAGGACTCCCTTAGAAAAAGATAATGTGTATCAGTCATGCAAGCAGCCTTGAAATCTTCTTTAGAAACAGGGCGCTGGTACAAACGAAGCCTATGACCATTTACTAGTAGAGGTGTTTTAGAATCATCAATTGTTAAAAGTCTTACTGTTCCATTAGGAAAAACAACATCTACTTCATAAGGTCCCAGCCATCATGTACGTAGCTTACCCTGAAAGTTTTCAAACCAAGAGTCGTATAATAAGGCCCAATTACCTTTTTGGAATTGCTTGTGTTTAATGATTTTATCATGCCACTTCATTCTTTGTTGTTGAATCATGGTTGTTTGGTGAATGGCATCTAATCTCTTTTCATCCAATTCAAGAAGCTGTTGCAACCTAGCTGTCTGCACATCAGTCAAATCAAGGTTAACAGCTAAAGCAGTTCTTAAAGTTTTAATTTCAAATTCCACAGGAAAAACAACATTTTTACCATAAACCAATTCATAGGGAGAAAATCCTGTAGTATTTCTCTAGGTAGTTTTGTAAGCCCATAGTGCTTCAGGGAGCCTTTGAGACCAATCCTTCCGGTTATCCTTCACTATTTTAGTTAGAATGGCTTCTAATAGTTTATTTGTGCTTTCCACCTGCCCATTGGCCTGGGGATGGTATGGTGTAGTCATTCTATGATGAATATGATATTTCTGAAGGATAGATTTAAAACCATGAGAATTGAATGGAGGTCCTCCATCTGTAACTAGCTCTCTAGGAATTCCAAATATAGTAAAGATCTCTTCAAATAAGAAAGATAGGACAACTTCTTCATTGGCTCTAATAAGTGCTTTGGCCTCCACCCATTTATTCATATAGTCTGTAGAGACTAATATATAAGTTCTTTGATTGGATGGAGGATTAATGGGTCCTATGAAATCTAAGACCCATCTTTCAAATGGTTCGGGTACTACCTTGGGGTTTAATGGCATTTGATCTCTATGATTGGGTTGACCCATTCGCCGACAGCTGTCACAAGCCCACACATATTTCTTTGCATCTTTAAACAATGAGGGCCAATAGTAACCCATCCTCAAAATTTTGTGTGTTGTTCTTTTATCAGCAAAATGCCCTTCGCAGGGGCCATCATGACAAGCTTTTAGTATATCATACACTTCATCCTCCCTAATGCATCTTCAGATTTCCTGATCAAGCCCTGTGTAGAAAAGACACCCGCTTATCCAGCTATACATGGCACTTTATTGAACAATTCTTCTCTTTTCCCTATACGACAGGTGTGATGGTAATTTTCCTGCAACCAAATAGTTGGCAATGTCTGCATACCACAGAGAGTGAGCAGAGACTGCAAATAAATACTCATTAGGAAAGGAATCATCTACTGGAATATTATTATCAGTTTTTAACTGTGAAAGGAAATCAGCCACAACATTTTATTTACCAGGCCGATCTACAATTGTAATATCAAACTCATGCAGTAACAATAACCATCTGGTAACTCGAGCATTTGTGACAGATTTGTTCATTAAATACTTAATAGCCAAGTGATCAGTGTGGACAAAAGTAGAATAACTAGTGATGTAATGTAAAAATTTATTAATGGCATAAATTACTGCAAGAAACTCCTTTTCGGTAACTATATAATTAAGCTCAGCAGGGGTCATGTTCTTACTGATAAAATAGATAGCATAAGGAAGATGATTTTCCTCTTGTCCCAGGAAAGCTCCAATTGCAGTGTCTGAAGCATCAGAAGATATATGAAAGGGGAGGGCCCAATCAGGTCCTCTCAAAATAGGAGCAATAGATAACTGATGCTTGAGTTCTACAAAGGCTTTCTAACAAAGATTATTCCACTTAAATTCAACATTTTTCATAAGCAACACAAATAATGGAGAAGCTATCTTAGAAAAATCTTTAATAAATATTCTGTAGTATCCAACATGTCCTAGAAAACTTCTCACGTCAGTTTTTGTTTTAGGAACAGGGAGATTCTGAATGACCAGTATTTTGGATGGGTCTACCTGAATGCCTTGAGATGAAATAAAATGTCCAAGCACTACTCCTTCACTCATCATCATATGACATTTTTCAATACTTAGGGAGAGGTGAGCTTGTATACAACGTTTAAGTACCTTCTCAAGATTTTGTAATGCATCTTCAAAAGACACACCATAAGGAGTAAAATCATCCATAAATATTTCCATAGAGTCATTCAACATATCAGAAAAGATTCCTATAACAGCCCTCTGAAAAGTTGCTGGTGCATTACATAGTCCAAATGGAAGAACTCTATAAGCAAAAGTTCCCCAAGGACTAGTAAAAGTGGTCTTGTCTTGGTCTTGGGGTGCAATTCTAATTTGGTTATACCCACTGAATCCATCTAGAAAAGAAAAGAATTTCTTTCCTGACAGACTACCCAACACCTGACCAATGAAAGGTAAAGGAAAGTGGTCCTTTTGAGTAGATTTGTTTAAGGCTCTATAATCAACACACACTCTCCATTTCCCGTTTTTCTTAGGGACTATTACCAATGGGGAAACCCATTCACTGTCAGATATGGGGTATATAAATCCTGCATTAAGCAATTTTTGAAGTTCTTATTTAACAATCTCTCTTAAATTAGGGTTCATTCGTCTTTGGGGTTGACAGACTGGTCGACACCCTTCTTTAATATAAATTCGGTGAGTACGTAGTTCAGAAGAGATTCCCTTCATATCCGTGTAATCCCATGTGAATGCTTCCTTATTTTCAAGTAATAACTTCATTAACTGTTGTGTTTAAACAACTGTTAGATCAGTATTTATATTTGATGTTTTGCCAGGTTCGATTTCCACTGTTATGCTTTTAGATGAGATGGTAGTTAATGTCTGAGATAAATATTCAGATTCAATATTTTCCTAGGTATCCGTTTCAAAAAGTGCAGTCAATTGATTGTGTGTTTCAGCAATTACAGAGGAAGGTTCGCGAATAAAATTATTAATTATTTCATCCTCTGTATTGTCTTTAAGAGTTAAGGCTTGTCCGATAGTTAAAATGGGCTGAATAGCATTATCATCATAATCCATCCACACAGAATTTTCATTATTAATTACGGGTGTAGCATGAGGATAAAGAGTAAGCTGTTTAGTTTCATAACCATTAGAAATTGTCATTGAACCAGATCTGCAGCTGATAAAGGCATCGGCTGTGGCCAGCCATGGCCTTCCTAGAATTAAAGGGTGTCCCCCCAGCTTTTTTTTAATTTGTAATACCACAAAATCAGCTGGGTAATTCCAGGATTCAATCGAGATAACTAGATCTTCAACAACTCCTTCTGGTTTAATTGTAGAACAGTCAGCTAACTCTAGGATGGTTGGTGTATCTCTAATTGTGTTATTCAGCTGTAACAACTGTGAAGTTTCAAGAGTCATAATGTTTATTGCAGCACCTAGATCTACCAGAACTTGAGGAATTATCATTTTACCAATTTGAACTGTCACAGTAGGATGGCCGGGGTCACCATATTTCACAGGAGGGGTTTTTCTGGACATTAATGCAGATAAATCACCCATAACATGAACTGTAAGGGGGTCTTTAGTATTCCTACCAGGTTTCTTAACACAAATGTCCCTTATGGTTCTGGCATAAATTTGTATATCTCTTAGTGCCTGTAAAAGTGGAATTTTAACATACAAGTTTTGCAATTCCCCTAAAAGATTAAAAGCAGGTGTTTCAGGCATTTTAGTTAAAACTAAACGCTCGGGGAATGGTGGCTTTGTTATTTCAATACCCTTGTTAGAGGGTGGTTGTGCTTTTTATGTTTCTCAGTTTCCTCTTTATCAGAATCAGAAGAGGTTATATCATTGATGATAGGTTCTACTATTTTCCCGGATCTCAAATGAATATCATTACATTGCATTGTAGGAAATGTAGGCTAATTCTGAATATCAATGACTTGCACAACTTTATTATTGGGGTTAGGATTTGGTTGCACAGGTAGTTGGGGTATCATTTGATTATTTGGTGGAGCATTTGATGGTAGAGGAAGTGGTTGTTGAAATTGAGGAAATTGATTTGGATACGGGAGTTGTTGGCTTCTCCAATTTGAATTCCATGGATTAAAAGAAGATGGCTGTTGTGGGGGCCAAGGAGTCCACATTGCAGGATCAACAAAGGGAGGGTTTGTTTGTTGCATGGGTGGGTAGTTCATCTGATTAAAGGTTGGGTATTGCATTTGATTAAAGGGAGGGTAATTTGTCTGACTGAAAGTAGAATAATTATTCCAACGATTAAATGGCATACTGGAATTCATACCTTGTCCTTTTGGTTGCCATTTTCTTCTTTGTGTTAGTAGGTAAACTGCTTTAGCTTCTTCTTCCGTTGGCTGCAATGCTGCCTTTATTCCCGGTAGAGAGGGACATTGTTGTGTTTCGTGATCTTTCTCACAAAGGGTGCAGATTGGTATTTTATCCAATGGGCATTCTCTTAGTGGATGTTTGTCTCTGCATTTAGGGCAAAAGACAGCCAGAGCTGCTTCTGCTTCAGCCTGCTTCTTTTTAACCTGCAAGGTGTCAATTTGTGAAGCAAAAGAACTTAACATCTCAGTTTTAAATTCTTCAAGTAAATTTCCTATTTCAGCTCTTGTTGCTCCCCCACTGGCTGATTTCTGAACTCTTGAATAGGTGGGATCTCTGTTACTTACTCTGTTCCTTGCAGCTCCTCTTGAACATCTTTTACAGAGTTCAACAATCTCATCATAAGATTCTTTAGATATATCTCCCTTGCCAAGCATGTTTAACATGTCTAAACAATCATCCCTTAATCCTCTAAGTAATATTGTTTTACGAATTTCTTTACTTACATTTGGATGATCAGATATCTGCAGATTATATTGCAGCCCTTCCACATAGTCCTCCAGATTCTCATCCGGCTTTTGTGCCATGTTGAATAGTTCCTCCCTCTTTTCTCTTGTCCGACAATAGTCTTGATATTTAAGCAGAAATTTCTGTTTCATCTGTTCCCATGTTGTGATTACCTGACTTCCAAGGCTCATGAACCATCTTAAAGCATTTCCTTTTAATGTTGCTGGAAACAGTTTCAACTTCTAAGCATTAGTAACATAATCATATCTTCTGCATAATATATCAAATTCAAAAAGAAATTCATCCGGATCTTCAGAGGATAAACCATGGAAGTTGGGTAAAGCTGACAATGGAATATTCTTCATAGGAGTTGATCCAATAGGGAGATCATTGATAGGAAATCCCAAGGTAGAGAGAGAATTTTCATCCCTTCCTTCTCCTTCAGGATCTACACGTCCTCCATCAAATAATTCTTCATTGTTTCCTTCCATTGGTTGTTCTCCTACTGCACTTGCTCGATCCTCAAAATATTCTACTGGCTCCTCAATGTTTTCCACTAGTTGTTCCTCAACGTGCTCTGCTGATTTGCTAGCACTTTCTTCTGATTCTCCAGCACTGGCTGCTGGTTCTTTAATATCCGTTACTGGTTCCTCTATGTTTTCAGGGCTCACAAATTCTTCTATTTTGTAATCTGATTGAGGGGAGCGCTGAGGTTTTGGTCTTCGAGAACTTAATCTCTGTGATGATTCAACCTTTGATACAATTTCGTCAATAAAAGTCTTTCTTCCTCCTCTTCCTTTGCCCTTGCCACCTATAGGGTTAGTTTTCTTCTAGGTTCCGTGTCCTCTCATACAATCTGCACATCTAGAAAGAAAATATCACTGCTTTTGAAATATATAATTTCCTTCCCCGGAAACGGCGCCAAAATGTTGGTCGCTTTAATTGTTTTAACAATTCAAGCACCACATAAATTGTCAACCCGGGAAGGTCTGTTTATTCCAAAGACAATCACGCACTGGATATGCTCAATTCCAAAAGCATGGTAATGTTGTAGTAGAAGTCACACAATTATCAATCATACAAATCTAACTATTCACACCCCACTTTAACAAAGTTGAAGCCTACTTGTGTTATAGCAGAAGCAATTCCTCTATTGCAGCTTTTCATTAAAAGAATTCTAGGAAAAGATAATGAGAGGAAATCACCCTGCAGGAAAGGAAATCAATCAACCATAATAGGGAACAAGACCCTATTCCTCCAAACAGGAATCTTCAGCACCTGTTGCCTGACACTAATCAAACTGTAGAAAAAGATCAATCCAAGGAAAACAGGACCCTATTCCCATGAGCAGGAACCTTCAACACATGTTTCCTGATATCAATCACACTGCAGAAAAAGAGAATCAACCTACGGGGAACATGACCCTATTCCTCCAAACAGGAATCTTCAGCACCTGTTTCCCGGTATCAATCACACATTCAAACAAATAACGGAAAAATATCTCTTGGCTTCTTTAAGAGTGAATGATACGGAACTAATGCAGTGTTAAAGAAAATAAAGTGCTTAAAGTACTACAGAACTGTGTAAATGATTCTTCAGCAAACAGAGTTAAATTAAGGTGCAAATAACATAAAGAAGTTAACAAACTACAGGAGCAACTGGGTGAATCTTGTGATGAAGGCAGGCCCTTTCCTTCTCACAAGATTCCCCAGAGGAAAGAGTTAAATTGAAACGCTCAAAAGAAACCTTTATTCATCTGTCAAAAAGGAATGATACATTACAATGGAGTCTTGCTTCTTTCTGCTCAAAAATAATGTCTCTCCTGCAGTCTCTAACTTCCCCCTCTAATGATGATGTATCCTCTTTTTAAAGAGGAGACATCTATTGCAGTTACATCAGAGAAATCCTATTTTTATCCAATTCTATTCTTCTATCTTAAAACAGGGTCTTTCTATTCTTCCATAGTAGAATATTGTTACAACAGATACAAAAATACTGGCTTCAGAACAATCCGTGTAACAACTTTCCTTGCTTGTCTTCGTCTTGTTGCCATCGTTCCTGAAATACTCTTTTGAATCGAAAATCAAGATTAGTGACGGAATTTACGTGCCCGCTGACTGTTTCAGCAATAGATTTGACTGTTTCAGCAACGAAGTCGACTGTTTCAGCAACGACCGATTGTTTCAGCAACATCACGTTCCTTATCATAAATTATTTGCGATCTTTTAGACTTGTGTTAGCAACTATCTACCTTCGATTAATGATGAAATATAAGAGTAATGTGGAATTATATGTAAAACAGATTAAATATATAGTAAAGAGAAGAATTTCATATACCTTTGGATAAAATGGATGAAAATGATAATGTAACCTTTTTAAATATAGCTATAAAGGGTAAAGTGGTGTCAAAATGTATGGTAAAAAATGGTACGTTGTGAGGTCCTAACACACACCATAGATTATGTGCCTAACATAGTAGTCAGAGATATAATTTCCCAAGACACAGATGGGAAAAGGGGAAAATGGATTGCGGTGATCTTAGAAGACGACCTTGAGATAAAACCCACCAAACTGATTAAGGGTCAAGGCTTAGCTCGACTAATGGCTGAATCAAACTTACATGCCCTTGACATTAAAATGGTAAATTCCTTGGATGAGCAGGAAGGACTGCCTGATCCCACTGTTGAGGAGAAGTTTCAGAACTCTCCTTGGTACTCTGATATCCTTTATGTGCTCACCAACCTCAATGCTCCACCTGAACTGTCAAAGACCAAGGCCAGATTCCTAAAACTAAAATCCAAAAGCTATTGCATTCTGAATGAAAACTTATATTGTAAAAATCCAAATGGCCTATTGCTTAAATGTTTGCCAGAAACTGAAGTTGATAGGATTAAGCAAGAATTCCATGCAGGAGAGTGTGGAGGCCACTACAAAAAAAATACCCAGGGCTGGTTACTACTGGCCCAAACTCTTCAACGACATTCATAAAATGATAATTTCCTGCCACAAATGCCAGATTTTTGAAGGCAAAGGAAAGCTCCTCCCCTTACCTCTACAACCCATCACTGTTGAAGGTCCCTTTATACAATGGGGCCTAGATTTTATAGGAGAAATCCACCCAGCTTCTTCTGCACAACAAAAATGGATCTTAACAGCCACAAACTACTTCACTAAGTGGATAGAGGCCATACCTACTAGGAATGCCACAGATTCAGTCATCATTAGGTTCCTAAAAGGTCATATCCTTTCTCGGTTTGGCTGCCCAAGAAAAATAATCACTGATAATGCTGCTGCTTTTGGATCCAATAAAATGGTTGATTTTTGTCACAGGTATCAAATAGTACTTGTTCATTCAACTGCTTATTACCCACAAGGTAATGGCTTTGCTGAATCATCGAACAAGAGCCTAGTGACCATCATCAAAAAGCTGTTGGAAGAGAACAAAAAGTCATGG
Organism: Pinus albicaulis; assembly: GCA_034641835.2. Lineage (NCBI taxonomy): Eukaryota > Viridiplantae > Streptophyta > Pinopsida > Pinales > Pinaceae > Pinus > Pinus albicaulis. Next base: position 673,821,863 of record CM076576.1, on the reverse strand, counting down.
CATAACAAGTTAGTGCATGCCTTGTGGGCTGACAGGATTACAACAAAGAAGTCCATTGGCATGTCACCATATCAGCTTTTCTATGGGACATAAGTAGTGTTTCCTACCAGCCTTGGGGTACCAGTGATTAAGCTGGTCCAGGAGATTCAAACAGAAAAATACAGTATGGTGATTAGGATAAACCAGAAAATTCATCTCCAGCAAACAAGGGAAGAAGTTTACAACAGAGCAGTGAAGGTTCAGGAAAATATAAAGAAATTGTTTGACAAAAGAACCAAAGTTGCTGATTTCAAAATTGGGGATAAGGTTCTGAAGTGGGACTCAAGGAGGGAGGATAAAGGAAAGCATGGCAAGTTTGATAGTTTGTGGCAAGGTCCATACATCATCCAGGCCACTGTGAGTCCGAATGCCTTTTTTCTACAAGAATTAGATGGCACAGAGCTGTTTTGGGGTCCTTTCAATGGCAGGATGCTCAAACACTACTTCTGCTGATTTTCAATTTCCAGTTTTCATTTCCATTGTACATACCATTGCAGTTTTTTTTTTTCAAGAAAAAGAGAAAATGTTTCAAAAAACAGAGAGAAAGGAGAGGTTTAGACATGCTCAAAACATGAACCTTTGATGTGCAAAATATTGGCTCTAATATGATCAAAACCTGAGCCAAAAAGTGAAACAACTGGTCCTAACATGCTAAAAATATGGACCAGCAAAGAAGAGAGAAGAATCATCTCTAACATGCCCAAAACCAGAGCTGAAATGAAGAGAAGAAAGTGACTCTAACAAGCTCAAAAGCTGAGTCACAAAAAGAAAGAAGGATGCTTCAAGATTTCATATTTCAAGCCTTCAAAGTTTTGTTTCAGTTTTCTGCAAGTTTTTGTCCATGTGCAACTATCTTTATGCCTTGGATCTACAACAAACTAGACTGTCTAATCCTAGTTTGACTGTTTTTAAATTTCTATTGTAGAATGTAGAGAAGAAATCTGCTGGACAGTTTAATCCCAGCAGATATTAGATTAGGTAGAGAAACATATGAGACCAACAGTCTAATCTGGTCTCATGGAGTAATAAGGGTAGATTTAGAATAGGTTTATTTTCTGTTATAATAATAAATGATGTAAAGGATCTTCTAGTTCAAATGCACCCTAAAAGAAAAAATGCTAGGATTGTAGGATGGGTAGGTAGATTGTTGAGAATGTTTTGGTGATCTATCATATTTGTGGAAGTTGAAAATCAAAGAAGAAAAGTGGCTTAAGCAGTAGGCGTCTGGCCTACACCAAAGATCATTTTCTGAATTCTTGACTCCTTCAAGAATAAGCCATCCCCATGTGGAGTCACTGTTAGCCCCTTATGAATTCCTTGACAAGCAAGCAAGGGGCTAGATTATTTTATGAGCCTTCAAGGAATGAATTTCCCTTGAAAACACATCATCCTTGAAGCCTTTTTATGTTCCCTGACTTTGACTGTTCCCCTCTGCTGTTATGGTGTCAATGAGCCTTACTTATAAAAAAGTATGCTCCAAAAGGCCTTTATTTGCCCCTTGTGCCTCTGCAGAATGTCCCATTTTACCCCTTTTTCCCCCTTTTTGTCAAAGTCCCCCTTTAACCTCTAAATCATATCCAAAATCCCCTTGGATTTCTTCCCTTACCCCTTGTCTGGCCAAATTCCCATTTTCCTCCCTATCGTTACCCATTCCCAACCTTAAATTTCATTAAAAATGGGCAAAAACCCACTTTTAAACTTTATAATAGGGCTTAGCCCCTTTTCCCGCTAGCCCCTTTCAACCACCTCCCCACATATACCCTTGCGCTAAGACCAAGCGCTTAGTGCCTTGGGGCCAATCGCAATCGGAGTGTCGGGCAGACACATTCCTTTGTAACATTGAAAAAACTCCGATGTGATTGCTTTGGTCATTAAGTCCCGCGATGTGTTCTCCATTGTTGATTTGTTATCAGGATCCGATGGATGAGCACTAATCGCACTCCCCGCCAATCGCAATCGGAACTTGATAATGTGTCACCCCTGTTCCCCCCCCCAATTGCGATCTTCCGACTTAATCCCCACTGTTGTTTTCCCCGTTGATCCTATGGCCCGATGCTAATCGCTCCATCGCAATCGCAGCATTCAATCACATCTCCTCTTCCACGCCCCCTGATTGTGATTATCCTGATTCAATCCTGACCCTCCATTTAATCCACGATCCAACGACCATCACACTTCTTGCCCCATCGCAATTGAAACTTTGTAATGTGTCACACTTGTTTCCCTCCGATTGCGATTGCCCGACTAAATCACAGCCGTCCATTCGTTCGAAAATCAATGGCCCTGATCTTATCGCATCGCGCTCGTCGCTCTTTCCCTTTTCCCTCCAAACAGATCTCCACCATCGATCCCCTTGTCGATCCAACAGCCAGCGCTCAATCGCGCTCCCGTCCCAATCGCAATCACATTTTCTAATTGCAGCCACCTCTTGTCCATTGCAATTGTAGTTTTTCCGATTAGATCATGGCTGTCGATTTTTCCCCGAGATCCGACGGTCCAAAGTGAATCGCCCTCCACCCATGCCGGGTCCCACCGTGTACGATCATTTCCCTCACATTTCATTACATCTCTTTCATTTCCTTTGTATTTCCTCCGTCAACCAATTTTTTTCATTTTACACTAAGGTTTAATATTTCATGTTTATTTGACCCATTTCATATACCATCCCGCTGTTGCATCTCCATTGTCAATCTCCGCCCTCAGACCATGATCAAACGGTCCATACGCATTTTTCGGTCAAACCGTATTTGTTCGTTGTTTACACCATATCAAAGCATTTTCCACTGTTGTTTCATATTAAACCACCATTTCACCACTGCCGCGCTACCACTCTGCCCGTCCTCCGTAACCATCCACCTCCTTCGTGCATGGATTTACTAACACAGTTGTGGGTTTTTGCAAGGTACAGGAGGTGAAACGCCGCCATGATTACACAGTTTGATACAGCGGAAAGTTTTCACTGACAGAGATATAAATGAAGCGGTAGAGAGCTCAAGGCACGAAAGCTTATTTTTCATCAAAGTACAGGGTTGAGGCATTTCTGTACACGTCAGCAGAATGTTCTCGCATATGAAAGGACAAAGTGCCCATATTGTTTCTTTAATTTACCTTGTTCCTGAAGGGATCTCCACCCCGACCACAGTCTGGAGCTACCAAAGCATTTATTCCACGAGTATGGCAGACCTCACCGTCATTCACTTCACTCTTTGTTTATTCACCAGAGTACTACACAGTTCCGCAGTTAAAGTACATCAGAGACATACCTAGAGTGAATGGAAGCCTGAAGAAGACTATTTTTTCCTCCAGAGGGTACAAGAGATAAACGTTCTAAGTTTAAAACAGAATGGGTTTCGGCCCTCTTCCTCTTCTGAGTGTTAATGCTGCATTTAGTTCCCACCTACCTCCTTGGCTTATCTTCTGCTATAAAACTCCTGAGAAAATTATTGTAAAGGTTGTTGATCAGTTATCAGAGAATTGCAAGTAGTTTATTTTGAGACAGTCTCTGTGTAAAGTTGTAAGATAGGCTGAGGAATATGATTTCAGACTGAGTATTTAGCTATCGGCAATGTTGTACTTGACTAGTATTGGTTTTTAATATGACAAGCACATTTCTTTGGATCCTGATCTAAAGCAGCGGTGATGTTTTCCTGTCTCTGTGTTTATATTCATTTCATTTCATTTCTACTGGCTTGCATCAGAATATTGGCATAGGATTTACCCTTGTTAGGTACCCTATGTTTCTGCTCTCCTTGCCATTGATGTTTTTCTTCTGAATGTGCTATCTAAGAATTGATTTCAATTAATTTAACTAGTGTAGTGGATGTTATTGCCTGCTCTCTGATGTATGAATTTAATGAATCTGTTCTTAGATATTTTGGTTGGGATTTAGCTGGAAGATTTGGGAACACTGGGGATTAGAGTTAACCCTGTCCACTAGGATCCTTGTGTGACCAGCTGGTCTTTAACTATGTGTCTAAACCTTTACTGTCTCTCCTCTCCTACCATTCCATATCACACTATCATCTTTAAGATCCAACGTTTTAGATGACTAGCCCAATTGAAAGCCTGCCTATTGATTAGCAAGCAAATCCTTTCCTGACTCCATTTCCCAATGGTTTTGAATGCTCCCTGGAATACTTCACCTTTTCCTTATTACTCTTTTCTCATCCTTGTCTTACATTGAACCCTTCTTTCCTGATAACCAGCAACCAAACAAATAATCAAATAAACAAACCCTGAGCCTTATAACTAGCCTAACATCTTAACACTGAGCTCCAAAGCCATATACCTTTGATATATCATAGAGAGATCCCTCTCGGACCCAGGAGGGCTAGATCCTGAGGTCTGAAAGTGGTTTGATGTTGTCTCATATTTTGGTCTTGCCAATCTGGCCAAAACATGGGAACCCCAACAGGGGAGACAATAGTTGATCGAGAGATGGTTCTCACCACACTTGGAGGACTCTCATCTGAATGGCATGTATTCAACATTACCATTCTCAATAAAAATGTCATACCTGATTTTGACGAAGTACTATCGAGATGCGTACAAGAAGACTCAAGAATGAAGGAATATGAAAATGAAGGAAATGTCGCCTTCACTACTTGTGCTAAGAAGAAGAACTTTGGTGGTCCAAGGAACAAAGGAAGAGCAGGGGCCCAAGGAAAGAAAGGAAAATGTTACACTTGTCACAAGCCTGGCCACTATCTAGAGAATGCCCTTTCAAGAAGGATTCTCCCTATGATGATGCCAACAATAACCGGAGGAATGGAAATCAAATGAACAACAGGTTCAAAGGGAAGAGGAAGGCTCCCTCCAGTGGAAATGGAAAACCTTTCAAAAGGTCGAGAAATTCCATGTATGAGGAATAAAATGTTGTTAATGATAAAATAAATGAATTTATTCTTGTACCTACCCTCTAAACTGCATCTCCACCCGACATTATGGATGTTTGGTTGATAGATAGTGGTGCCTCAAGGCACATCACTAGGTTCAAAGAAGCACTTTCTGACATGGTTGAGAAGGATGTTAATCTGAAAATTATCCTTGGAGATAATGCCACATATCCCGTAAAAGGGACAGGGACTGTGACCCTCCACTTGCCTCAAGGTCAAGTCCTCCGCTTGCAAGATGTACTATATGTACCTGACTTGAAGAAGAACCTTGTGTCTGTATCGACCATGGAATAAAAAGGTTTCAATGTGGCATTCATTGATGGAAATGTGCTTATATCGAAGAAGAGTTTCAAGGAAGCTATCACGATTGGTTTTAGAGTTGATACACTCTACCAGGTTGGAGGAAGTCCACTCGGAGTGATGACATGTGATACTATCCGACAGACTGAACTATGGCACCAAAGGTTTGGACACCTTCACTACAAGGCCCTTCCCGAAGCAAGGAAGGTGGTGACGGGGATTCCCGAGTTCACAAATGATCATGAAGGTGTATGTCAGGGTTGTGCCGAAGGAAAGCATACAAGGGGACATTTCCCCTCAAGTGTCGCAAAGACATCTAATTCTTGCAACTGATACATTCTGATCTGTCCGTTATGATGCCCGTGACATCCTTGGGAGGATGTTATTATTATATGACATTCATAGATGAATTCTCTCACAAAACCTGGATATACTTCTTGAAGAAGAAGGTTGAGACTTTCATGTGGTTCTATACCTTCAAAGCCTTGGTGGAAAATCTGACAGGGAAGAATATCAAGATACTGAGGACTGATAATGGAACTAAATATGAGACAAATGAGTTCAAGAAAATTTTCAGAGAAGCTGGCATCAAGAGGGAGACCACAACTATCTATACTCCTGAGCAGAATGGTGTTGCTGAAAGAAAGAACAGGACCATTGTGGAAGCTGCCCATGCCATGCTATGTGATTAAGGTATACCAAAGTTTTCGTAGGGAGAAGCTACAAAAAATGTTGTGTACATACAAAACCGATGCTCGCATTCCACTCTGGACTCCAAAACTCCCAAAGAGGTTTTCACTGATAAGAAACCTGACGTCTCACATTTTAGAGTTTTTGGATGTCCTGTTTATTTTCATGTATCGAAGGAGAAGAGGAGCAAGCTAGATGCTTCTGGGAAAAAGGGAATGTTTGTGGGCTACGACGAATCTTCAAAGGCCTATAGAGTCTATGTGCCTGGTCAAAGAGAAGTGGAGATAAGCCACAATGTTACCTTTGACGAAGATGCTTCCCTCAGGAAAGTAGTCAATATTCTGAGATCTAAGGAAGATCATGAAGCAAGGCCTAAAAATAAAGAATAATTGAAGAATGAGATGATGCCTAATGTTGAAGGACCAATGGACCCTATTGATCCTCCTCCTTCAACGAGGAAAATACCATCATGGCTCATGGACACTCTTGAGGATGCCGAGAATCATATGGCCCCAAGGGGGACATTCCGTGAAAGAAATAAGACGAACAAATACCAAGGATATCTAGCAGCCATGAGTACTATTGTACAATTTATGCCTAGATCCTTTGAGGAAGCCATAAAGCATCAAGTTTGGAAGGATGCTATGCACGAAGAATATGAGTCCATTATGAAGAATGATGTCTGGGATGTGGTTCCAAGACCGAAGGACAAAGCAGTTGTCACCTCGAAATGGCTCTATAACATCAAGCATGGATCTTATGGGAGTGCTGAAAAGTTCAAGGAAAGATTTTTTGCCCGTGGCTTCTCTCAAAATGAAGGAATAGACTATGATGACATATTTTCACTGTGGCTTGATATGCCACCATTCGATCTATCATAGCCCTAGCTGCTACGCAAGGATGGAATCTTCACCAGATGGATGTGAAGACCACATTTTTGCATGATGCAATAAGGGAAGAGGTGTATGTGGAGCAACCTCTAGGGTTCAAAGTCCAGGATCAGGACACCTATGTCTTCAGGTTGAAGAAATCCCTCTATGGGTTGAAGCAAGCACCAATAGCTTGGTACGAGAGGATAGATAGCTACCTGATAAAGCTGGTATTCACTCGTAGTAATGTTGATCCAAACCTTTACTTCAAGGTTGATAAAGATAAGCCTCTCATTCTGGTGTTGTATTTGGAATACCTCTTCCTAACAGGTGCTGAACCTCTCATTCATCAGTGCAAGAGGGAGCTTTTTTTTGAGTTTGAGATGAAGGACCTAGGACTGATGCACTATTTCCTAGGCCTGGAGGTCTGGCAGAGCTCTGGAGATATTTTCCTTTCCCAAGGAAAATATATTGTGAAGCTTTTGGACATATTGGAATGGTGAACTGTAAGTCTGTGTCGACACCAATGGAGCTCAAATTTCAGAAGTTGAGTGGCAGAATTGCTGGGCCCGTGCTAGAAAATCCTACTGAGTATCTTCAACTCGTAGGGGCCCTGATGTTCTTCGTGAACACCCATCCAGACGTATGTTTTGCAGTGAACACTTTGAGTCAACATATGGTTGAGCCTCATCACTTTCACTAGGTTGGTGCTAAGAATCTGTTGAGATATATTCGGGGCACGATAATCCATGGGCTAAGATACACTGTTGGGAGCGTGACACTCCATGGATATACTGATGTTGATTGGGCTGGCAGTATGGTTGATTGCAAGAGCACATCTGGATGCAGCTTCACACTTGGTTCTGCTTTGATATCTTGGATGAGCATGAAGCATAAGTCAGTGGCTTTGAGCACCACGGAGGCCGAATACATTGCAGCAAGTATGGTGTGTTGTGAAGAAGTTTGGTTGCAAAAGCTCTTCAATGAGTTGTTCGGGCATGTGATAGATACCACTGTGATAACCAGAGTGGGATTCGGTTGTCTGAGAATCCCGTGTTCCATGATCGATCCAAGCATATTGATATCAGGTACCAATTTATTTGGGATATGGTATAGCGAGGCACCGTAAGGCTTGATCACATAGGAACTGATGAGAAGGTCGCATATATTCTCATAAATCCCCTTGGGAAGGTCAAGTTTCTAACCTTCCATGAAAATCTTGGAATCGTGGAACGACCCTATTCTGAGGGTCCTGTTGGACGATGAGCTCTGGGAGCTCTGGGGGGCCTTGGGGATAGCTTCTTGGAGCTATAAGCACACACGGGGCTAGGCTTGTCAAACCTTGTGGTGATTCTACCCCACTGTTATGATATTGAGTTGGTTCACCTTTCATGATCTGTGCCCCATATGCATCCTACACATTGAGTCCCAGACTCATGGGAAGTACCTCTGGCATTTGGCCAATGAGGAGGGAAAAGCTAAGGACTAATCTAGTGAGGTTCCGAAACTCCTACTGACTTTGGGTCAGATAAACCAACTTCAAGTTGGTATGAGACTCTTTGATTCCTATAGAGGTTTTGGACCTCTGGGCTGAATCGATTAGCCGAGAATGATGTCTTTGTGACTGAACCACATTTTTTTCTGAAATAAAGAAGCTAACAAATCAAGTTACAATGGGATGATGCATGATGTTTGGATTGCACAGGTGGATGGAGTTCTCCCTAGTTGAGAGGGAGTGTTAATTTTGGAAAACTAGGTCCAAAATCCATGTTGTCATGCTCAGATGAAGATGCCAATATTTTTATTGGATTCCTCTTTTGGAGAGGTGCAAGATAGATCTAAAGATCATCTTGATCCAATGAGAAAAACATTTATTTTGAATTTATTCAAAATATGTGTAGGTCGGCCTGAAATGAAATGTAGGCTTAAAGCCCCAACAATTGTGTCACACACCCTCATTGATGGATATAAATAGGTCAACGTTGGAGGTCATTTTCACTCATCCATCACATCACATCCTCTCTAATCTAATTGGTTCGATCACAATTGGAGTCTCTTCATCACTCACACATGGAAAAACCAGCAACTAGGGTTTCAGACTATCTAGGGTTTCCAACGCAGAAATTGACTAGCATTGACTTTGGTCAACGCTTGGTCAAATTGACCCGAAACTCTCCCAAAAATTTTATTTCATCAATCCGCATTTTTTGGCACAAATACCAAGGCTAGACGTTGACTTTGACTTGGTTGCATTGACTTTTCTGCTGGTGTTGTTTGCATTGATCGTTGACTGGGACATCATTGAATTTGGTTGACTTTGGTTTTACTAGTATAACTGTCTAAGAGGGTTGTGTGACACTTCTGGTTAGCTGACCGTGTTGATACTTTGCTGGTTGAAGCATCCTGTTGACCGTCGTAGCGTACCAACACACACATATTTTTGGCCTGTCTTCTGTCAATCTACTGGTATGTTCTATCTGCATTTTACTTTCTTGTTTATGTGATTGCTGACTAATAAAAATTAAAGTTGCATCAAGCATAGAACATCTAAAAAAATTTACAGACTCCTTCATCATCAACAAGAACAAATGCAAGTCAAAGATTTCACTAATAAGTGACAACCAATCCAAGGAGCTTATTAGTTATGGTAGGAAACATGTTTTAATTTTCTTAACAAAAAATTAATCTGATTGTTACTCAATAAGAAAAAAAGCATCCACGGAGGAGTGTATTAAAGGAAACAAACATAAACTAGTAGGGATGCTACATGAATAAAAGGGAATGTTCCAGGATTATCAAGGGATACCATCCAATATGGAAGTGGATCAAAGAACCCAATTATTGCAAGATTCTCCATTGCCAAATATTGGGATGTATAAATAGCATTTCCTAGAATAAAATGAAGTGAAGAAGTGGAAAATGTGTTTTCATAAATGTAAAGATTCACCATGTTAGGGGGAGTGTAGTTGGATGCATAGGGACAAATACTTGACTAACATGTGATATGTAAAGTTGACGAATATCAGATTAGTGCATCAGTGCAACCTTATGAGATTGACAATTGTTATTCATTTTGATGGGTCCCAACCCACTTGATTGTTAACCGCAAGGGGGGTTCTGAATTGACATCAGGAAGTAAAATTATTGAGGCCATGTGGCATTTGATGAAAGGATTTCCCCTTTACCCCACCACCCTACATTATCAAAACCTCCATCAACTCCCACCCCCCTCCCCCCTCGAAAACTGCTTACCATGATATTAAACCAATTTAGGGTGATGTGGCATTGGTGGGGCCAAATGTGATAGGTTTATCATCAATTAACAGACATAAAAGTTACTATAAAGTATTGTTCTGTTTATTGAATGATCAATTATAGAATGGATTTCAATTCAAAATTCATTTGGAGTTCCTAATATCTGATATGATAAGCCCCTGGTCAAGCTCCCAATCATGAGGTGCTTACGTATTGGCACCCAAGGGCTAAGCATTCTCACAATGTCATGTATCAATTTTTTTCTTTTCCCAAAATCATTTTCAATCCATTATACATATCCATAGATTCAATTTAAAGCATAACTACAAGAATTAAGTAGTAATATTCATCATATAATCATTTCATAAATCAATAGTTAAAAATTAATTAAACTATTGCACATAATTAGTTACATCAATCATAATAATATGCGTCATCAATGGTCAATTAAATCAAACACAATTACCGTTCACCAAGGAATTATGATCCACTGATTTCCCACACTTCTTGACATATTTCTTGCGAACTTCACTGACTCATTGGTTAGCATCCCAGCCTTTCCTTCGGGTACTCTTCTTCCCTATAGACCCCCAAACTGTGATGTGGCTATATGAAATATGAATGCACTAGAAAGTGGAGGAGACCCCTCAATCTCAAGAGGTTCCCATTCATAGGACCTCCACTTTCACCAAACTCACAACATATATCAATAGTCACTCAAAATAAAAGCTATCATTTGGATATTCATCCAATAGTAGTGTGCTCAAAAGTCCCTTTCTCATAACTTTCTACTTATTTTGTAGAAAGTTTCAATAGTGCCACTTGGGACTCTTGAAATTGTAACTAGGTTCAGTCTTCATAATTAACATTGTAATTATATCAATATGTATTTCATGTAAAAACAAAAAGAATAAATTTTTTATTATTATTTTTTATTTTCAAGCATGCTCTTCATGCTTTATTTTGGTCAAAAATAAAATGTAAAAGGGCATGCTCCTTGTGACCCTTGTGGAAAGAAGAAATTTGAATTTTTGTTAGTCATTTGACCCTCTAATTTTCCAAGTTTAGCCTACCCAAAGGACGTGTCTCTTCACATAAACGAATAACTATATATTGGCACCTATTCTCCACCATTTGGAAAGAAATTCGGTGATCATCTGTGGAAGAATAATTTGTGTTTGTAATATGGAATCTAAGGCACATTTATTTTGAGTCAAAGCGAGCATATTTTGGTGTCTCTTATCTATAATAGTGCAATTTTCTCTGAGGCATATTCCCTATAACAGTGTGAATTTTCCTAAGGCACCTTATATCTTTATGATGTGATTTTATGTGATTTTTTTCTCTTTGTAATGTGAACTTCTGTGATGGATAATTTTTTTGTGTTGATACAAGTTTTAGAGGTACATGATGATGCAAGTTTCAGAGAATTTTAAGGACAAGCATATGGAAAATTGGTTGACTATATTCTGGAAAACTCATGGCATATTTTGGAGGGTTGACTTGGCACTTCGATGACTAGTTGGTTTGACTTAGATTTATCTTGTTGATGAAGAACATATAAGGAAAGGATTGATGGGTTTTACCCTTGTGGGTTTTTCCCTGACATCTGGTGTAACTTCTGGTGTCTTGTATCTTTTGCACTATGATATCTATTTTTCTTGTATTTGAATGATAATTTCTTGATGAATAATAAAGAAAAACTAAGAATTACACTAAAAATATTCACAAGTAATAATCATGACTAGAAATTCAATCTTGCAACTAAATTTCAACATGGGATCAAATCTAGGAAGATCAAAAAGAAATCATCTAATAAAGGAATGATATCCTAAGGAAATTTAGAAGTTGTTTTTTCAAATTTGCGAAAGGCTTGTGAGGCATCTGGGTTCATCAGTAAAGGAAGCATTATGTCCTTGCATGGTTATGGGCTAGAAAAACTATGTTTTCTCTCTATGATTTAAGTTGAGATCTCTGTGTTGTAGCAAGGAGGGTCGAGATCCTTATTTGGCTAGGAAAGAGGGTCGAAAGTTCTATGATATATCAGATGTAAGGGTTGAATTTTCTCATGGTTTTGCGCTGGAAGTTAAGGGCTAAAAATGGGAGGAAACACTAAAGGTTTTTATGACTTAGGCAACCCTAGACAAAGGCTGAAGTTTATGACATTATTATGCAATTCCAATTGATTCAAGTATAGGATTATATTGATTTGAACTATTTTGAAGGCATAATACTATGGTATTTTGAGACAAATATCTAGTATGATAAAATTTGAAGTTACATGATACAAAAGAAACAAGCTTCATCTATGATTTTTTATTTTTGTACTATCCAAATGACACATTATGTGAACCCTGTGGAACCTCTTATGAAATTCACGTGGTTATACAAATTAACGTATCTGAATTTTTTGTTTGTGATCCAAGTTTACAAATGAATTATGGCATCCAAATTATATATATCTAAAGTGTGATTTGAGCTCCCTATGATGATCATGCTAAGACTATTATGTTTCAAAGAAGCGTTGAATTTCATCATCTCTTAGTGGCATCTACATGATTATGATCCCTATGTGTTAAGCTAAATTTGTATGGTAGATCAAAGGTCTATTCTCCTCCCTCCTAAATAGTTTTGAGGTCTCTCAATAAACGTTCAAGTCCAAGAAAAACATGATATAGCATCCTCAGAATCCGAATTATGACACAAAATGTGTTATGTGAAAATAACCATATAGGTATTTATACTCACAAACTTTTGAATACACCAATTCTGAAGTTGGAAATATGTATCTTTGAAGAGAAGTATGCTTGAAGAAATGTAGCTACTCTCCATGAATATTACAAAGGATGATGATATTCAGACTTCTTCAAGACTTAGCTACAGATTTCTTATGGACATAATTGAAGAATTGACCTAATGAGAATTCTATGAAGTTGAAGGTTCTAAGCATAATTTCGAGTAACATCTCTATGGAAGATAGTGAAACTTGAATAACTATTCCTTTGTGAAAAAAAAAATTCCTGAAGTATATTTCTGTGTATGAAATCCTAGTAGCATTGTAAGAAACCTCAAGAATTTGTGATTTGGCATCGTATTCAAGGAAGACGGATAAAGTTTCTCAAGAGGTACGTATAAATATTGTTTTCATTTCTCAAGGAATAAGCATAGATTTATGTTAAAGTTCTATTGCATCTAATATGTACGCTCCTACAATATCTCATCTATCATGTTGCTAGATGTAATGTGTTATGAAGGATAACTTTAGATGAGAATAAACATGAAGTATGAATTACCAATATTGAGAAAGAAATTGTTGACACTTCACTACAAGGAAAAGACCCTCTAGTGGAGGTTATAAAGGAGGTTTTTAGTGTTATAAAATTGGCCAACATTGTCAAAAAAACATTTTCTACAACATTCGTTTATGGTTACGGAGGTTTTGGTGGAGCTTTTAATGGAAATTCAGCACAACTAAAAAAAAATGGGCAGCCGGAGGTAATTACGGATGTTTTTTCATCGGTGCACTAATCAGGATTTAACGCATCGGTGCGTACCTGTAGCCAGAGCCCCTGGGCAGTCGAAGGGGAATGCACCAAGCCGTTAAGGTATAAAATAAAACCAAGCGTAGTGTTGGTGATACAACGCACGGGGTCGTTCTAATTGGTTTTGGGATTTGAGTGGTGCCCATAGGTTGTATCAACGCGTCGGTGTGTAGACTTATAGAAACGCACCGATGTGCAGTATCACATAAATGCACCTTTATAACTGGTATCGGTATTCGTGCGGTGCCCATATGTCGTACAAATGCACCAATGCATATAGACATATAAATGCCCCGATCCACAGTATCACAAAAATGCACCGAGATTTATAATTGGTATTGGTATTCGTGCGGTGCCTATAGGTCGTACAAATGCGCCAGTGCATATAGACACAAAAACGCCCCGGTGCATAGTATCACACAAACGCACTGAGATTTATAATTGGTATCGGTATTCGTGCGGTGGCCATAGGTCGTAAAACGACACCGATGCGTATATAGACATAGATGCGCCAGCACATCGTACCGCACAAACTCCTCAATATTTTTAACTGGTTTTGGTATTTTTGTGGTGCTCATATGTCATAAAAACGCACCGGTGCGCTTAAGAATACAAGCGCACCGGTGTAAGAATACATGCACCGATTTTCATTTTGTTTTTTTTAGAAACATCGACCTGTGACAGTGAAATTATTGTGATTGTTTTAAATTCATGATTCATCAAAAGTTGATACATCTTATAACAATATTCATATTAATTAAGTTTTTAATAATGCATTTGAATGTGATGTTTGGATTAATTTGTTATATCATATCATAATTATTTTGGTTTTTTTAAATTCATTATTCATCAAAAGTCGACACATATATATCTTATAACAATATTCATATGAATTAAATTTTTATTAGTGCATTTGAGAACGACAATGGAGAACACAATAGCGACAACAGAGAATGCAATAAAATAATTAAAACATTTTTTATTATATATATATATATATATATATATATATATATAAGAAATTCTTTGTCATATAAAATGGGACAGTAATTGGTATCTCTTTATCTTTCAATTGGGACACTATGTCCATTACATTAAAGAAAATGTTTGATTTCACAGACATATTTCAAAAAATATAACACCTTGCTTTGATATCCAAACATAGTGATCATCATTCTTCACTTGAATTGTTGTCACTGTTAGAGCTACTTCCATGACTTGGGTTATTTTTAGGAATTTTTTGTTCATGGTGTTGATTGTTTTCTTCTTCTTCACCTTCCATCTACAAACATAAAAATAAATTGTAATGAGTGTATATACATTGGTGAGAATAATGAAAATTTAAATATTAAATAATATACATCAATGTAAATCGAAAATAAATGACGTACCAATACAAAAATTGACTCATAAACTATACACATTCTTTCAAAACCATGTGACATGCCATCTTTCAAGATTTCATCTGTTGGCACAATGTCATACTTTGTTTCCTACAAGTTTTATACCACATAAAAAATCATATATTTAATATAAAAAATTTATTTTTTCTATTAATTATAGACGGAGCTAAGTAAAACAAGATCGATAGATGCTTACAAATTCCACAATTAAGTTCTGATATGCCAACATATACTCACAACCCATATTTAACCAAATTTCAATCAATTCCTCTAATGGTTCTTTATTGTATGTTAGCACCTATTTGAAGACATTCAATGATGATTTTTGTAAAACAACTTAAAAAATACAAAAATGAAATCTAATTAAGTTGTTATAAGGAAGTAACAATTACTCACAAACTTAGATATCAATCCTTTTCTTCCTTGTCATCTTGTCACTATGTGCTGAATGGATTCCATTTTCTTTTCTTTTTTGCAAGAAAATACTTGACAAATAATATTTTATGCTAAATTGTTTATTTATTGTACCTAATGATGAAAAAATTCAATGATTACATATTACATTTGAAGCACGTTGTTGTTGAGATGGCTCCTCCTGCGATGCAATTTTGTCCATTTCTTTGACCATCTCCTTGTACACCTTTTTTGACATTCCTACTGGCATATTTCTGATATCAGCTCGTTCATCTTTTGAGATTTTCATAATCTTCTTAAAAATGTAACATGAAAATAAACTATTTAATTTGTATATTGATATATGAAAAGTAAGTATAACAAAAGTGATATTTATAAATAATTCTAGACAAAGATCTAAAGGAATATTACTTTTTCATTCCTTCTTTTTTGTTGTTGTACGTTTTTGCTATTAAAGTCTGACATGTCTGATTGACCAATTCTTTGGAAACTCTTCCTGTAGTTTAGATAAAATTTGGTTCTTGGAATCATTGGATTGGTTTTTGTATTGTAAGTGGAAAGAACATCTATACATTTGTTCCACTAGATCCCTCAAAATTTTGTAAACTTTTTTCCCCCTTTTGTTAACCTCCAGCACCACTCCAGATGAGCTAAGGAGTAATTCATTTTCATTTGCATGTTCTATTTTTTTCTTTTCTTAGAACAACATTCCTTTTCTGAGTTGTTGGTCCCTGTAGAACATTAAACAAATGTGAATTAATAGAATGTTTCACACATGTTATCTAATAATTTTAATTATATTATTAATGAAAACTAAAAAAAGAAACTCATATTGGATCGATAGTATTTTTTCATTCACCTGATTCATCCTTTTGTAATTTTTCCATCAAGCTTTTATGCTCTTCTGGTCCTAGACTAGAAATAATCTTATCGAGCTTTGTCATTTTGTGGCTTTGCATGATACACAGTAAACAATACATATTAGTTAAACTTACATATAGTTAAAAAATAATATTTTTTGTAAAGAATTTATAAAGAACTTTCCATTTTTTATTTTCTTGATGTGTTACCAGTATTTTTGTTACTTGTTCTATTGTCAGTCATTTCTTTATCAATCTCAAACATGTACGATATCATTCATTAATATATGTATAAATAAATTGTCGGCTTTTCAAATAAAATAAAAAAATTCAAGAAACCAGTGCGCCATTCATGGTGTACACACCGATGCCGGTGCGTGGGTGTCTTCCAAATGCACCGCACAAAGAGTATAATAGACCGTACGGTGCTCTATGTCAACAAGGAGCACCGATGCGTTAAATGTCAATCTCCACACCGGTTAACTATGATAAAATAATAAAAATCATCTAGTGTTAGTTTTTGTAACATAAACTGGTGCCATATTTTACATATGGCGCACCGATAATTTTTTTTTTAATTAATTTTTTATCAGAATACTTATGCAGTGCGCTTGTACAATATAGAGCACCGGTGTGCTATGTTATGCCAGGTGCACCAAAAAAAAAAAAAAACTATTTTTTTTTAAATTCACGCAAGGGTCGACATGGATTGGGATCCGACTATGCTAATCGTCCCGTCGGTTGGATGTCTTAGGTATATATTTAGCAATACAAACCCTATAAATCTAAACTGAAATCCCTAATTTTGAAATCATAGAAAGAGGGAGAAGAAAGGGTAGAAACAAAAAGAATGTAAGGTTTGTATTTTTTGAAAGTTATTTTTTTTCCAAACAGAACGTTTGCAGTATGCCATAATGAAATAGCGCACTGACTGCATATTTTACAAATGGTGCACTGAGAAAAAATATTTTGTTTTTATAATTTTTTATCACAGTATTTTCGTGGTGCGTTGGGATAATAGAGCGCACCGGTGCGTTGAGGTACACAGGGCACACCCCAAAAAAAAAAAAAATCTTTTTTTTTTAAATTTACGCGAGGGCCGACATGGATTGGGATTCGACTATGCAGGTCATCCCGTGGGTTGGATGTCTTAGGCTTATATTTAGCAATAGAAACCCTATAAATATAAATTGAAAAGCCTTAATTTTGAAATCACAGAAAGTGGGAGAAAAAATGGCAGAAACAAAAAGAATGTAGGGTTTGTTTCTAAATTTGTTTTTTTTTGCGAAACAACACATTTGCAGTGCGCCATAATGAAATAATGCACCGGTGTCATATATTACATATGGCGCCTTAAATATATATATATATATATATATATATATATATATATATATATATATATATATATATATATATATATATATATATATATATATATATATATATATATATATCTTGTGCTGTGATGCATTGGTATAATAGAGCGCACCAGTGCGCTATGTTACGCAGGGCGCATCGACAAAAAAAAATCTGTTTTTTTTTTTTAGATTGACACAAGGGCCAACATGGATTGGGATCCGACTATACAAGTCATCCCGTGGGTTGGATGTCTTATGACTATACAAATCCTATAAATCTAAATTGAAAAGCTCTAATTCTAAAATTACAGAAAGAAGGAGAGGAAAGGGCAGAAACAAAAAGAATCTAGGGTTTTTGTTTCTAAAAATGGATTTTTTTTTTTAATATTTTGTTTCTGAAAATTATAGAAAAGGTTAAAAAATTGTAGAAAAAGTAAAAAAAACAATAAACTTTGATTTTTTTATTTTACTTCATAAAAAAACTTACAGAAAAAGTAAAAAAATAAAATAAATTTGATTTTTTCTTTTACTGCATAAAAAAAAACTGCAGAAAAAAGTAAAAAAAACAATAAAATTTACTCACATCGTTTGGAATTCTATGGTACAAGGTTTGAATCACAATAAGTTTTGAATTCTGGTTTTCTGAATACTTCTGTTCGAACATATTTCCCTACTCCACAGTGCTCTCGTGCTCTGTTTGCTCCAGGTATGTATCCTGCAAATCTTTGGATGATTTTGTTTTGCAAAAATAGTGAAATAATGAAAAGTGTTTAGTATTTGAAGAACTGTTTTATGAAATTAGATTTTCAAAAATATTTTGCCGCCCATTTTTCAATTTACCTATTTTTTTTCACTTAAAAAAAATAGGGTTGCGATTTTTTTATTTGCGGTTATTTGTTTACTGGTGTGTCCCTTAATCGAACCACACTGGTGTGTCGGGGTGTAAAACGACACGGGTGTGCAATAGCAAAAACACACTGGTGCGGTTATCTGTACATTATGCACTGAAATTACATTTAGGTTTGTGCACCAAAATTTATTGTTGTTTTGCTCAAATGCAGGGATAAAACATCATATATTATATAGAATGGACAATTATTCAAAATCCAGCTCATTCCATAATATTTCTTAAAGTTCATCGCGGAGTTCTCCCTATCCATCTGGAGACGTAATATTTACTTCAGATTTGTTTTATATTTTCACTATCTAATTGAATTTATGTTTTTTATCCATGCAGTCAATCATGCACAACTTAATTAAATTTATAATGTATACAAATTTGCAGGTTCATGCAGATTCAACATCGAGTTTAGATGCACAAAATATTCAAAATGCTCCAAAATGTCAGAAGTTCTTATCAGGAGCTGCATACCGCAAGGTGCATTTGGTAGATGAAAATGGAAAACCGCTTCACCCTGCCAATTGTAACAATATTGCATCTTCTAGCCACAATCCCGGGACAATGATGGTAATTATAATTATAATTTTTTGGTATATATATTGATTAATATGTAATTATTTCAACGTCAAACCAATTTATAATCATGCAATATTGTCAACATGGTTACTAATTGATATCATATATTTTGTACTAATCATGTTCAATTTTTTTTTTTTTAATTATTAGGATTCTAGTGATGATGAATGACCTACCTACCATCTTCCATTGCACCCCATGACAATGTAAAATCAATAGAAAACTGAATTAAGAGAAAAAATCAGAGAGGAACGATACCAAGAATGGTTGAATCAACCACCGATTCAATTCCCACTACGTCCAGATTCACCAATTAGTAATGACTACAACAATAGTAGTTCTTCACAAGCTAGCAATGGAGGCAATCAAATAGAGGTTGGTATGGATGATTAATTAAGGGATATGACTGCCATGGAGACAATGTTGTTAGATGCATTCCAAAATTATGATCAGCTAGGGGATGATGCTCATATCGCTGACACCTTTTTCGAAAGCCTTAAAGTTTCTTACACCACCCCTCTCTTTGGACCTGGCGGTCAGTTAAAGTCTACCTAGTTAGGGACAACGACGTTAATATAAAACTTGAAAGCAAAGTTTGGCTTGTAGAATTCTTGTTTCTTGGAACTTTTGAGGTAAGTTACCATAAAGTACTCCCATATATAAATTTGAAATATAATCAGTACACTGCAATGAACATTACAAATGGTAAATTTTATGAACGTTAATAATTATATTGACATTAATGTACATTTATTAATATATTTTTCCATGATCACCAACTACAGGTTATTCAAAGATAAGGTTCTTCCGATTGATAATGTCTTTCCCAGTAGCTACGAAGAGGCAAAGAAATTGTTGAAAATGTTGGGTGTTGAGTACATATCATGTCATGCATGTCCAAACGGTTGTATTCTACATAGAGGAGAATATGCAGAAAAAGAGATGTGTCCAAAATGTGGGCATGATAGGTATGATAAATAAAAAAAGAAGGGTAAATCACGTATTGGTCCTCCTTTTAAGATATTGAGGCACATGCCTATAATACCAAGGATTCAAAGGCTCTTTTGTTGAAAATAATTAGCTATATTGTAGGGATGGCATGCCTCACACAGAAGTGAGTTGAGAGTTATGCGAATCCCAACTGATTCAATAGCCATGAAGCATATAGAGGATACATGGCCCGAAAAATTCAAGGATGAAGTACGAAGTCTATGACCCAGCATAGCCATGGATGACGTCAACCCATATTCCCTATAGAACACCAACTATTCTGTTTGGCCTATAGTAGTGATCAATAAAAATATCCTCCCATGGTTTTCCATGAAGAATGAACATCTTATGTTGCCTCTCATAGTCCCTGGTAGAAGACAAGTGAATAATATGGATGTCTACTTACAACCACTGGTATATGAATTGAAGGAATTATGGGATGGGATAAATGTATACGATGTATCAAGACCCATCGCAACAGAGAGGATTTTTACGTTTTATGGCATATGTGCTTACACGACACATGATTATCCAGGCTTATGAGTTTGCTTTCGTAAATTACATGTTTAATTTATTGGTTTGTTTATATATGTAACAATATTCTTTCACATATTAGCTGTTTAATTTTTTGTAATAATTGTTCTGATCTTCATGATATTCTTTAACGTGCCATGCATATTAATTAATGTATAAAAATATAATCTCGCAGGTCTTGTAACAAAAGGGTATTTTCAATGTAAATATTGTGGACCTTCTCTGAAAGCTAGATGGTCCAAGGACCTACGAAATCTAGTGTATGATTTATCTAGGGTATCCCTACCAGAAGAACACCCTTACTGAAGAGAAACATCCGCTTTCAATTGTAAATGAGAGAGAACCCAAAGGCCTCCAATAATGACACCAGCTGAATGGCTTAGAGAATATGAGAGAGAGAAGGAGAAGGAGTTCATAGAAATGTTCGATTCAAATGGGGAGCCTATGTTTGATGATCCAGATTTCTTCGACACCTATGTTGAGAAATTTCCCAATGGGATGAAAAGGAAATCTATCTTTTATGACCTCCCATATTGGGAGCATCTTAAGATTACCCACTTATTAGATCCCATGCATATATTTAAAAATGTATCATCTTATTTATGGAGGCACATATCATCGAAATAAAGAGACACATTGGTTGTTAGGAAATATCTTATTACTTCAAAAACTAAAAAGAAACATTGGCCAAGATGATTAGAAAGTACGGGATCAGAGGCAAACGTCGGTCCCTCTAATTCATGTTTTTTCAAAGAAGGTGATGTCCCATGGATTTAAAAAAATGATCACTACAAGGAAAAGACCCTCTAGTAGAGGTTATAAAGGAGGTTTTTAGTGTTATAACTTGGCCAAAATTGTCAAAAAAACATTTTCTACAACATTTGTTTATGGTTAAGGAGGTTTTCGCTGAGCTTTTAATGGAAATTAAAAAATAATGGGCAGCCGGAGGTTATTACGGATGTTTTTTCATCGGTGCGCTACTCTTCCTTTAACGCACTGGTGCGTACATGCCGACGATGCCCCAGGGCTATGTTAGCCCAACGCACTGGGACGTTTAGGTGTAAAACCGCACCGGGCGTAGTGTTGGTCATACAACACACGGGGCCATTCTAATTGGTATTGGGATTTGTACGATGCCAATAGGTTGTATCATTGCACCGGTGTGCTGTATCACAGAAAGGCACCGAGATTTATAATTGGTATCGGTATTCGTGCAGTGCCCATAGATCGTAAAAATGCACCGGTGCTTATAGATACGTAAACGCCCCAGTGCACAGTATCACACAAATGCACCAAAATTGATAACTGGTATCGGTATTTGTACGATGCACATAGATTGTATAATGGCACTGGTGCATATAGACACATAAACGCACCAGTGTATAGTTACTGACACACACCGGTTTTCATGTTGTATTTTTTAGAAACATCGACCTGTGACAGTCCAATTATTGTGATTGTTTTAAATTCATTATTCATCAAAAGTCGACACATCTTATAAAAATATTCATATTAATTACATTTTTATTAATGCATTTGAATGTGATGTTTGGATTAATTTGTTATATCATATCATAATTATTGTGGTTTTTTAAAATTCATTATTCATCAAAAGTCGACACATATATATCTTATAACAATATTCATATGAGTTAAATTTTTATTAGTGCATTTGAGAACGACAATGGAGAACACAATAGAATAAATTAAAACATATTTTATGATTATATATATATATATATATATAAGACAATATTTATCATACAAAATGGGACAGTTATTGGTATCCCTTTGTCTTTCAATTGGGACACTATGTCCATTACATTAAACAAAATTTCTGATTTCACAGACATATATATTTCAAAAAATAAAACGCCTTTATTGATATCCAAACATAGTGATCATCATTCTTCGCTTGAACTGCTGTCACTGCTAGAGCTACTTCCATGACGGGTTATTTTCGGGAATGTTTTGTTCATGGCGTTGATTGTTTTCTTATTCTTCACCTTCCATCTACAAACATAAAAATAAACTGAAATGAGTGTATATACATTGGTGAGAATAATGAAAATTGCAATATTAAATAATATACATCAATGTAAATCGAAAATAAAAATGATGTACCATAGCAACAATTGACTCATAAATTATACACATTCTTTCAAAACCATGTACCATGCCATCTTTCAAAATTTCATCTGTTGGCGCAGTTCCATACTTTGTTTCCTGCAAGTTTTATACCCCATAAAAAATCATATATTTAATATAAAAGATGTTTTTGTTCTATTAATTATAGATGGAGCTAAGTAAAACAAGATCAATATATGCTTACAAATTCCACAATTAAATTCTGATATGCCAACATATACTCACAACCCATATTTAACCCAATTTCAATCAATTCGTCTGATGGTTCTTCTTTGTATGTTAGCACTTGTTTGAAGACATTCAATGATGATTTTTGTAAAACAACTTTAAAAATACAAAAATGAAATCTAGTTAAGTTGTTATAAGTAAGTAACAATTACTAACAAACTTAATTACAAAATCAAATTTTTTGCGCGCGCGTTCTCCTCTGCAAGCTTCCGATTAGGTCAGAGATCGAAGCGAGGTCTGTGCCGCCACCATGGGTGCGCCAGGGGGTGGGGAGTCCTCTCCCACCCCTCCAAATTCTTCAGCAGATGCCTTTCGAAACCTTCTTTCGTAGAAAGGGAAAAAACGTCCAAATCCTGACGTCCCGAAGTTCATCAAAAAACTTGAAGAAATCCCAGAAATTTCTCTGCCTGAAGAACAGCCAATCAAAATCTCTCTTGCCTTGGCTGAAAGAGGTTTAGTCGGGCAATTTATGGGTCGATGGCCAACATCAAAATCGATTGATGAATGGGTTCAACGAAACTGGAGGCCTCTGCTGACAAACAACGTGATCTGTTATGCCATCGGTAAAGGATTTTTCATTTTCGAATTCACTACCAAGGAAGACCGAGATCTGGTGTTCAGAAATGGTCTGTATTTCATGGGAAATCAAGGCCTTTACCTGAATAAATGGACCCCTGACTTCGATCCTTCAGTCGATGTCCCAAAGGAGGTTCATGTTTGGGTCCGGCTCCCCAACCTGCCAATTCACTGCTGGAGCTTCCACTCCCTGCAAAAGATTGGAAACGTGCTGGGCATATTCATCGACAAAGCTGATAATAGGGGCCAATACACTTGCGCAAGAATCTGTGTGGAAGTTGACTTGGAAGCTGGTCTTCCGGAAGCCATTAAACTTACAGTTGGAGATTGGCACCACTTCCAGAAACTGGACTACGATCAATTGCCTTTTAAGTGTAGAATCTGTCATGAGCACAGTCACTTTCAACGAAACTGCCCTAAAGCCCCGTCAGGGGACAAGGTGGAAGAATAAGGATGGAAAGAGATAAAAAAGGGCAAGGTAGTCTCAAAGCCCAATGAGCAGAAAAAATCTGGACCAATGGGGAAACCCCAGACCAATTCAAAGACCAAAACAGTTTCAAAAGAAGGCCCCTCCTTAGGTGAAAAGGTGGATGCCTCAGAGAATCATGAAGAAACTGAAGATCATTCGAAGAAAGTGAAAGAAACCGAAGAAGAAACAACTGTCCCTCTAGCAGATGTTGATCAAGGAGGAAACGAAGGAAATGAGGAGCACATTAGTCTAGCCTCTGACTCTGGGGGAGAATCAGAAGAAAGAGACTCTGAATCAGACAATTTGCAAATCACTCCTATCAAATCGGCCAAGGGTCGGAAATCCAAGAAGAAACAGAGAGAGGAGAAAACTTATATGGATGTTCTCCAAGGCTCCCAGAAAACTCTCAAAGGAATGATGAACACCAGATCCGGGCGCAAGCACAACAGGGCTCCAAAAGGAGCCACAACCTCCCAAGCTAGTAAATAATGAAGTACGTCTCCTGGAATTGTAGAGGATTAGGCAGCAGGCTGAAAGAAGATGCCCTAAAGACATTGTGAGGTTGCACTCGCCTGAAATCCTTCTCATCCAGGAGACAAATCTAGAGGATATTCTTCTCCTCCAAACTAGCAAAATATTCTAGCGTAAAGGCCCCGGAAGAGCTGTCAGTGCTAGGGGCGCCTCTGGCGGGATTGCCTCCTTCTGGGACAGCTCCAAATATGACTTAACTCACGAAGAAAGTTGCCATCACTGGATTTTCACTCAGGTCCTCCACAAAGATTCTGGTCAACAAGTAAGTATGTTCAATCTTTATGCTTCGGTCTCACCAGCGGAGAAACAAATTTGCTGGGACCCACTCCAGTCCTTTCTTTTATTGCACAATCCAAAAAACATCATTATTGCAGGTGATCTGAATGTTACTCTAGCCTCTGAAGAGAAAAATGGGGGTTCTCCTGTTAGGGACCCAACTAGAGAATGGGTTGAAGACATAATGATCAGCTGGGATCTGGAGGATATCAAGCCTTCTGCTGGGAAATACACTTGGTCTAACAAAATATTAGGGCCCAACCACATAGCTGCTCATTTGGACAGATTCCTCATCCAAACCTATTTCCTCACTTGTGGTCTAATGGCCTCTTCCAAAATCCTTCCTAACTGCACTTCCGACCATAAACCCATTAGCCTTGAGCTCTCCATGGATGGAATCCTTGGTCCCATTCCCTTTAGATTTAGTCCTCTGTGGATTCAGCAAGAGGGTTTCCATGAGGTGGTTTCAGAAGCCTGGAATCGGCATGTCCTGGGATCCCCATTCTTTGTGTGGGAAGAAAAATTAAGGGGTCTTAAGAGTAGGCTCAAGGAGTGGGCCAAAACTCTAAAAAATCCTGCTGCCAAGAGAAAAGAGTCCTTAGAAAACCTTGTTGTTCTCCAATCAGCAATGGAGGATTCTGCTGTTACCCAAAGTCTGCTTCAAAAAGAAGTTGAGTTGCAAAAAGCCCTCCATAAAGCAAGTAGGGACGAAGAGGAGTACTGGAGACAAAAATCCAGAAACTTATGGCTACAGGCCGGCGACAAAAATACCAGCTTTTCCATAAGCAAGCCGAAGCTCGCAAGCAATTCAAAAATGTATCAGAAATCCGCTCCTATGATGCTGTGGTTAAATATTTTGAAGGCATCAAGAGAGCAACCTTAATTTTTTTCAAAGAGCTTTATTTGGCGCCTGTAGACCCTCCTATAGATTCTCACGCCTATCCTTTTGATCTAATTCCTCAATGTGTCCAAGATTCTGTTAACACTATGCTGACTGCACCGATCAGCATGGATGAGCTCAAGAAAGCTTTGGATTGCATGGAGCCGGATAAAGCACCCAGTCCTGATGGGTTCACTGCTAGGATTTTTCAGTCTTGCTGGTCATCAATCAATAAAGACCTTCTGAGAATGGTCAGGAAGTCTCAATCATGTTCTAAGATAGGAGGCAGTATCAATTCGGCCTTCCTTGCACTGATTCCGAAAGAGAAAGGAGCTTCCGATTTTAGTAGATTCTGTCCCATTTCGCTGTGTAATACTAGTTATAAACTGATTACCAAAATCATAGCCAACCGTCTCAAGAATATTCTGCTGGACATCATTCCGGAAAATCAAGGAGGTTTCATCAAAGGGAGAAAGATTCTGGACAATATTGTGCTAGTACAAGAAGCAGTTCATTCAAGTTGCCACCGAAAAGAGAAAGGAATGGTGATAAAACTCGATCTAGCAAATGCCTTTGACAGGGTGAGACATGACTTCTTGTTTGCTGTTATGAAGTAATTGGGCTTCTCAATAACCTTCATAAATTGGGTGAAAGCCTGCATTGCCTCCCCTTGGATTGTGCCGCTGGTTAATGGCCGATCTACTGATTTTTTCAATGCCTCGAGGGTTCTAAGACAAGGTTGTCCGCTATCCCCTCTCCTCTATGCTATCCAAGCCTCTATGCTTAGCTTCCAGCTAGACTACTGTCAACAAGTCCAAACTCTGTCAGGCCTCAGAATGGTGCACAATGTTAAAGACATAAACCATGCCCAATTTGCTGATGATACTCTGCTGCTTGGAGGAGCGAGCATAAACTCGGCCAGATCTTTTAAGAAGGAGTTGGATATTTATAAGGAGGTCTCGGGTAGCAAGATAAACTATTTAAAAAGTACAATCTTCGGCTGGAATTGCTCGGTCAAGGATCTGACTGACATTGCTAGGCTCTTAGAGATGAAAGGATGTCAGACCTGGGAGTCTTTTAAATATCTTGGGATTCCAATCTTTAAATCCATACCTAAAGTTGCCCACTGGATGCCCCTCTTAGACAAGCTAAAGCTCAGAATACAAGCCTGGGGAGCCTCTTGGCTGAACAATGTTGGAAAGATTATTCTAATGAAATATGTTCTCATAATTATGCCACTTTATCAGCACTCCATTCTGCTTGCTCCCAAAACCTTCCTCAGTAAAATGGATAGTATTCTGAGGAGATTCCTTTGGGAAGGGGGGAAAAATAATGAAAGAAGACTCCATTTAGTTAAATGGGATACCATTAAGAGGCCAATCTTGGAAGGAGGTCTTCAAATGAGAGATTTGGATGCCCAAAATCTCGCTCTGGGCTCCAAAATTCTGTGGAATATTGTCACTGAGAAATCTAGCTGGAGTAAGAGAGTCCTGTGGAAGAAATATTTTCATGGCCAGCGTTTGAGGTGTTTGGATCAGCCACCAAAAACCACAAAAGGTTCTCCAGTTTTCAAGCTTTGTCTCTCTGCTATGTAGCATTTCAGTTCCAATCTCTACTGGATCCCAGGTAATGGGAAAAAAATAAGAATCTGGGAAGATCCAATCCTAGGAGATCAGCCTTTGAACCATATTGAAGGTCTGGCAAATATAAAAATTTGGCTACAGTCCAACAATCTAAAAACCCTGTGGGAAATTTCCACCTGGACGGATGATACTGGAAGACTGTGGGACATCTGGAACCTGGGAGAGGTTCCCCATCGGTTGCAGGTTGAAGCTACGTTTCTTTTAGATAAGCTCCAAGGAAAATCTCCTACTACAGCAACAGCCAAGGACAAAAGAGGGTGGGGCTCCCAATATGGATCTTTCTCAGTTTCTGAAGGTTACAAAAGTATGATTGTTGTTCCTAATGTCCCACTTGATCCAACGCAATGGAAATTTATTTTGGCCTTCCCTTCGCTCCCAAAAGTTGACTTCTTTTGCTGGACGTTAGCTCACAACAGGATTCTCACTAGAGATAATCTGAGAAAACACGGAATGGAAGGGCCCTCCAGATGCCCTCTTTGTATGTCAGAGGAAGAAACAGCTAATCATCTGTTGTTGCTGTGCCCATTTTCCCAAGATGTTTGGAGGGGGGTCCTGATGTCAAGGGCTGTCAAAGTTGAGCTGCCAAGAAATATTCCAAATCTGCTCCACAATTGGGCCAAGTTATCTTCATTCTGTCTCAATAAAAAAAATCTTCTTAAGACTACTTGGATGTGGATCCCTAAATACACCTGCTGGAAGTTGTGGTTGGAAAGGAATAATAGATTGTTCAGGGGTGAAAATTGTACTTCAGGAAAAGTTATCTCTAAAATCAAAGCACTATTGGTAGAGACTTTGGATGCTAAACCTGCAATAAGGAATGAAGCGGTTTTGGACAGTGAGGAGGAGCTTTGGCTCAAAGATATTGCTCCAAATTATAAAATCAATCCAATTTCCCCAGCAACTTCCCATGCTAATTGGGAAATTCGCCTGGAAGAACAGGAGTTTATAAAGTGGAGATCTGCTTTGGATGATCACTATCTCTTCTTCGATGGGGCCTCTAAAGGCAACCCTGGGGCTGCGGGTGGGGGTGGTGTTCTTCTGAATCCAGATGGCTCTACTTCGCTCCGGTATCATTGGGGGCTGGGCATCGAATCAAATAACAGAGCAGAGGCTCTGGCTCTGTGGCAGGGGCTATCTCTGGCTTTCAATAGGAACATTCTCTCTCTGTCGGTCTTCGGAGACTCCAGGCTTATCATCCAAGTGTTGAATTCCAAATCGACCCCTTCGCAGATTCGCTTAGTCCCCATTCTCAAGAAAATCAAGTTCACTCTGGCCAAGTTTCGGAAAATATCCTTTTACCATATTCTGAGGCATTTGAACTCTCAAGCTGACCTGGAAGCCAATCTTGGCTCTACCCGTAGTCGAAGATCTCTATTATTCAACTCTGTAGAGTGTCTCTGCATCATTCCTTAATCTCCTTATGATTGACCTATTCAACAAAATTGTTCAAACTCCAGCTCTGTTGGATCGCACTTATTCTTGTAGCCATTGGCTTCTGATTCCGGCCTCTCCCTGGATTGCCTCTCCTATGCCCTTTCCATCTTCCGATGCTTTCTATTGTATCAGAAGCCGTGCAAGTTATGGACGGGTTTTGTCGGCTTTTCCTCAGGGCGATGTTAATTTGCTTTGGATGTCCGTCAATGTGAAGGTGCAGTATTATGGATTTGGGCTGGACCTTGCTAGATTTATCGACTGGCTTATGGATCAATTCATGGGCTTTCAATGCCGAGTCCCTGCGCAAAGTGCTCACGGAAGGATCAAAGAACCCTTCAGCAGAACCTATTTCTGCAACTTGGATGAACCTCAGGCAACAATGGATGGTCCAGACAATTACTGCAATCTTAAAGTATCTCCAATCAAGGTTTTAGCAAGCTCGAGGCATGTTCTCCATGGCGACCTATCTTGCTATAACAAAGGACGAGATTCCTCTCTGTGTAACAAGAATCTCATTATCAAACAACGATGTAATGATCCAGTCCGCGGTAGCTGTTTTGCCGTTCTTTAATCACATTAACCGTTAAAGTCAAAAAAAACAATTACTCACAAACTTAGAGATCAACCATTTTATTCCTTGTTGTCCTGTTTTATGTGCTGAATGGGTTCCATTTTCACCCTTTTTTTTTTTTTTTTTTTTGTCTGCAAGAATTTTTTTGAAAATTAATATTTAATGTTAAATTGTTTATTTATTCTACCTAATGATCGAAAAAATCAATGATTACATATTACATTTGAAGCACGTTGTTGTTGTTGGAAAGAACGTCTATACATTCGTTCCACTAGATCCCTCAAACTTTTGTAAAAGTTTTTCCCCTTTCGTTAACTTCCAGCACCACTCCAGATGTAAGGAGCAATGGATTTTCATTTGCATGTCCTAATTTTTTTCTTTTATTAGAACAACATTCATTTTCTGAGTTGTTGGCCCCTGTACAACATTAAACAGATGTGAATTAGTAGACTATTTGACACATGTTATATAATAATTTTAAGTATATTATTAATGATAATTAAAAAAAGAAACTCATATTGGATCGATAGTAATTTTTCGTTCACCTGATTCATCCTTTCGCAATTTTTCCATTAAAATTTTATGCTCTTCTGGTCCTAGATCATAAATAATCATATCGAGCTTCATCATTTTGTGGCTCTGCATGATACACAGTAAACAATACATATTAATTAAACTTACATATAGTTCAAAAATAATATTTTTTATAAAGAATTTACAAAAAACTTGTCTTTTTTGCTTTTCTTGACGTGTTAACAGTATTTTTGTTACTTGATATCTTGTCAGACATTTATTTATCAATATGAAACCTGTACCATATCATTCATTAATATATTTATAAATAAATTCTCAACTTTTCAGGTAGAAAATAAATCTCAAGGTACTGGTGCGCCTTTCACGAGGTCCGCACTGCCGCCAGTGCGTGGGGATATTAAAAATGCACCGAAAAACAGTATAATACACCATACGGTGCATTGGGTATTGTAAATGCACCGCAAAAAATAGTGTAATAGACCTAATGTTGTGTGGGGTATTATAAATGCACCGCAAAAACGGTGTAATAGACCGTACGGTGCTTTCCTAGTTAAATGGAGCACCGGAGCCCTAATTCAAATTTGGCGTACGGACTTAGAAAAATATAATACTTTCACGGTGCGCTGTATAATAAAGAGCACTGGTGCGGTACAGTACGCAGGGTGCACCGATAAAGAAAAATCCATTTTTTCAAAAATTCATGCAATGGCCGAATGGATTGGGATTCGAATATGCAAGTTGTCCCGTGGGTTGGACATCAATATAAAATGAAAAACCCTAATTCTGAAATCACAGAAACAGGGAGAAGAAAGGGAAAAAACAAAAAAATGAAGGGTTTAGGGTAAAAAAGGATAAACTGCAGAAAAAAGTAAAAAAAATAATCAAATTTAATCACGAGATGGTTTCAAATTCTATGATATAGGGTTTGAATCACTGGAGGTTTGGTTTCTGATTGTCTAAATACTTCTATTCGAACGTATTTCGCTGCCCCACAGCGTCCTCCTGCTCCCTTGCTCCACGTTGTCTCCTGAAAATATCTGGCTGAAAATTTTAGCAAAAATAGTGAAATAATGAAAAGTGTTTAGTATTTAAAGAATTATTTTATGAAATTAGATTTTCGAAAATATTTTTCTGCCATTTTTTAAATTTCCGTTTTTTTTTCACTTAAAGAAAACAGAGCTGCGTTTTTTTTATTTGCATTTATTTGTTACCGGCGCAGAAGAGTTGTGACACACCAGTGCGTCTTATTTATAAGACGCACCAGTGTGTGTTAGGATGATAAGCGCACCTGACTGTATAAAGTTTTTTTTTTTTTTTGTATGTAAGATCATAATAAAATAATGATAATTATAAAGTACATGAATTTATTTTCATTATTTTCTAAACTTTATTATGTTACAAAAATTCATATTATTCTAGATTTGTTATTTTACAATTATTTGCAAATTTACAAATTTAAATATTTTAATAAAATCATTTCACATTAATAGAATTAAAATTTTACAAATATTTTACATACAATTACAATTAAAATTACAATAATTACAATTACAATTAAAATTACAATTACAATTTTACATTAATTTCACATACATGAATTACGATTAGAATTACAATTACAATTTTAATTTTACATACAATTACATTTACAATTTTACATAGAATTACATTTACAATTACAATTACAATTTTACAAATATTTTACATACAATTCAATTAAAATTACAGTTACAATTTTAGAATTTTACATACAATTACATTTACAATTTTACATAGAATTATATTTACATTTACAATTACAAATTTTCAAATATTTTACATAGAATTCAATTAAAATTACAATTACAATTTTAGAATTTTATATACAATTACATTTACAATTTTACATAGAATTAAATTTACAATTACAATTACAATTTTATAAATATTTTACATACAATTTAATTAAAATTACAATTACAAATACAATTACAATTTTAGAATTTTACATACATTTACATTTACAATTACAATTTTACAAATTTCATATATAAAATTACAATCATTTCATAATAAATTAAATATTGCAATTACAATTAAAATTTTACATTAATTACACCGAAGGTGTTTTATTGTGGCGTTTTTGGTGAACACATTGTTCACTCTAGCCAATAACCACACTCAAATTTCGTCGTCCCTCTAACAAATAAAAACTTACCATGTGGCATTGGAAAATTTTAATCCAATAATCATTAGAATCTACGAGGGTAAATATACCACTGACAATACATGCTCATTTTATACGAGATATGTTCCCCGTGCCCCATCCATGATTTTGTCCTTTGGTTGTGCTGTATTCTCCCCCTCGCTTCCCCGTCCACAGATCAATGACAACACTCTTTTTGACAGGATGGATAAGGGAAATGCTTCATCAACTCAAATCCAATCCAGTACAGTAAAAAAATCTAAAACATTAAATAAAGCGATGCATTGATCAGATCTAAGGTCCATTCCCTGGTTCTCTGCTTATGCTGAAACATAGAGTGAGAAAAATAAATTCATAAAGTAAAATGCGGGGCGAAGAGCGACCACCAGGCTCTAGGCCGAGTCTCTACAAGCCCTTGGAAGAGCTGATAGAGGAGGATATCATCCAACTTACCAGAGAATATTTCCATCACTACTTGAAAGAGAAGGGTTTGTATGCAATACTATTTAAATTTTATACTAATTTACTACACTGCAAATCTGCTTCACTCATTCTGAGGCATTTATTTTCTGTTTCAGCCAAATAGGAATGCGGTGACCTTCCTAGAATAAATCGCAAGCGATTCAGCAAGTTATTTCTCTTAAGAGCCTATTCGAGTAAAAGTCGAAC
Organism: Pinus albicaulis; assembly: GCA_034641835.2. Lineage (NCBI taxonomy): Eukaryota > Viridiplantae > Streptophyta > Pinopsida > Pinales > Pinaceae > Pinus > Pinus albicaulis. The sequence continues at coordinate 673,789,090 of CM076576.1, read as the reverse complement.
CAAGAATTGAAGAAACCCTCAAAATATAAGTTTGCGACGCTCTAGCTCAAACCGCTAGGGATTCTACTTTCGATCAATCAACCGCCTCGCAAGAAAAAACACTTGTAAGCATGATCAATCACCTTTCCATTCATGCCTATAAACGGGTCAGTGAATGCAATATTTATTGCCATTGTAGTTGTTTTCATTAAAGTTTTTGATGAATTGTCTTTTTAACTAAGTTTATGGGTGTTTCTTGGAGCAAAGATGTGCTTAATAAAGGCATATCAGAAATACAAGGTTTTACTTCAAATTTGAAGGAGGCAGCTAAGATTCCAAGATTAGGAAATAAATCCCCTCAGTCCATTGCAGAAGTTATGCGATGTACGGAGGACGACCATGGCCCAAGATCAACATAGCCCTTTCTTCGTTTGCCTGCAAATTTCAAGAATGATTGTAGTAATAGGCTGCAATCTCATACATCTGAGTCTCAGTCTGATACAACATTAAGGTATTTAATTTAATTTTAAGAGACAACATAGAAGTTATTTTATTTCGATTTTTTCATAAAGATGGATCTGATTGATTGAAGATGCGGACAATCAAATTTCATTGGACCCTATATTGTAGGCAGCTTAATCAAATTCTGAGAAGCTTTTAAAATAGTTTAATGGCTATAAACATTTGCTTTAGGGAACTTTAAGGGGTCAATTGAAGGCTGCTTCATCTTCTGCTATTTCAAAGGTGTCGTCATTTGATATGTACCTGCAAAATCCCCAATTAAATTTACTGACGCAGAGCGATAATAGGTCATTCCATTCTAGTTCTAGACTATATGGTCAACATCCTTAACAACCCTTCAACTGACAAAAATGCAGTCAATCTAGTGGAAGTGAGACTTCATCTCTGACAAGAGCTCCACAGACCCCTCGTCGATATTCTTCCTCCTCCCTTGATAATGCTGAAGATCACATGACTTTCAAACATCAAAACGGAGGAGAAAATCTCAATACATGCAGTGAAGATAAATGTTCCAATGCCCTGTCTGAATAATTAGTCTCAGAGTATAATTTCTCCTATCTCTCACATCTCTTATATTTCCCTTATCTCGAGGATCAACGCGCACTATTTACAAATTAAAAAATGAGTAATATATTGCGCTTGAATTAAATCTTGTTTTTGTCATTTTTCACTGTTTCTTTGGATTAAAAAACAAAGATGAGGGTTAAAAATTGGTAACTTCAAAAATGATCCTCCACAACATTCAGTCGAAAGCGCTCTGCAAAAAATTCACTTGGTCATTATTTACAGATACTCTTCCACAGCATTCGGTAGAAAGCACTCTCGGAAAATTCTCAGGGATTCTTTACTTGGAAAATATTGGCAGAAAGGAGGAATTCATTGACTTCTGTTTGCCATAAGCGTCAAGAAAAGTTTTATTCAAATCGAAATGAAAAGGTCAATTCTTTTATTTTTTTCCCTTATTTGAAGTTTGTTAATTTTTAAAATTTTATATTTTGAATAAATATAACTATTATATAAATGGATTTTGATGAGGAGGAGTAATATTTATTTATGAGATAAGAAAATTTTAAAATTATATATTTTAAATAAACAAAATTATTGTATAAATATATGTTGGCCATGAGGAGTAATATTTATGGAGTTTTGGAGTTATTGGTGGGTTTTGTGGTATGAATCTGGGGAAAATTTGAGATGAAATCTTGATTTGTGTTATTTAAACTGGTTTTTTCACTATATATATATGGATTCAACACCCAAAAAAACCCTTAGAGAACTTTGCAAAGTTTAACTATGCAACTTGTGATTTCAGTGTTTAGACAAATTAGACTGATAAGAATAAATAGAAATACTTTTCAAAAAGTAACATTAAAGACAAATCCAATATTTATTAGATAAGAAATTATTGAAAATTTTTAAAATTTTGTTTTTATGTTTGTAACATTCCAAAATCATCATAATTTTAATAAATTAAATGGTTGAGACAAATTTTTTTTCATATTTGATTTTTTTTAATAATATATTGTTGATAAGTTTTTTTTTGGAATTGATAAATCTCAAAATTAAATGTCAAATTTAATATTTAATATTTCATGTCATAGTCGGTGCTTTCTTCATCGCATCTCTTTGCATTATTCACCACATCTCTTTGCATTTCACTCTGCTAGACTTCTCTTTTTCCTTAGAGAATATAAGCATATTCATGTATGTGGGTCAAATTTCAATGAGATTTTATATGTTAGCTTTAGTCTTAATATAAAATGTGCCAACATTTGCAACCATCACCTTTTTCTACATTCAACAACCATCATCTCTTTTAAAGCAGACACTACTTATTATAGATAAAAACAATATGAGACAAGTAATGATAAAAATCCTACATAGCAACAATACACATAAACCATGATTTACTATTTACTCTAATACTTACAAAAATTACATATACTTAAATGGCTAGTAAACTTGGAAAGGCATCAATCCATGATAAACATCAAAACATTTACTGCTGTATACATCTCACATTGCCCAAATAAAAAAAATTCATAAAGATCAATTTCATTATAACTTTATTTTAAATTATTATTATTATTATTAATTATAAAAAGAATTAATATGAGTTAAATATATATACATTTAAAAAACATGTAACAATATTTTTAACCATGAAGATTCACTTCCATTTTATCATGGAAATTCTAAATTTTTAAATAGCTTTTTTTACAATATCATGGACAATACCATGGGTTATCAACACGACATACTCAATATGACATTTTCTAATTAATTAATTTGAGATAAATTAATTAAAAGATTAGATAAATTTTAACTCTTTATGTGTGAAAACTATTATGAATATTTAGACATATTTTATGGAAATAAAATCTCTATAATCCATCTAATAATCATAGGGAAGTTTAATCTCTATCAACTACCTAATAATTATTGATAATTCAATTAAAATTAAAATTGTAAAAGCCTATTATAAAATAAAGACACTTAAACCTGTGTTATTTAGAAATTTAAAAAATTAATGAAAAAAATGTATACCTATCATTATTACATAATATATTCTAATATTTAGAAAAATGTATATCTATTATTATTACATAATTACACCGAAGGTGTTTTATTGTGAGGTTTTTGGTGAACACGTTGTTTACTATAGCCAATAGCGACAATCGAATTTCGTCATCCCTCTAACAAATAATAACTTAGCATTTGGCGTTGACTTTTCTCAAGGTCTCTGATTGACGACATGACGCAAGTTTCCAGAGTCTCTGCCTCAACGATCTGCAGCATGCTCCCCACCACGTTAACAATCTACCTGCGGAGGAAATGCAGCTCTCTCAATGACCACTGGGTTACCCACCTCTGCATGGCGCTTGTGGTGCTGACCATGATCGCAAATGTGGATCCATCTGACAGTGATTCTCCTCTGCTCGCTGCTGTGCTACTGAAGATTGAGGAGCTGGGATTCTCTGTTACTCATGGTTATGTCCTCACAGAGACCGCAGGAGTAGTGGTTTCATGTGCTTGGAAATCTGAGTGGAACAAACTCCCAGCCAATAATAGGGCATAGATCAGAGCTAGACATGGTAGCGGAACATCATTTCGTTCTATAGAGAGCGGCTACCTCACTACATGGTCCCCAAAACTGTGGTGTTCATGGAATCACTGCAAAAAACTTCCACCGGAAAAACTCAAAAGCTTGATCTCAGAAAATGGATAAAATGTTTCCACAACTAGAGCATCAGTCGAAAAATGAGATTTGCGCGAACATGAGCAATGCGCTCTCGTTGAGATGTGGAGAATCGGAGCTCACACACTGGAACATGAAGGGCAAGAGCTCTGGCCACTAGCCCTTTTCCATGATGGAGGCCGCAAGCTAGGAAACGGTGTCGCAAAGCTTCTTAATGATGCTCTTGGCCTCCTCCCTCTGGACGCAGACAAGGAGATGGGCCTTGATAGCGATCTTCGTGGGAAGTGCCAATCGAGGCCATATGTATGTCTCATCCCGTGTGATCTGCTTCCTTAGGAGAATCGCGGCCATGGCTCGGATTTCCACCTGCCCGCATGACTGCAGGACATGAACGAGCTTCAGGGCCAGAGCATCTGGATGCTCTCCTTGCATATGTTGAACAACTCCTTTGCTTGGCCTCTCTGCTCATTGCTAGCGCTCATGAGGTGCGTTATTAGGGACTCAAACACTGCCGATTTTGACCCCATCACTTCATTTATTTGTGCCTCCACCTCTATAGTTGTTGTCATGGTGCCCTTCGATTGATCCATTGTAGCTTGTTGGATTAGATCGATCTCTTTCCCAATTCCGAATTACTGCTCGGCCCGCTTGGTGGATGATAGTGTCACCGCCGCTTACTTGAATTTTTTTTTTATTTTTTTTTTATCAAGATTATTTTTATTAAGTTATATTTATTTTTAATTTAATTTTATTAAAAAATATTAAATATTTTTTAAAATTTTAATATTAAAATAAAATTATTTTTCTTAATTGGATTACAAGAAATAAATAAATGATTTTCCCAAATCTTGTATTCTTTGGTGTACCTTTGCACTGTTTACTGCGGTGAATCATTGAACCCGAATTTCGTCGTCCCTTTACCCAATTTGAATTTAACACGTTGCACTGAAATGGTTTCTCTTGTGTCACTGCGGAGGGACCTCGGGGTACAGCTTGTTCATCGGCCTTATACCCCCACAGTAAATTTCAGTTGTTGTTCTTGGTCAAAGCACACACGACGAGGTCAACTACGAGGGCATCGTTTGGTTTAAACATTGAGCTTGTTTGTGCCCGCAGGTCACCGTTGATCTAAGATCAATGGAGACCGCACTTTTTGATATACACGAGAGTTAACACAAATTACGCTCCTTTGGTGTACCTTTGAACCCTTAGGGAAAAATGCTAGTAAACATTTTACATACAATTACAGTTTAAATTACAATAAGTACAAATACAAATACAAATTTACAATTTTACATACAATTTAAATTTAAATTTAAATTACAATCACGACATAATATTTAATAACTATCATGGTCATTTAATATTAAATTAATTAATAAACATCATCACGATCATCATAACCATCATACAAACATCATATTTGACTAATAAACACATTCAAACATCAAATTAAAATTATATATTAAGATCATCGCAGCACAAACATCAAATATACATCTCAATATGTCAAATAACTCATGCTATCACATATACACATCTATCTGCAAGCTAAACATTAATTGAAAATATCTAACATGACCTAACAATATGTGTCACATCATGATGATCACCAACATGAAAATTAAGTACAACTGCAACATGAACATAAAATACATGTACCATATATATATATATATATATATATATATATATATATAACTGAATAATGTTAAAAATATACAACTGTAATATAAATGTCATGGATCGAGCGCTAGTGGTAGTATAACAACATCAATAGCAGTACTACAAGTGGATGCCTTCTTAGTAAAGCTGGGTACAACCTCATGATCATGATCACTAGTACCGATGGATGCATCCACTGGTGGTAGTACAACATCAATATGAGTAGTAGTAGTGGAGGCCTACTCATTGAATAGTGCAGCCTTGGCGGTCGATGGTCCAGCTTGCTCATGATCATCATGACTAGTACTGATGGATGTAGCTGCAGGCTGCTGACTGGACATGGCCGATGGTCCAGCCTCATCTCCATGATGACTGCCAGATGCTGCTAGTGGAGCGTCATGCTCATCAGGCACGTAGTGAGGTGAACGATCATGAGATGCATGCGAGTCACTGCTTGCAGACTCATGTCCATCACGTGCTATGGCTCGACTACGCCTATAGCTACGAACAATCCTCCTGAGTCGCGTAACAACTCTCGTAGCTCCTACGACATGCCGCATCAGGTTGTACATGTCACATGGCATGCCTCTCCACATCTTTAATAGCTTATCGTCAGCCTGTATGTCTCTGTAATGATCGGGCTTGATGCTCGCATCAACAATCAATGCACAGAGTTGGTTGGCCAACTCCATCCTATATCTGGTCTCAGGTCGACCATGCCTAGCAAAAGGCGGCATTGGTGCACCATGATGAGCAGGATCATGTCTCTCTACTGCACTGGTCTCATCCCCATCATGATCATGCTCGACATCAGCCATAACCTGATCGTCAACATCAGGATCCACACCTGGAACATGTGGTGGACCCGACATCTCCTCGCCATCAAAAGAGCTAATGTTTGCAAACTATATACAAGTACACAACAATAATTAGACAATTTCATTACACAATTTAATAAAAACAAGTTAATTAAGAACATGTTAGAATAAATATAAATAAAACAGTAATATTACCTCTATCATCTGGTGGCTCATCAGCTGTGAAGAGGATGTTGGGACACCCTCTCCAATCTAAGCCAGCATAAGGAAATGGGACCAAAATGAAGGGATGCAGCCCGTCAACACTGGTTAGTAAGTCCATTGAATCATGTGATATCTTGGCTGGAAACAAAGTGTCTCCCCTCTTGGGCATCATCTGCCCCCACATGTGCATTCGGGCCTCAAACATCGGCCTACGAGGTTGTCGAACAAAACTAGGTCTCATCTCTGGAAACCTCTCAAAAAATAAACAAAAAATCTATAAAGCAAAAGGGAAGTTGACCCTCCCTTGTGCATGAGCACGACATCTATCTAAGGCTGTACAAAACTACCGCAAAAAAATGGCAGACCACCTGACAAGTCGTGGCTGCTATACTAAAGAATCAACATAATATAAAAGCGAGCAACTAATGCGTTGCCCGTCACTGGTGTTGTGCGAAACGGTTGAAATGATAAGGGAGAGGCATTGAATGTCCTATCTACCAAAAGCACCTATACGTAACTGACCTCCGGGTACCTGAAACTCTGAAGGAGACAGTACATGTGCTCCAATGTATCTCTGGGAGTAAAATAACTGAATCCCTACTGCAGAACCAACTAGCACGCCTGGGAATGAGGGAAAATCCACCCCTCTCCTCGATAGTCCTATAATAAAACAAATATCCTCCTCAGTGGGTGTGTACCACTGGTCAGGACCAACCTGGAAAGCCTATCGGTGGGCATTCCACCTACAGATAGGATATCTCAAAAACACATTGTGTGCCTTTAGGGAAGTAGCCTCCTCATAGAACTTGAGGAGGCCTACCTGCCTAAGGATATCTTGGGTATCTATAATAATAGGGAAAGGGTATGCATCTCTCTCCCTCTTTCGGGCCTCCAATTAGCAAATCATGTCATACTGTTCAACCTATTGTTGTTGTTGTTCCTCCTCTTCTCTTTGAATCATTGCCATATTAAATAATTTTTTTTTTAATTAAAACATACATGTATTTAGGAATATACATATATTTTTTTTTTTGAAAAAAAAACAAACAGACAAGTCGATGCGACATAAAAATAGTCACGTACTGGTTGCAGTGCGTCTTAATAATGTAGAGCACCGGTCCCGGTGCCCCTAATGAAATACAACGCATTGGTCTAGGTGTTGCTGTCTATTTTTGAAGCACCATTAACTTCATCAAAGTTCAGAATAGTGGTGCGCTGACTGAAATATATGCCCCGGCGCGTATAGTCGTGTCAGCGCACTGACTTCAGGACAATTACATAGCTGATAGTGTGGTATTTTACCCAGTCGCACTGTTGACCCTCTCAGAATCCAGAATGCGGTGCGCTGACATACACTAGGGCGGATAATTCCGTCAATGCACCACACTATGATTCTTGTGGTCAACGGTGCACCGGGATAAATGAGTGCACCGCCTTTTATTTTATTTTTTAATTTTAAAATTATTCAGGGCGCCTTTCGGTACCACCCCGGAAACGATGCAAATACCATTAGCACCGGTGGCGGTGTGGCCTGTAAATTTTATAGGCAACACCGCTATCTGGTGCGAGCCGAACAGATCCGATGCACTGCGTGACAATTTTTTATTTTTTATTTTTTTTAAATGGTTATTTTTAAGGTTATTTCAATTTTTAATCCGCTAAAAGGTTTAATTATGGAAAAACTAGAAAAATACCTATACATTTCGCCATCGAGGAGCCATATTGGCTGTAAACTTTGCAAAATAAAATTTTCCCATAGTTTTTCAAAATGCAAGCTGGAGATTGGTGGCCAATGTAGAGCATCATTGCGTGCAATGGGTGCAATGAGAGCACCGATGTCAGGGCAGCTCAGACAAGGGGAAATGACACTGGTGCTTGAGAGCTTTGGAGCACCGAGGAAAGTGAAAAATGAAGTTTTTTGGCTGTAATTTTTTTTTTTATTTAACCCTGTTCCGTTGCACGGGGTTTTATAGGCGCATCAGTATGCTTACCCACAACCGCACCAGGTTGTGTCAAATTTGGCACGTTGTTTATAATGGACCGGGGCAGTTCCCTAACACCGCACTGGGATGTTTTAGTTTCAGCGCGAAAATTTGATGATGCACCAGGGTGGAAAATCTGTAAAGCACCGGTGCGGAATATTCATAAAGCATCGGTTTTTTGGCCTTAATTTTTTTTTATGTAATGTTATTCTAGTGCTTACGGTTTATCGGTGCACCGGTGCTCTTGGATAAGAACGCACCAACGCATTTCTTTTTTGGTGTGGTGTTTTATGATGCACCGGAGCGGAAGAATGGTGAAGCACCAGTGTGTTACAGTAATAGGAGGCCCCTGATGTGTGTGTACGTCACGCAAGTTGTCCAGTGTGCCAATGTCTTGTGCGCACTGGTGTGTTCTATGGTAGGGCGAGCACCAGTAATTGAGAGCTTAGATGCACTGGAAAAATGAAAAATCTAGGTTATTTTGTCGTAATATTTTTTTAATAGAACCTTGTACCGGTGTGTGTTGTTTATAGGCGCACCAGTTCTGTTTCTTACAAACGCACCGGTTGGTTTGTGTTTTGGCACGATGTATTATGATGGACTGGTGCGGTTTCTTTCTACCGCACCGGGTGGTTTTGGTTTTGGCCCGGTGTTTTATAATGCACCGGTGCAGAATATCTGTGACGCACCAGTGCTATAGAATAATAAGACTCACCAGGCGGGTGTGTACAAAGTGCACAGTGTCCAGTGTGCCAATGTTTTTATCTGCACCGGTGCTTTCTCAGTTCGAGTGCACTGGGGTTACGTGTAATGATAAGCGCATCGAGAGGAAACCATCAGCAAAACCCTTCGCCTACCAACCTCCACTAGAAATGGATGTATGGGGTAATTTTCTATGGGGTTCCTCAAAAAATTCCGCTAGAGGGTCTTTTCCTTGTAGTGGATGATATATCTTTGGAAAAGGAAGTTATAATGGATGTGAGGGTGCCAACTTCATACGGGTCTTCACTACGACGCTGCTTCACTGTGGATGACGATTTGTCGAGGTTGAAATCGCATAACCATTTGAATATTCTAAGATTACGTATAATGTCAAAAGCATGATTTTATTATTTGTTATATTAATAAATTTTATCCCATGCGGGGATCATAAAACAAAACTAATTTTGTATATTATTGCACGTGTTTATAACTTTGCAATGTCATTATCCTTTGTTCATGCGTGGGTGTCTGAAACATAAATTCCCTCAAGACCTAAGACATGCCATATCTAAATTATCTGCATTTGTACATTGGATCACGTCAAAGTATATTCATGTGGCTAGCATTCCATGGTGGCGTCAAGAGACAGTTGAGATTGTTTGTATGTTTGAGAAGGAACTCTCGACAAGTTTCATGGACTCACAAGTTCATCTTCTAGTCCACCTAGTAGATGAGGTTGAATTAGTTGGGGTTGTTTCTTGTCATTGGATGTTCTTCTTAGAGAGGTACATGAAGAAATTGAAAGGTTTTGTTCGACAAAGGGAAAAACCCGAGGTTTCTATGGAAGAGGGGTACATATCATATGAGTCTTTCTATTATGCCAATGAGTACATCAATCATAATGAAAATAGACCAGGTGCAGTGATTTGGGATGATGAAATGGATGAAGACAAAAGAGAAAGATATTTGCTCCAAACGAGTGGAAAAAAGCGCTTGATAAAGAGTAAGCGACTTATAATTTTTCAAATTTACAAAAAGTAATTAATATTCATGTTGAAATTCGATATATAATGTATATTTTGATCTCTAAGTACTATATAATGTTGGTTTGATTTCATCAGCGAATGTAGAAATTGAAGCAATCAATAAATTCGTTCTTTACAATTCTAAAGCGACACAACCATGGGTCGCATTGTATGAAAAAAACAGGATGAAATGGGATAGTGACAGGAAATAATTCAGATGGTTGAATTGTAGAAGTGTGCCTTATCCCGATCATTTAAAAGAAAATATTCCAAATGATATGCCCCAACAGTTGGGTTGTTGACCAAGTCAGAGAGAAATACGGTGCTACCGGTCGTTAACCGCGTGTTGAAGAGGATGCACTAAATGTAGGGATTGTGTGCAACAACTCAGTAATAATATTTTTAATTTATATGTAAATTTGAAACTTATATTAAGACATCTACATTTCATATTTTAACTGTTGGATTATTATTTATAAGACACATGACACTATGATTTTTTAAACTTTTTTATAATAAGTGCATTTGTTCCCATCTATGTGGGCATATGGACACCATTTTCGCACAGAAAATGCCGATGTTGGAAACAACACACAAGACTATGGAGTGGAAGTCGAGATCGATCAATCTAGTCCATCTAGCCACCATGATCAAAACCTAGTACGAGGTATGTTAGGTTACGTCGAAAAGATACAAGATATCATTGAAGTGGATTTTTCTTCTTTCCAATGTGTTATTTTTAGGTGAAAGTGGTGGGAGACCTTTGATCAGAATAATGTAAAGGAAGATCACGATAATATGTTGATATGTATCAACTCTAGAAAGATGTGGGATGAATCTAAGGAGCCCTATGTTTTCCCTAAACACTGCAACCAAGTGTGTTTTTACCTAGATGTGTTGGATAGGGATTGGTGGTTCGTATTGAAACATGACCCTAGATCAAAACATATTTTTGAGAACAACAGTGTTATCATGCCATGCGAGCAAGAAGATAATGAGGGTGATCATGAGAACCGAGAGTGATATGGTACATGTGTTATTCCATCAATATTTATACTTTTTAAGATGATTTTTTTGAAATATTAATATAATATTATTTTAAATTAATTGGTAATTTGCATTGTGTTAATGTTAAAATCAATAATTCACTTGATAATTTTCAATTATGTTGATCTCAAAAACAATGGCGTACTGTATAAATTATTATTATTATTATTATTATTATTATTTGTATCTAAGATCATAATAAAATAATGATAATTCTAAAGTACAAGAATTTATTTTCATTATTTTCTAAACTTTATTATGTTACAATAAATCATATTATTCTAGATTTATTATTTTACAATTATTTAAAAGTTACAAATTTACAAATTTAAAAATTTTAATAAATTATTTTCACATTAATACCATTAATTTTACAAATATTTTACATACAAGTACAATTATAATTATAATTATAATTAGAATTAAAATTACAATTTTACAAATATACATATATACCATTACAATTACAATTTTAGAATTTTAAATACAATTAGAATTACAAATATTACAATTTACAATATCATGATCATTTAGTATTAAATTAATTAATAAACATCACGTTCATGATAACCATCGTACAAACATCATATTTGACTAAAAAACACATTCAAAATCGCTAACTGCATCATCATGATCATGATCATCTAACAAAACACAATTAAAATTATATATTATCATCATCACAACACAAACATCAAATATACATCTCATGTCAAATAACTCTTGCTATCACATACACATCTATCTGCAAGTTGCACATTAAATGAACATATCTAACATGACCTAACAACATACACATCATTATGATCACCAACATGTAAATTAAGTACAACTGCAACATGAACATAAAATACATGTACCATATATATATATATATATATATATATATATATATATATATATATATATATATATATATATATATATATATATATATATATATATATAACTGAATAATGTTAAAAATATACAACTGTAATATAAATGTCATGGATCAGCTAGTGGTAGTACAATATCAATATCAGTACTATTGGAGGCCTCCTCATGAGTCAATGGTGCCTGCTCATGATCATGAGTACAGATGGGTGCTATAGGCTGCTGATTAGACGTGGTCGATGGTCCAGTCTCATCTCCATGATGACTGTTGCTAGATGCAAGTGGAGGCTCATGCTCATCTCGCATGGTGCGAGGTGAACGATCATGAGATGATGGTACGTTGCACCTCAAAAACTGTCCATCACGTGTTGTGGCTCGATCGTAACTTGCAACATTCCTCGTCAGTCGCATAAAATCTGTCGTAACTCCTACGACATGCCGCATCAGGCTGTACATGTCACGCAACATGCCTCTCCACATCCGTAATAGCCTATCATTGGCCTCAGTGTCTCTGTAATGAGCGGGTCTGATGCCCTCCTCAACAATATGCAATGAGTTGGTCGCCCAACTCCATCCTGTATTTAGCATCATTAAGTCGACCGCACACCAGCAGGAGCAGGTCTCTCTGCACCGACCTCCTGATGATCCTCGGCATCTGGCATGCCCTCATCATCATCAGGATCCACACCTGGATCATGTTGTGGTGGTGGCATCTCCTCGCCATCAAAAGAGCCAATGTCTGCAAAATATATACAAGTACACAACAATAATTAGACAATTTCATTACACAATTTAATAAAAACAAGTTAAATAACATGTTAGAATAATGGACCATATATATATATATATATATATATATATATATATATATATATATATGGTCCATTATTCTAACATGTTCTTTAACTTGTTTTTATTTAATTGTGTAATGAAATTGTCTAATTATATAAACAAGTTAAAGAACATGTTAGAATAATGGACCATATATATATATATAACTGAATAATTTTAAAAATATACAACTGTAATATAAATGTCATGGATCAGCTGGTAGTATTACAATATCAATATCAGTACTAGTGGAGGCCTGCTCATGAGTCAATGGTGCCTGCTCATGATCATGAGTATTGATGGGTGCTGGAGGCTGCTGACTAGACATGGCCAATGGTCTAGTCTCATCTCCATGATGACTGCTGCTAGATGCTGGTGGAGGCTCATGCTCATCTCGCGCGGTGCGAGTTGAACGATCATGAGATGATGGTATGTTGTGCCTCACAGACTGTCCATCACGTGCTGCGGCTTGATCGTAACGTGCAACAGTCCTCGTCAGTCGCGTAAAAGTTTTCGTAACTCCTACGACATGTCGCATTAGGTGTACATGTCACGCGGCATGCCTCTTCACATCCGTAATATCCTATCATCGACCTCTATGTCTCTATAATGAGCGGGCCCGATGCCTACATCAACAATCAATGCAATGAGTTGGTCGCCCGAATCCATCTTGTGTCTAGCATCATTAAATCGACCGCACACCAGCAGGAGCAAGTCTCTCTGCACCGGCCTCTTGATGATCCTCGACATCTGGCATGCCCTCATCGTCATTAGGATCCACACCTGGATCATGTGGTGGTGGTGGCATCTCCTCGCCATCAAAAGAGCCAATGTCTACAAAATATATACAAGTACATAATAATAATTAGACAATTTCATTACATAATTTAATAAAAACAAGTTAAAGAACATGTTAGAATAAATTTAAATAAAACAGTAATATTACCTCTATCATTTGGTGGCTCATCAGCTGTGAAGAGGATGTTGGAAAACTCTCGCCAATCCAACCCCGCATAAGGACAGGGGACCATAATGAATGGATGCTCATCAACATTGACTAGCAACTATAGTGCATCATCTGATATCCTCACTGGAAACAGAGTCTTCTCCCTCTTGGGCATCATCTACCCCCACATGTGCATACTTGCCTCAGTGATCAGCCTACGAGGCTTCTGAAGAAAACTAGGCCTTGTCTCTGGAAACCTCTCAAAAAATAAACAAAAAATCTCTGAAGCAAAATGGAAGTTGACCCTCCCTTGTGCATGAACACGACATCTATCTAATGTTGTACAGAACTGCCACAAAAAAATGGCAGACCACCTGACAAGTCGTGGCTGTTGTACTAAAGAATCAACATAATATAAAAGCGAGCAACTAATGCATTTCCCATCACTGGTGTTGTGTGAAATGGTCGAAATGATAAGTGAGAGACACTGGACCTCCTCACGACCAAATGCACCAATACGTAACTGCCCTCCAACGACCTAAAAATTTGCAGGAGATACTAAATTTGCTCCAATATATCTCTAGGAGTAAACTAACTGACTCCCTGCTACACAACCAGCTAGAACCTCGAGGAATGAGGGAAAATCCACCCCTCTCCTCGATATCCCTGTAATAAAATATATATCCTCCTCAGTGGGTCTGTACCATTGGTTGATACCAACCCAGAAAGCCTGTTGCTGGGCATTCCACCTTCGGATAAGATGTCTCAAAAAAAAACTATGGGAATTTCGGGAAGTATCCTCCTCATAGAACTTGAGGAGGCCTACCTACCTTAGGAGCCCCTATGTCACTGCTGTAATAGGGCGAGGGTACGCATCTCTCTCCCTCTCTCGTGCCTCCCACAGGCGAACCATGTTATATTGTTCTGCCCATTGTTGTTGTTCTTGCCCCTCTTCTCTCCTTTCACGTCTCTGAATGATTGACATATTAAACGCAATTTTTTTATTAAATGAGACATGTATTTAGAAATATGCATATATAAATATTTTTTTAAAATAAATAAAACAAAAATCGATGCACCAAAAATACAGTCACGCACCGGTCATGGTGTGTCTTTCAACAGAGCGCACCGGGAACAGTGCACCTAATGATATTTAGCGCACTGGGGACGGTGCTCCAGAAAGTGTTTTTAGCACATCGTTGACTACATGTTGTGTCAGAGGGCAGTACGCTAACTACACTATATGCCCCGGGGCATATAACTAAGTCAGCACACCGCCCTCCTACCACCATACATAGTAGTCCCAGCATCGACTCTTGGATTTCCTCTTGTGAGCGCATGAAACTTGCATTTACACTTGAAATGGAGTACCAGAAACAACTAGGAACAACTGGGTACGGAAAACAACTGGTCATGGGGGGTATCCAACACTCTATCTGCTATGGCTTGTGCCTTCCTAATCTCGTTACAACTCTTATTTACGATAGAAAAAGAGTTTAAGTCCCCCTTAAAGTGAGAAAACAACTAGCTATTTCAATACTTATTATAGTGTATAAGCACAGCTTAATTTCGTAGGGCAGGGCAGGGAACAATAGGTTAGGTAAGGCAGCTGTTATGGTCCCATGATTTGGCAGATTGGCAAGCCAAATGACAGGGTAACATCAAACCAACTTTGGAGCCCAAGGACCTAGCCTTCCTGGACTCAGAGAGGGCTCTCTCTATTTGTGCAAAGGATGTGAACTTGTTTGCTTTCTATGTATCTGATTTTAGGCTAGTTGTTAAGTATGTTTTGGTTTGTTTTAGTTTTTTTTAGGGAGAACTGATCAAAGGATAGATAGATAAAAAGATAGTCAGATCAACTGGGCTATGGGGTCAATAAGGTTGAGACTGCCTCAAAGGGTGGACAAGGTATATTGCAGGGCCGATTTGGTCAAGGTAAAATGGATTCTTTAGGTGGAGTGAAATGATATGGACACTAAATTTGTGAAAGGACAAAGAGTTTTAAGCATAAATATTTTTACAGTAGACATACATGTGGTAGGGCTAACCATTAATCACTATAGATGAAACTCAAACTGATAGATGCATAAAATAAACATTCAGGCGATACATAGAAGTATAAGACCCTCTAACTTTGGGAAAATCACCTTCAGACTTTGGGGAAAACAAATAAGTCAAACAAACAACTCAATCTATGAAAAGGGAACTCCTAGACATCATATTTTGAGCTATCAGGCACTTTGAACTAAGATTGCAGAGCATAGGCAAAGGGCAAGATCGAAACAAGACCTCTTTGGTTTAACTAGGACAATCAAATATTCAGAGAAAGGTTTCAGTGATGGGGTTTTGGATAGCTATGAGTAAGTAAGGCATACCATGAATCATACTAGATAGCGTACATAATAACCATTAATGAAATTGATAACAATTTCTTAGGGTATCAAAGAGCAGTTAAGAATTCTTTGACATAACTAAGAAAGAAGAAAAACATAGAAGCTGTAATGAAATCAGGAAACTTGAGGTGCCTCCATGGGCATGTCTCAAATCTATTCTTTACTGACCTACAACAAGCAAGAAACATGGAAACATGTATGATAAACTAAGGAAAACATACAGATAGGAACACTATACCATTTACCAAGCCAAGGAATCCAACAAACAGTCTTCTTCCACCATCCAAGACAAACAAGAAATCATCCACATCATGAGACAAAGTGTTTCTTCAAAGCTTGTAATATCATGTATTGCTCTATATCATCAATTTCAGCCTAGTGTTACAATGAAATCTCTTGGAATATAAAGGCCAAAGAGAAAGAAACTATCCAAGAGCATCTAGAAGGCCATTCGCTTATTGCAAATGTCTGATTTTGTCCTTGAGGCTTTGCAAAGCCCAAGGCACAAAATATCTTCAAAAATATCTATAAAATGCTAAAAAAGGAAATAAAATTGACTTCACATGACTGACAAGAGCTAAAAAAGGCTTAACGCACATTTGGATGAGCATCTTCAGAAAACTGCCTTTTTTGCCAAAATGCTACATGAGCGTAGCAGCAGAAAATTGCCTATCTTGCAGAGGACTTTTGAGGGACTTCCCGATGTCAAAACGAGGCCTGTGATGGCTCGTTGGAAAGCTTTGGATGTCTAATTTCTGAAACTATTTGATTTTTTTCAAAATGATCCCAAGAATTCTATCAAAAAGTGGACTGAGTGAAAAAACCCAGGAGGGTCGCGCCTGCTGATATTTGAGGTAGAAAGGCAAAATTTGACTTTTTTTGCCTCTTTGGGGGACTAAAAAACCTTATTTTGATCTGAAATTTTCTGAGTAGGTGCCCTAAAATTTAATACATCCAAAAAAATAACTTTCATGAGCTGAAGATGCTCCAAGAAAAAATGACAGTGCCTTGAAAAATGTGCAATTAGGCCTAAAAATCTCAAAAAACAAGATCATGTCTAAAAATGCCCAATTTCACTGAGAAAACCCCTTAAGGGTTTTTAGAAACCTGCAAAAAATATTGGACCAAAATATTAAGCCTAGATTAGTCTTTTCCATGTTTTTGCGCCAGGAGCCTCTATTGGGAAACTTTGAGTTTCTTTAGTTTGGTTTTCTTCCTTGTTATTTTGGCATTTTTAGCTTTGCCGAAGAAGTCATTGCCCCTTGCCTAGGAGAGGTAGCTAGCACATGCCTTGGAGAATTCTCTTCATGCTCCCTATTTTCACTGCCTTCTTTAGATTCATCATTACTTGCTTCATGGTCTTTGATTTGGTCTTGGCTGCCCTTAGGACTGTTTTGATCTTTTTGATCCATGCTGCCACCTTCGGAATGCTCATTGTTTGGTGTTTTCTTGCAATCATTATTGCTTGCTTGAGGGATGTCATGTTTCTCATCATTATTGTCTCTTTGAGGACTTTTATGACCCTCATCATCATTATTTTGGCTGCCACTTTGTTTGATTTCTTGAGGACTGTCTTGTTCATCTCTGTCATTGCTTTCTTCATGACTGTTGTGTTCTTTACCTTCACTATTTTGTCCCTCATCACCCTCATGCTTACTGTTGTGTTGGCTGCCACCATGTTCCTTTTCATGACTGCTATGCTCACTATCATTTTGTTCATATTCACCATCATTTTTTTCATGCTCACCATAATTTTTAGACTTTTCACTTTGTCCTTCATCATCACTACTTTGCTTCTTGTCATGTTGCCCTTCATCATCACTGCTTTGCTTAGACTTCTCCTTTTCACTCTCAATCATAGGGGATTTTTTCCTTTTAGGAGTAGATTGACTAGAAGAGGGAGAGACATGGTGAGGGGGTGGTGAGGGAGGTGCATGAGATGGGCCATGAGATGAAGATACCATAGTAAAATCTGGATGGGAGATGAAAAAGTCCCAAGAAACTCCCTTTTTCTCAAGTTGATGGAGGATGATGATCTTGATAAGGGAATGATGAAACAAACAAGCTTGTTGCTGAGCGGAGGGCTTCTTTTGGACAGTAGAGGCCATCTTTTCAATGCTTCTGCAGAGGAAGAAAGGGAGGTTTAAAAGTTGGGTCTTGGTGAAGTGCATCAACAGTCGGATGTGATATGAATAGAATCTAGAGTATATTCCTTCACGTGTAAAGTATCTCATGATGACCTTCATGAGAGGCGCATAACTGTTTGATAGATGAGAAAAGGGGAAGATGGCCTTGCATTCATTTTGGTAAGCAGGCTTCAGAAAGGGTTTGTAGTGATCCATGTTCAAATAGGCTTTCTTGAACCATTTCTCACCAAGATAGGGGATCTTGGTGGCTTTTGATATTGCTTTAGGACTGAGAATGAAATCAAGGCCTGATATGTGAATTTTCCCTTCTTGCAGCCTTAAAGCAAACAAATGTGTCAAAGGAGGGTGATTTTTTACCTCTTGAACTCTTTGACAAAAATCAAGGCACCCTACTTCATGAAAATTGAAGAGAACCGAAGGGGATTCATTTATCTCCTGAGTTGTAATAGGCTCAAACCTATTGTGATATCCACTCTTGCTATCCTTCTTTGGAGGCATTTTCGCTTTCTGATACCCCTTACTAACTTATCAAAACAAGACTTTGAAATGATCACTGAAGAAGGTCTCTTCTCAAAGCACTGTTTTCTTCCTTAGTTGGCAAAAGGTTTCTTGTTCAAAAGAAAACAAATTCACTTCTTATGAACTGTGTTGTGAGCAAACAAGGCCTTTTAATAAGATTTATAACTTTGACAATAGGTCATCTTTTTCTTTGACACTAAAATTCTTTTCCCCTCAATCACTATTTTCATTGAAATCATTGTTTAAGAGACTCCTTTTAAACTGATAACAAGCCTTTCCTCCCCTAATTACTTTTTCTTTGTAATTTTTGGCAAAGAGGGTTTTCTTGAAAATAACTAGGTTTCTTTCTTTGAAATCATTGTTTAAGAGGCTCCTCTAAAACTGATAACAAGCCTTTCCTTATCATTTTTTCTCTGTGATGTTTAAACAAACAGGGTACCCTTGAAAATGGTTATATTTCCTCTTTTGAAAATCACTATCTTTATTTCCTAGGCTGGAAAACAATTTCTTTGATGAAGATCATTTATTTAGCACACAAGGTTTTGCTTCTTTGTGAAACTGTGATTATCCTCTTACAAAATTGATTTCAAACTTCTTCAAATAAAAAATATGACAAGAGATATAAATACGTTCTAAATATGTGTTGGGTTGTGTTTGAAAACATATCCCTTTTTTGCAAAAACCTCGGAGAAATTGTAGTTTGAACACCTCTGGAAGGCTGCTGAATTTTTTTTTGATAGTTTCCCGGGTGCTACATAGGCACACCGTGAAAAAACACAAGCGCGTCGTGCCTCTTAGAAAACTGCACTGTAGAAACCTACAGGCGCGCCACGCAACATTCCAAGAGCATCGCGTTTTTTTGCAGCCAGTTTTGGAAGCCTTCCCGGTGTCGGAATTGGGCCTAAGATGGCTCGTTGGAAATATATGGAAGTATAATTTCCAAATATTCTTGATTTTTTTCATTTGGTGTCCATTTGGTTGTTCAAAAATTGATTGTCCCAACACTGGTAAAAAATGGTGAATCCTGGTGCAGAAATGCATAGTGTTGTTTTCAGGCCACTTTTGGATGTCTTCCCGATGTCGGAATTGGGCCTAACATGGCTCGTTGGAAATATATGGAAGTCTAATTTCCAAATATTCTTGATATTTTTCATTTGGTGTCCATTTTTTTTTTCAAAAATTGACTGTCCCAACAATGGTAAAAAAATGGTGAATCCTGGTGCAGAAATGCATAGTGATGTTTGTAGGCCACTTTTGGATGCCTTCCCGGTGTCGGAATTGGGAACAAGATGGCTCGTTGGAAAGATATGGAAGTATAATTTCCAAAAATTATTTATTTTTTTCATTTGGTTTCCATTTTGTTGTTCAAAAAGTGACTATACCAACACTGGTCAAAAATGGTGAATCCTGGTGCAGAAATTCTCCCGTGACACCTGTAGTTTTTACATTTCTCACAAACCATGATACCTGTGTAGAAAATGAAGGAGGTTTTTCTTCTTGAACCTATTATAGACAAAAAAATCTATCACTTTTGTCAATTTCATCTCTGTTTGGTCATAAAATCATTTTGAAACAAAACTGGCCCTGGGCGCGACTCATGGCTTGTATTGTCTTTTTGGTTATTTTGAAGGAGGAATTTAAACAAAGTGTGTTATGCCCTCTGCTCATATTTTTGGAGGAGGCGTTTTGGATATGATTTTACCCTTCGCTTAGTTGTGAAGGAGGTCCCCAAACTATGTTTTGACCCTCTGCTTTGTTTTGAAGAAGGTCTTATCAATGTGTTTCTAACCCTCTGCTTTTGAAGGAGGTTCCATCAAACATATAAAGTTTCATCCATCTCAACACTGTACCTTGCTTTGTAATATATGCCTTTTCTTTGCCACATCACTGCGAAGTTTTTAGGGAGTAAAAAATTTGATTGGAATATGGAAAGTGCTCACTGTTAGACACCTTTGAACTAATTCTTTCCTTTGACTATGTTTTAAGGGGCAACGAACTTTTTGTGACAGCCTTTCAAAGTTTTAGTTCATGATAAGGTATAAGAGGCAGCCGTCCTTCTTATCCTTTCAACTGGTTGCCTAATTTTCTTTGGAGATCTTCTTGTCAAAGACTGTCCTTTTTGAAACAGAGGAACTTGTAAGGCTAGGTCATCTTTCAAAGAACTTGAGGCAACACTACCCTTGGAGTTGATTAGGGAGTCCTGATGATAAGAATTTTTTAATTTCTTTGTATTCATTGGTCTTGATGGATGACCATTTTATTCATGCAGCCTTTGGATTTAAAACCATATATATTAGTTGCTCTTTACACACTTCTCCTTACTTGCTTCATGATGGAAAACCCCTTCAGCATGAGAGACATGTATGAATTTGTCTTTTTGCTCTTATGTGCACACTAATCATCATTCAATTACACCCCTGCAGAGATGTAAAAACAAATGCTTTTGAACCTTGGAGAGCTCCTTTGGTGTTTCATGGGGATTTATGCTTGATCTAAGCATATTTCTTCAGACAGTGAAAAACCTTCTCTTCTTGAAGTTTGAATCTTTGTTGAACTTCTTCTAAAATGAGACAAAGCGACCTCTTAGTGGTGTGCGACCTATGGATAGAACAAGGCTTGCTTTGTAGAATAGGAAATAATTCATGGTTGACTGGTACTACACAAAGGATTTTTGGCCTAGGATATCTTAGCTAAGGAAAAACTCCCTAAACAACACTATCTAACTTAGGGACAACTTTCACAGATTTTGAGTGTTTTCTTAGGCATGATCAGATTGTCATATGAAAAGATGATCAGGGATAGAGTAGCAGACACTTTTTCAACCTTTGGATAGTGAATGGCATGAGAAACAAGGGAAAATGATAGCAGATAATCACAGCTATGACAGTTATAGACAGGGAGACTTTGCTGAAGCGAGATAGGTCTTGAAAACTAGAGATTGTTCTCATCATAGATTGACAGGAAGGGGTAGGAGGACATAATTTTTTTTGGGGTGTTTTCTAGATGACAAATTTACAGTTTGAGATTAGCTTCTAGAAAACTCAACTAAGGAAACTAGTCATCAACAATAGGTAAAAAATATTGATGACTAACAGTAGCTACACTTTGTAAGGATCTACACTTAGCAGGGAAAATACAGCGTGGTGTGGTATTTTAAAAGGTCGCATCATTGATGTAGACCAAACACAGTAAGCTATGCGCTAACAAAAATAGCCATCACAGGGTAGTTATTTTAGTCAACGCACCGCATCACCACTATTCAACTAGGTCAACGATGCAGCTAGGTAATCGATTGCACTGCTCTTTTTAAAAAAATTAAAAATAACATGGTACACCTTTGGTACTGCCTCGGAACCTGTGCGGATAGCCTTAGCACTGGTTTACTAGGCTGAACCGTTGACAACATTGAATTGCGGTATGCTGTGCGCTAACAACATTACGCCCCAGGGCAGATAATTCTGTCAACGCATTGAGTTGTCGCAATCCCACATTCTCAACGATGTGACCTGGTAAACGACTACACTACAATTTTTAAAAAAATTTAAAATAAGACGGTGCACCTATCGGTACCGCCTCGGAACCAGTGCGAATGCCGTTAGCACCAATTACGGTGTGGCCTGTAAATTTACAGGCAGCATCGCAGACCGGTGCAAGCTGAATGACTCGAGCGCACCGCGTGAAAATTTTTATTATTATTTTTTTAATGGTTAATTTTAAGATTTTTTGAAATTCTAATCTGCTAAAAGGCTTAATTATGGAAAAACAAGAAAAATAATTGTACATTTACCCATTGAGGAGGCATATTAGCTGTAGAATTTGCAAAAGAAAAATTTTCCACTGTTTTACAAAATTCAAGCTGGAGATTGGTGGGTAATGCACAGCAGAAATGCATGCAATGAGTGCAATGGGAGCACCGATGTCAGGGTGGCTCAAACAAGGATAACTTGCACTAGTGCTTGAGAGCTCTGTAGCACTGACAAAAGTGAAAAATGCAATTTTTTGGCCATAATTTTTTTTTTTATTTAACCCTGTTCCGGAGCGCGGGGTTTTTCTTAGCGTACCGGTGTGTTTACGCTATGCCGCCCCAGGCAGTTTTTGTTTTCGCGTGCTTTTATGACGCAACAGTGAAACATAGTTGTAACGCACCGGTGCTCTACAATAATACGACGCACCGAGCACGACATTTGGTGAGCCAATGTTCAGTGTGGTTTTTTGGCTGTAGTTTTTTTTTTTAAAACCCTGTTCCAGTCTGCGGGGTTTATGGGCTCCCCGGTGTGTTGCCATCATTCTGCCCCGGGCGGTATCTATTTTCGCGCGCTTTTTATGAGGCATCGGTGCTGATGATTTGTCACGCACCAGTGTTGACGATTTGTCACGCACCAGTGCTGATGATTTGTCATGCACCGATGTGGTTCCTTAATATAAGGCACCGGGTGGGTGTGTACAGAGCACACAGTTTCCAATGTGCCAATTTTTTTGTTTGGTTTCTTGGCTGTAATTTTTTTTATTTAACCCTCTGCCAGTGCACGGGGTTTATGGGCGCCCCGGTGCATTTTCTTTATTCCACACCAGGCGGTTTCTGTTTTCGCACACGTTTTCTGAAGCACCAGTGCAGAAGATTTGTAAGGCACTAGTGCATTACAATAATATGACGCACTAGGCGGGTGTGTTAGGAGTGCACGGTGTCCGGTGTGCCTATGTTTTGTGCAGTTTTTTGGCCGTAATTTTTTATTTATTTAACCCCGTGCTGGTGCGTGGGGATTTTAGGGCGACCCGGTGCGTTTAAGGGCAACCTGGGAGGTTTCGGTTTTCGTGTGCTTTTTATGAGGCACTGATGCGGAAGTTATGTAAAGTACTGGTGCGCTATATAAATACAATGCACTGAGCATGTGTGTACGTAGCCCAAGGTATCCGGTGTTCCAATGTTTTAATTGCACCAGTTCTTTATTGTGTTGAACGCACCAGTACTTTTTATGGTGATAAGAGCACCAGATGAAATACATCCGAAAAAACCTCCGCCCGCCAACATCCTCTAGGAACCTCCGCTAGAAACGGATGTCTGGGGTATTTTTATAAGAGGTTCCTCAAAAACATCCGCTAGAGGTTCTTTTCCTTGTAGTTATTGTTGTGTTATGAAAGGGTATTTGCATAAGGACTCGTGTCTTATCTCTTGAGGATAAAGACACAATGAATATGATAGGTCCTTGGAACTTTTCCCTACACATAAAGACTATTTTCTTATGAATCAGAGATCAGAATATCAAGATAATCCACCTCTTTTATAGAAGGTTTGTCAATAGGGTTTGAAACTAACACATTTTTATATTTGTATAATTTACAAATTTGAAGTATGGTAGGTCTTGAAGACTTTGGATATTGAAGTATACAGGATTTATAAAACCCCAGTAAATATTTGAATCATAAAACCCTATGGAAAAACCCTAGGATTGATCATTGTACGTTGACAAGAAGACCCTAGACCTTGGAAATGGCATACATGAAATATCGCTCATGTGAGGACAATGATGGTGAAAATGAAAAAAAGGACCAAGATTAAGAGGGAGTTTACTTTTCTCAAAAGATAAGTACTCTACATCTCCTTTCCATGTTTACTACTATTACTATTTCCTTTGTACTTTACTTAATTATGTATCTTATTTCATAACATCCTAATAAATTTGGTAGGTCGATTATAAGAATTACCCAAGACTTTGCAGTGGATGAAAGAATGGAAAGAACATAGAAAAAAATATATGGAAGAACACGATGGCAGAAAGAGAGAGTAGTTTGAGAATTCTCCCAATAAGAGGGAGAGGATCAAGTTAAGACGATTGTGTCAGTTAGAAGAGTTACTATATATTTTTAAGAAACTTCATGATTAAAGAAGACCTTTAACTATCAAAAGGAAGGACTCGTGAAAAAATATTAACTTCAGAGGGAGCTAGAAGAAGAAGTTGACATGAAGGATCTTACACTACAACTTGGGACTTGAGGGTACATCATTTGGGTTGGTAGTTCTATTGATGAGTAGAGATACTGCTGATGATTGGGATATGGTATGGTTTCCTAGAAGAGTAGGAAGAATAATTTTGTTGCACTTTGGAGGAAAAATATGTGGCAATTGGTACAATTATTTGTGAAGAAGTTTGGCTCAATAAAATGTTTGATAGACTATTTGACTATGTTCTAGATTGAATCATGATTCTCTACAAATATTGTGAAGACTTGTATTTTCATAGAAGATGGAAGTGGTTGATGATTCGAGAGTATGGTGTATATAGAAGCCGAGAAGCTACAAAAAATATCTCCATGAATGAACATGTAGATGATGTAATGGAAGTATGATTACTTCTTACACAACCTTGGGATTTTAGTTATCTCCTTCCAATATTGAGAGGGAGGGAGGACAGAAACCATGTTCTCCACTTGTCATGTATTAAGGTCATGACTAACTGTTGTAAGTATAGTGCATGAACACATATAGGGAGAATGGTGGATTGGATAAGCATCAAGGGCTAACAATCTTAACTCAAGTACATGGACTTGGTAAATAATAGTTTGATGGAAAAAAAAAATTCCTTGGGATTAGGAAATGGTTTTGTGAGGACATGCCTTGGTGAACCTAGGTGGGGTATGTGCCTTGAGAGGTGGTGGTTTCCAATTGAATGCCTCCCAACATTGTGCTCCAAACTAGTGGAAAAATAGAGCATACTTGTCAAGGCCTTGGTATTTTGACAATGTTGGTTATGAGGATGTTATCATCATTGATGCTTATCAATAAAGATCCTTTCTTATAGAAGTTCTAAACTTGATAATATCCCGATAAGTCATTATGAATACCTCCCTAGTTAATATGGAGCGTTGAAATTGTAACTAGGTTTGGTCTTCATAATTATCATTGTACTTGCATCAATATGTATTTCATGTAAAAATAAAAAGTAGAAAAAATATTATTAATATTATTTATTGTGAAGCATGTTCTTCATGTTTTTTTTTGGTCAAAATAAAATGTAAAAGGGAATGTTATTTTTCCCCTTGTGAAAAGAATAAAATTTGAATTTTGTAAGTGTTATTTTCCCTTCCAAGTTTCTAAGTCATCCCTCTAGAAAGACAAGTCAGCCTACCCAAAGGACATGTCTTCACATGAACGAACAAATACATATTGGCACCTATTCTCCACCATTTGGAAATAAATTACGTGATCATCTGTGGAAGAATAATGCAGGTTTTTAATATGGAATATAAGGCATATTCTTCTGAGTTAAAGCAAGCATCCTGTGGTATCTATTCTCTGTAATAATGTGAGTTTCTTTGAGGAATATTCTCTATAAGAATTTGAATTTTCCTGAGGCACCTTATATCTCTATGATGCAATTTTTTGTGATGTATCTCTCTATGTAATGAAAATTTCTATGAAAAATAATTTTATGTATTGATACAAGTTTCAAACGTACATGATGATACATATTTTGTATACTTGGACATGCATATATCATATTGGTTGACTATATTTTGGAAAAAACATTGCAAAGTTTGGAGGACTGACTTGGAACTTGGATGACTAGTTTCTTTGACCTCAATTTCTCTTGTTGACAAAGAATCTATAAGGAAAGGATTGACGGGCTTCCCCCTTGTGGGTTTTTCCCTGACCTGTAGCCTAAATTATGGTCTCTCTTGTCTCTTGTTCACTATGATCTCTATTCTTCTTGTATTTGAATCATAATTTCTTGATGAATAATAAAGAAAAAATATGAAGAACACTAAACATATTTACAATTAGTTATCATGACCATAAATTCAATCTTGCAACTGAATTTCAATAGGAACCTCATCAAAAATCATTATTTTATGTATTTCAATATTTTGATTATTTATCTATCCATGTTTCAGCCCCTCACCAAATCTCTCATGAAATTATTTTTATAATTTTTTATTAAAGGGCTATTTTCCCTCATCCACACATGTTTTCCTATTTCTTCTCTTATTTGTCCCTTCATCCCAATTTGAACTCCCAATTTTGTGTTCATTAACTTAATTCAACATATAGGTCTCATATTTTTGTCCCCTAAATACCCCTTAATTTTTCTCAATTTAACATCTTAATTGGAGATTTGTGTTTTATTTTCTTGTTGTTGGGAGATTGAAAATACTAAGAGGGGGGGGGGGGGGGGGTGAGTGGTGGTTTGAATCAATATTGTATAAATGGATCAATTTTTGCAACTTTTTCCTTTACTTTAAAAATCATTAAGTCATGTGTTTTTTAACCAACAACTCATTAATCAATTATTAGATTCAAACACATAATTACATGAGTAGCCTAAAAACATGAGAGAAAACCATCAACACATGAACATCAACAACCATGAACTATGAGCAGAAATACACATGAAGGAACATCAATTAAGAGATCAACAAATAAGAACATTGGATGTAAGGTTTAAAGCCTTTCGGGATGAAAACCACCATCTACTTGTCTTTGTCTACTTCTTCTTTATTAATAAAAGTATTATTTACATCATATGATTTACCACCACCAATGTGCAAGCTTCGACTTGTGATGCATGCGAGAAACCACTCACTCCAGACCACTACTTGATATAATCCACCACTTCCACAACTTTGCAATAAACCACCTATTCGAAGCCACCACTCCCTTAACTATGGAGGCCACTGCCTACTACAGGCGACTACTCACTAGAGGCCCCAACCTCTAATAGCTTCCAAAGCCACCACTCCCTAAATCAACAAACCACAACTTTTTGGCAAGCCACCACTTTCCCACAAAAAGGCCCATCCTTCAAAACCTTATGGAAAAAATTTCATACATTTTCAAACAAGGGCCCATGATCTCATCTCAAACATTTGTAGGCCATGTTACACAATTTTCAGACTAGACCCACTAATATTCTCATCTCATCAACAACACACTCTCAATTGACTTAACCTCTTTGTAACATACATACATTTGTCACTTCTCATCAAACTCAAACAACAACATCATACTATTGACAAGACATCACATTCTCTACTCAACCAATACATAACAACTCATCCATAATGTAACAGCCCCGGGTTACATTTCCATGTAAAAAGGAAAAATTCAACCAAGGTTATGGGACACATATTCCAAGATGAATGGAGGGGAATAAAATTTAAGTGGGAATCACTTGTGGCTAATTAATGACCATGGAAATGGGAAAAAGGAAAAAGGGAAATAAATGGAAATTAATTCAAATAAATAAAGTAAAATAGGAGAAAAGGAATATGAAGAGGCAATAATATACATGCAATGGAAATTATAGATAAAATGTAAGGAAAGAGGAAAGGGAAATGAAGAGACACCAGAAATCAATGATGAAAAGGAATCAAACAAACAATTGACAATTTTTTATCAGTTTTCAACTTTGATAGCCTTAGTTTTTCTAAGGAAGAAATTGAAATCCAAGAGAGAGAACAAGCAAGGGAGCAAGCAAGCAAGGAACAAGAAAGGGAGTGTAAGAGGAAATTTGGACAAGAGAAAATAAGGGAAGAAAATATCTATGGATTTGCAAGTAACAGTGTGCATGTGTGATTTAGCATGTTGGTATTTATTCATGGTCTATGAATTATTTTACTCTTCATGTTTTTTGTCATTGGCATGGGATTTTCTTGGATTGGCATTGGTGTATAGCCTTGAATTTACCATTTCCTAGATAGCCATGATGTAGTTGGTTCCCAGTTTTGTTTAAAATTTGGATTGTCGATAGATTTTGGATATTGGTTTTGTTTTTCTCTTGTAACTCTTGACATGTGGGTGGAGACATGAAAATTCCTTTGGGTATGGTGAAGAAATTCTGAGGCATCCAAGTTTGTTTGATTTTGGTGATTTTTGAACCAGTTTAGGTGAAATCACTGTGGTTTAGAATTGAGGTGGTTTAGCCTCTAAAATCCCTCGTTGGTTGTATTTTTTTTATCCCATGTGGTCCCACATTCATGCTTGGAATATGGCATGGGGGTGATTGGACGAAAGAGAGATTTGGTTTCGCCTAATATATGGTTAGGTGGTACGTGGAAGTCCTTGACTTGGTTGGATTTATGCATATTTTATTATGTGTTATATCTTATTGAGGTCAATGAGCACATGTATTGGTTATTGTGTTGATTTTATGATTGGTCTGTCATGGCATCATTCTGGTTAAATTATGGTTATAGGCATGGTTAAATGATGTGTTGTTGCTATGGACCTTATTCATGATTTTACAAGTTATTAAATGGTTATATGAATGTATGAGCCAACAATTGTTGTTGAATATGGATTGAGAGGGAAGTGAGCCTTCTTGATGTTTCTCTGATGAAATTAATGAGATAGTGAACATATATACATTCATGATCTGTAGCTACCATGTTTACCATATGTTTGTGTTAATGTTTATCATGTGTTTGGACTGTTTGGATAAGATTTGATCCTAAGTATAGGTTATGCATACTTGTGATTATCTTATATTTGAGTCTGGAAAGTTTTGGGAAGTTCTATGCAGTGCCCTATATGCTAGCCCTGAGATTGGGGCAATGAATTCACGGTCGCAAGCAAAAAATTAAGGGTTGTAGACGCATGGAAGGTTACTTGTGCATACGGCTAGAGAATTTTGGTTGCATGCATAGCTTGGAATGTGTGTTGTTCGGTTTTGAAGTGAGTCCATAAGGTAGTCCACTCCAGAAAAATATGATCAATGGATGTTATTTACATATGGGTGATCAAGTGTTCCTAGAGGTTGCAGTAAAGTTTGAAAATGGTAAACAACACTTCCATAACTGGAACTTGGATGTTGGGTCATGCATAGTAACATTGGTCTCATGTTTACCCTAGTGATCTTGTAAAAGAGGGTAAATGTGGGGTGGGGTGTTACACATATTAGCAACATCTCAAAAATGAGTAAACCTTGACATCAATATAGATAAGACAATAGAAAAATCCTAAAATAAATATAACATTACTGGGATATCTACTGCATACACTCAATGACAAACAATTAGTTATACATTCTCCATTCCATAAATAACATCATAAATACAATACACACTCAATGAATCTCCCCTTGCAACCAAAATTTTAGTGACAATATATAAATGCACTGTGACTCAAATTGTCCTCGTTCTGCCAAGTTGTAAGAACCACCGATGTACACAAAACACTTAATGAACCATACAGGTTTGCATCTAAGTGTATACAACATCCACACACAAAAATGTCTTATATTTTTTCCATTCGCACCTTCCCTAAAGCTCTTATGTGCTCGCATATCACTCTAGCCAATCCAAAGCATAAGTCTCTTCAAAATTTTCCATCACACTCTCATGAAAACTCAAACATCATTCTCTTCAACCTCCATGAATAGCTAAATTATAAATGTGCTAGTCACAGACACTCAACCTCTAACCAAAAAAACTTTTGATCAATATATATCTTTGCGTATAAAAAATTATTTCCCAATGACTAAACCAGACCTCATCAAAATGCTATCTTTGGGACCAAATCATGCAATCAATGTATTCCAAATCGTTGATAACATTCCACTACATTTTCGGAGGAATGGATCAAACGATCACTTGGTTTCTTTAATTTTTTTACACTATCAAAACATTGAACCATGACCAACTCAAAACATATCCATTACAAACCAAGTCAAGAAATTTATTGCTTCCTTTACCATTGGAAATTTCAATGGTTAAGCTCTAGGTTTTTCTTTTTCACACCTATAGGAAGCGTTGCGGGCACATGCCAAGAAACCTACATCATGTGCCGCTAGTAGGATGTGACATGACCGTGGCAATGAGGAAATTTTTCTTTGTGACACTGGGCTACCTACGACAATCTATATTAACATATAAATTTAAATATTCTCTACCAAAATCTGCTTCCACCTTCATCACCACATCCTCAAGTACCTATAAAAACCTTTCCAACCTATGCAACACTTATGATCATCAACAAAGTCTCTTCTTAGTTGTTAAATTGATGTTAAGTTGAGTGACTCTCCATGGTTAACATCTATTCTAGCACCATGCTTCCAGCAATATCCCCCTTTTGCATTGACGGAAACCTTCAACCACTGTTGCGATTCAACAAGATGATGAGCTTAGTGAAAAGAGTCGCCTTCACTAAGTGGGCCCACGGGCTATTTTTGGTGCAAGTATATTTTTATACATGGTGATCATATTTCAGAAGTTGTGGGATGCTATTTGTGGATGGTTGGTCAAGTTGGAAAAATAGATGAAATTCTATTTTTAGAATATTGGGCAAAGTCTACTTATAGATCGTCGATCTAAAAATAAAAGTGTCAATTATTATTAGCTCTTAATAATAATCCGACAATAAAAAACAACTTATTCTCTTGGAGCACTTAGTTTCAGTGCAAAAAAATTTCAAATCAGTGGGCTGAAGGAATTATGCAATTCCTAGGGTTTACTGGTGGTTCATGTATGGAGGACTCAGTTAGAACTGAAGTGGAAAAGTTATGACAGAGTTGGAAGAGTAGTTCATGGACTTGTTATTCAGTTTAACTCAATCATTGGAGTTAAACTCAGTTGAGCTAGTTGTATCTAGTCTAACTGAATGATACACTAGTGAGAGTGGAGTGAATTAACTAATTAATTAATTCACAAATAACAACTCATTAATCAACTGAACAATACAGCAATTAACTATAGTGCATGGAAATTCCAGTGGAGACCCAGTGGAGAGATAGGTGAAAGGGAAAGATGGACTATCTGTTGTGACTATAGTGATGCATTTATTGCATCACACACACATTGGAGTTGCCAATGAGGATTGCGTATTCAAGGAAAGGTTAATTCGAATTCATTCAGAGCTATTCTTCAGTAGGGATTAGGCAGTGGAGGCAGGCTATCAGGTGGCAAGAAATCGATGCATGGATTTGCAGATTTCTTCTGATTAGTGTGTGACGATTGATTGTACTAATAGTTTTATGTAATAAGCTTTGTATGAGATTGTTACATGATTTCCATGATACATAACATATAATAGTTGGGGTTTTCGGCTTCAGGATTTACCATTAAACAACTGTGTTATGTGCGATTGTTTTTATTACTTCATGTGTTTGCAATTGATTTTAATTTTCGCAAAATATTAATAGTGGAAGGATTTTGTATTTAGCAAGAAGATAAAATATTGTTAGATCAAGAGAATCTGGATATAAACATGCATCTTGTATACAATTTCTACAGCCACATCACCAAATTGATATTCATTCATCTATTATTGGTTGGTCTCATTCTCGCTCAAGTTGTTGGCCCACTCTCCCCCTTTGAAATAAATGGGAGAGGGTGATAAATACTCATTGAAACATCATGATATAACTAACTAAACCTTGATGATATAAAAAAAATTCTGATGAATCATGATCAACGACAATACTCCAACAAGATAGACATTAGAACCAATAAATATGTTGCTCATTTTTCAACCAGCTGGCATCAATGACTATGCCAACACCATGACCATATTATTGCTAGAACATGCTTCCCTTGAACATGTGTTAGGGAATGCAATCATATTCTTCAAGTCACTATACAAAACCTTTGTTGT
The DNA here is from genome assembly GCA_034641835.2 of Pinus albicaulis. Classification (NCBI taxonomy): domain Eukaryota; kingdom Viridiplantae; phylum Streptophyta; class Pinopsida; order Pinales; family Pinaceae; genus Pinus; species Pinus albicaulis. Next base: position 673,756,650 of record CM076576.1, on the reverse strand, counting down.
TTCATATTCCTCGTTTCCACATGCAAGAGGCTACTCAACTAACCAATGAATCCATACAACCCATGACCAATGACTCCATGAAGCCAACAATGACCAATGATAAGAATGATATTTAATGTAAGTACAAGTATTGATAATGATATACATGGATACAACAATGACATCCAAAATTCAATACATAGTTGAAACATGACTCACTCATGTGCATAACCAAAACAAGCGACTCTCTCTCCAATACATGGATGAACACTAAGACCACTCAACCAAATTGACCTAATGATTAAAACAATAATGATACATGGATAATTATTGCACTCAAGGCGCTTACATGGCATAAATAACCTAACTCGTTGTTATGCATGCCAAATGAGTCATTTCTCCAAAAAACGAATCATACTATGATTACTCAACCAAACTGAAAAATGATAATGATAACAAGTAAAACATGGTAGATTCAGATGCCTTTTCAATCATGAATATATTATATGCATCTGCTACAAGAAAATAATTGAAATTAAAGTCAAAATTACATACACCCTTGAAATAATATATGCATGTATAGCTCCCCCTAAGCTCATGTACCTCCAATAGACATGTTGATCTTGTAGACATGATCAAGCATTTAGGCTCTTGATCACACCATGTTGTTTTTGCTACTCATCTGCATCAATTATTCATGATGCCATGTTGCTACCATACACACCCCCTGAGATCATGTAGGCCTCATATGCACTTTTGCAGTCGTATTTTGAATAGACCTAAGAATAATGGATTGCGAAGGATACTATCTTCTCCTACTTTAAATATGAAAAGGAAAAGACTTTATTCGATCTGTTGTTTCTAATTACTCTTTCCTTCAATGTGCACAACTTTTTTGGAGTCTTGATTCCTTTGTAAATTACTCTCTTGGACCCTTCTTTTTGGATGCAACAACCTCTAGAATTAAAGATCACTTCTTTGCCTCCATCCACCATCTGGCTCATGCTCAAGATATTATGTCACTATAAAAAACCTTTGGTGTTGCATATGCCTCATTTTCATATGTAAGAGGCTTCTCAACTTAACAATGACTCCATATAACCCATGATCAATGACTACATTCAACCAACAATGACCAATGATAATAATGACATTCAATGTAAGTGCATGCCTTTATAATGATATACTGTTATGAAACCAACTCCAAAAATAGAAGAAAAGAGAGATCAACGCCTTAGAAATAAGCCACTTAGAGGGTGAAACCTCCTTTACATTACATGAATGAACAATTCTTGGATGATACAAATGACAAAACCTCCTTCTATATATAGAAGTCCATGGGGTCACAATATAATACTAGCCAACCTAACAATAATAATGTAAGGGCGCAATAATAATAATAAAATCGGGTTACAGGGGTACAACAATAACAATAGGGGGTTACACTAACAACAATAAGGGACTATACTAGTAATATAGGGACCTAACATGCCCCTCTCCTTCAAAAAAGTGTTGTCCTCAACACTTGAGTAGCTCTGAATGCTTCTGTATAAAATTCTCATCCTCCCATGTAGAATATTCAGTGGGTAAGTTCTTCCATGTGATGAGATACTCTAAAATTGATCTATTTCATAGCTCTCGAGTTCTGGTTTCCGTGACTGCTTCAAGTTCCAATATGACTTTTCCTTCCTCATCAAGTTCTAGCAATATTGTTTGAACTGGAAGTTTGTCCCCTATAACCTTCTTCTAGCATGAAACATTGAAAACTGGATGCACTCGTGAAGAAGCTGAAAGCTCCAATTTGTATGTCGTAGTACCAACCTTTTGCAACACCTTGTAAGGAACATAGTAATTTGGAGATAATTTATTATCCTTCTTAGCTTGATTGAGGGACATTTGTTTGTATGGTTGTATCCGTAAAAATACCCAGTCTCCTACATCAAAAATTCTCTCGCTGTGATGTTGATCTGCTTGTTGTTTCATTCGATTTTGTGCCAAATTTAGGTTATCCTTTCAGATTTGGAGAAATTCTTATTGATGCTCGATTTGATCTTCCACTGCTTGAACCTTAGAATTTTCTCTTAAATAATATGTGATGGACGGTGGATGATATCCATAAAGTGCCATAAATGGGGTCATTTTTGCTGTAGTATGGAAGGAAGTGCTATACCACCATTCAGCGAGAAGTAACCACTTGACCCATTGTGTTTGCTTATCAAATAAAAAAAATGAAGATATCTTTCCAAACATTTATTCACTATCTCAGTTTGACCATCAAATTAAGGATGATAAGATGAGCTATGAGCTAGTTGAGTACTCAAACAAGAAAATAATTCCGTCCAAAAATTTCTAGTAAAAATGGGATCTCTGTCACTTACAATAATCTTTGGGTTTCCATGTAGCTTTTGAATTGTTTCCATAAATGCAGTAGCAACTATACTTGCTTTAAATTGATGAGATAATGCACAAAAGTGTGCATACTTGGTAAGTCTATCAACTACCACCATGATGACACTCTTTCCTTCAGACTTAGGTAAAATTATGATAAAATCCATTGAAATCTCCTCCCAACATTGACTTGGAATGGATAAAGGTTATAGAAGACCTGAGGTCTTAATTGTCTCAACTTTATTTTGCTGGAAAACCAAACATTCCACCACAAAATTTTGAATATCAGATTTAAGGCCATCCCAAAAAAAAAAATTTCTTCACCCTGTGGTAAGTTTTTAAAAATTCTGAGTGTCCTCCTAAAGGAGAAATGTGCAATTCCAAAAGAAAATTTTGTTTTAGTTGGGAATTCTTGCAAATATATAAGCAATCTTTGTACCATAAGAAACAATTTTTCCAACTAAATGTATTAGATGTACTAGGATATTGTTGCAACTTTTGAATGAGTGCCCACACTTCTTCGTCCTTCTTCCATTCTTCCCTTGCTTCGATTATCCAATCTGGTTGGATAATAGAAATGGATAAAATCAATGCTTCCACCTCTTCATCCTTTCTTGAGAGTAGATCTGCAACAAAATTTAGCTTCCCTTTTTTGTAGATGATTTCAAAGTCATAACCCAACATCTTTGTGACCCATTTTTGCTTCTCTTATGAAGATAGTCTTTGTTCCAAAAAGTGCTTAAGACTATCATGATCAGTGTTTACCTTGAAGTGTCTTCCCAGTAGTAAGGTCACCATTTCTTTAGTGCATGTAGTATTGCCAACATTTCCTTCTCATACATATCTTTCTGTAAATACTTTCCTTTGATTAGACAATTTTCAAAAGCAATGGGTCTTCCTTCTTGCATTAAAACAACACCAATTCCATTTTCTAAGACATCACATTCCACAATAAAGGTTTTTGTGAAGTCTGGCGTAGCTAAGACTGGTGCTAGGCACATTTCCTCTTTAAGATGTTCAAAGGCCTTAGTTGCTTCAGGATTCCATGAAAATGCATCTTTCTTCAATAATGTTTTCAGAGGTGTTGTTATTCTCCCATAATTCTTAACAAACTTGCAATAATACCCTATTAACCCGAGAAATATTTGCAACTACTTTATGGTTGTGGGGACATTCCATTCCTTAATGGCTTTAATTTTTTTAGGGTCTACCTTAACACCCTCGTGAGATACAATATGACCTAGATATTCCACCTCTTGTACTCCAAAGAAACATTTGGATGTTTTTGCATATAATTTTTTCTCCTCCAATAGTTTGAGCACCCTGTCAACATGTTGAACATGATCCTTCCAAGGCCTATTGTAGATTAGTATGTCATAAAAAAATACTAGCATACATTTTCTAAGGAAGGGTTTGAAAATGGAATTCATAATCCTTGAAATGTAGAGGTTCATTGGTAAGGCCAAAAGGCATGACCAAAAATTCATAATGACCCTCATGAGTTTGAAATGTTGTTTTTGTAATATCTTCATTCTTCATTCTAATTTGATGATATCCTGAACGAAGATCCAAATTGGTAAAATAAATTTCTCCATATAATTCATCCAATAATTCATCAATCACGGGAATGGGAAATTTATATTTAATAGTGAGCTTATTGAGCTCCCTATAATCCGGACACATGCGCCATGATCCTTCCTTCTTGTGCACCAATACTACTGGAGCAGAGAAAAAACTTTGACTAGTTTGAATTATACCAGCCTCTAATATTTCTACAATTATACGTTCAATTTCGCTCTTTTGGAAATAAGGATATATGTAAGGCCTGATGTTTGGAGGAACACTTCCAGGAATCAAATGAATAGCATGATCATGAACACGAATAGGTAGGAGTCCTTTGGGAGTTTCAAACACCTTGGAATGATTGACCAAGACTTTTTGGAGATATGGAGAAATAGATGATTTTGATGTTGGAACTTCTAGTGAGCATAATTGTGCAATTACGACTCGTTGTTCTTTCTTCATAACCTTTGTCATGACATTAGAGCTTATTATTTTTCCTGGCTTCCCTGCGATACCTCGTAATTCGATTTCCTTTCCTTTCGAAAAAAAAACTTCAAGAAAAGTTCTTGAAAATTAAAAGCTATTGTCCCCAAAGATTGTAACCATTATACTCCTAGTACAACATCAACACCTCCCATTGGAATGGAAAGCATTGGACTATTCAATACATATTCCCCCATGGTTATCTTGATATTATGGAATTTTCTAGAGAAATTTATAGTTCCTCCATTTGCAACCATCACTTGATATTCTGGTGTTGGGTATAGGAAACAATTTAATTCCTTGGCTACCTTACAATGAATAAAATTATGGGTACTACCTGAATCAATCAACACTATTACATTTTTCTTCTTGATATGTCCTTCTATCTTGAGAGTTTGAGGAGTGGTAATTCCTACCAATGCATTACACGATATGGTTCGGCTCATTTCTTCTTCTTCTAGGGTTGGTTCCTGGTGTATGTCCTCTTATTTTCAAGTTTCTTGTTCATTTTCTTCCTCCTCTTCACAATCTATGTAAAATAATTTATTCTCAGCACACTTATGATGTTTTGTTTATTTGCTATCACAACTGTAGCAAAGTCCTTTTGCTCTTTTTTCTTCCAATTATTGTGGTGTCAACCTTGTAGGTTGTGGAAGTCTAGGAGTAGCAACGCTTCCATATTTATAGGTGTGAGTGGTAAGCTTCCTTGTCTCCATAATTTTACATTCAATTTTTCTTGCCAACCTGAATGCCTTCTCCAATGAATTAGGTTCCCAAATGCAAACTTCATGTTAGATGTTATCCTTTAAAGTCCCTGTGAAGTATCAATCCTGTGTTCTTATGGAATCTCAGTTACACTTATATTCAATTTTTGAAAGTCCTCAATGTGCTCCACCACTGAACCCTTTTGTTTTAGATTTATCAATTGGCTAAAGAAGGTGTTTCTCTTTGTATCCTCATAATGTTCTATCATTTTCTCCATAAAAATTGACCAAGTGACAATTTTTTTTCGAGAGCAAAGCCATTGATACCATACAAATGTATTTTTTTCTAAATTTAAAGTTGAAATGTGTACCTTTTGTGTGTTTTGCACATTATTGAGATCATTTGGAATATGGTGATTCTTCAATCCAACATTAGATTTTATTAAATCACAATTAACATTTATTTTTTCCTAATCATGAGTTTCCTCTACTATATTTCCACCAATAGGAATCATTTCTTGTATTAACCTTTTCATCAAACCTTCTATGTCTGCTTTTAGATCATTATTCATGTCTTCCATGTTGTCTTTCATTTTTTCATCGATCTTAGCTTCCATGTCATTCATATTAGCTTCCATCTTAGCTTCCATGTCATTCTTAAAACCATCTGTTGAAATTTGGTTACCGGAGGATAGGTGTTTCCCCAAGGCTTTGATCTTTGGCCTAGGGAAAAGTATCCAAAAGAATTTAATTTTTCTCCTCAAGTGACTTTATAAAGTTATAAAGTAAAATCTAATTTAAAAGTGACTTTAAGTGATAAAGTTAATAAGTCTAATTTTAAAGTGACTCTAATAAAGTCAATGTCAAATTAGAAAGTGAAAAGTGACTTTGGAAATAAATGACTAAGTGGGTCTTTATTAAAGTGGGGTGAATTAAAAAATAGAAAGTGAGATTTAAATAAGCATTTAATCTCAGCCCTAGATCTAAAGCTATCTCAGCCATTAGATTTAGGGATTCCCCAAAAGTCACTTAGGGTTAGGTTAAAGGAGGAAAAGGAGGGAAAAGGTCATTCATTCTTTCATAAGCAGATTGAGAGAGGGGGAGAAAAGCAGAGGAGAAATTTCTGAGCAGTGAAGAGAAAGAGAGCAGCAACTAGAGACTTCAGAAAATCCGTACAGCAGCAAAGAGGCACAGTTCCCAAGGCAGAAATTCGTACAACAGGAGGTTGGCACACTTTTCGAGGAAGGAGGCACAGAAAAAGAGGGATTCCGTATAGCATCTTTAGCACAAATTCCAAGATATATTTTGGGCTCGAAAACCAAGCAAAATTTTGTTGTTTTTTCTAGCACAAATTTCGAGGAAATCCATACAGCATGACAACACTATTTTCGAGGTTGTTTTCAGGCACAAGAATCGAGGAGGAAGTACAATTGTACTTTCTCTATAGTCCATACAGTAATATGACTGTACTACTAAAATATGGGCACATATTTTGCGGGTGGCAGTTCAACATTTAATGTTGTAACAAATGCTATAAAATTTATGTTTTGATTATTTTCTGTTCGACATGTTTTCCAAGGCAGGGTATAAGCATAGAAATCGAGATAAGTACATTTATTAAGTTGCTTGAATTTTTGTTGTAAATTTTGTCTCATTGTAAAAGCATATTCAAAAATAAAGAGAGCTTTCGAACTAGTTTTCCCCAAGAGTTGTAGGGGGTTTTTCTAGGGTCAAGTTGACCAAAAATTAGCGTGTCTATTTCTATGTGTGGCTGATTTAATTTTCTGAGTTTTTATTTTTGCATTTAAGCACTGTGAAATTTTTCAGGATTTGTGTTTTCAGAAAATATTTATTTTTTACAGCTTGTTGAATGTATCGCTATGGGAATGGGCATCTAACTTTATTGGAGAAATAAGGAGAAACTGAAAACCGGGGTTGGGTATTCAAATTTCTATACATCTTAGCTTCCATGCCTTTCTTCAAACCACCCATCTTAGCTTCCACACCTTTCTTCAAAACTTCCATTTCATTTTTTGTTGCTCTTTGCGACAGCGAAATTTGGTGCACTTGCTCCTATAATTTTGAAATGTCATGTTACACTTCTTCCTCTTCATGAGTCATAGTAGAGCCTATTGAAAGCTTAGTGGGTGTTGAATTATTTTTAGGTGGCATTTTAGAACCCAATATTGATATCTATGCTTGAATATGCCCCTGGAATCACTTCAAAATGATTTTTACACAAGACTTATGCAATTCGAAAAAATAATAAACACAGTTTTCTTGCTTTTGAGGAGCTCGATATTTAAACTGAATTATCTCTGTGATTTCAGACATTCAATATTTGAAATTCGACCCTATAGTAGCCCTCTGAATCTTCTTTCGAATCCACAGGTTTGACTTGATTTGGATTCTTCAAGGAAAATTTATGCCAGATCTCCTGCAATGACCTAATTATGGATTGGTTCAGTAGATCGATCTTGTACGACGTGCCACGTGTCACTATTTCCTCCTTCGGCTGTAAAATTGATAAACAGGAAACTACAATCTGCGTACTTGTGGAAAATTTTAACAGAATTCCAATTTGATTCTCAAAGAAAGAGTTATGACAAGTTTCCCATGGTCACCTGTTTGAGATGAAATTCGGGAGCTTGAAAAAACCCTAACTTCCATATATCATATCTCAGAAAATGTTGTGAACCAAGATCTGAAACTTTTACAGGAAGTTCCTTAGGATTTCAGGTTCACGTGATACAAATTTCAGCTTTTGAGCCTTCGTAGAAAAACCGTTATAGCGAAGATTCCACAATGACCTATTTGGATCAGCAAAACCCTAGAATTCAAAGCTCTGATACCAAATGTTATGAAACCAGCTCCAAAAATAGAAGAAAAGAGAGATCGGCGCCTTATAAATAAGCCACTTCAAGGGGGAAACCTCCTTTACATTACATAAATTAACAATTATTCTTGGATGATACAAATGATAAAACCTCCTTCTATATATAAGAGTCCATGGGGTCACAATATAATCCTAGCCGACCTAACAATAATAATGTAAGGGAACCATAATAAAAATATTGGGGTTACAGGGGTATAAAAATAACAATAGGGGGTTACACTAACAACAAGAATGATCAAGAGCTCAAGTCCAAGCCATGGAAAAAGATCAAAATTGAAGTGTTCAAAATCACTTACAACCTGAATGACCGGATAGGCCTCGTCGATATGATCTTATAGCTGCGAACGACAATCAAATCTGACACTCTATGAGAAAGTTACTCAAGTTTTAAAATTCATAATTTCAGGCAAAAGACCAGTTTAACCAAGTTTGACCTTCAAATTGGAAAAATTAAAAGAATATTCCAAGGAATATTCTTGAAATATTCCTCAAAATATTCCCTAAAATATTCCTTGGAATATTCCATTTGGGCCAATTATTTTATGACAAGTGGCATCTTCGGGTTCGATGGCAGTTTGACTCGGATTTTTGTAGACTAATTATGGGCTACCACGTGGTAGGCCCAAAGGGCACCACGTGGTCCCCTGGTCGGTGAAATGGTGGTTATGTAAAATTTTCAGGGTCTACAAGTATTGAACCCACGACCTCGTATGAACAAACCAGAGCACCAAACCAATCCACCTAACATTAGTTCTTAACACTTAATGTTCACAACACACATTTGAATTTTGTTTTAAGGACCGGCGGAGGACTTAAGGGCTAGCCCCCTTACGATGTGACCTCCACACTGTGACCATGGGTATAAAACAACAACCCATGGATAGTTAGGATGCTAACTATGTGGATTAACTGCGACATGTGGCCGCTTCAACAAAAATTTAATATTGTGGTTAGTCGGTGGTTTAATAAACTTTTTCTTCGGCGGTTAATGCGGCCATGTGGCCAACACCACCCAAATTTTAATTCCACGGTTACGGTTCCACCTATTTTGGAGGAGCATGCCATTTTTTGGCAGGATTTTCCAACTTTAGTTAGGTTAACTCCAATTAGCCCAGATTTGGTGGAGCTTGTTTAGGCCAAACTGGACAAAAAAAAATTTGGTCATAACTTTTGAGAGGCTCAACCTTTTGGAACAATTTTTTTTTTGATTTCGGGTCTTCTCAACATTATGAATACATTGGAATAGGTTTTAGAGCCATTGGAGCTAATCTTCAGCCTATTTAGCTTCAGAGAATATTTTTGAGCCACTAGGGCCATTTTGGGTTTGGAGCTGTGTTAAGCTATGGTTAACCATTTGTGGTAAACCAAAAGTCATTTTTTAATTTATTTAGAATTATAGAGCCATTTGGATAGGTTCTAGAGGTATTATAGGTGTTCTATAGCCATTTTAGCTTCAGGGAAGCTTTTTGAGCCATTAGGGCCATTTTGGTAATAGAGCTTTATTGGGTTGTACCTTTCTGTTTAAGGTGAACCAAAGACCATTATAAGCTATTTTCCACCTTTTGAAACCATTGGAAGAGGTTTCAGAACTGTTTGAATACTTTCAAAGGCCGAAAACTTTAGGAGAGTTTTCCGGGCCATCAGGGCCATTTTTGGGGATTGAGCTGTTTTGAGTTGTACCTCTCTGTTTGAGGTGAAACAAAGGTCATTTTAAACTAATTTCGACCTTCTGAAACCAATGGAAGAGTTTTCATACATGTTTGATGAATTATACAGCCTGAAATGCTTCAGAGGAGTTCAAAGAGCCAGCAGGGCATTGATGAAGAAATCACTGTTTATGGTAATTCTTCACTATTTTGTGAATTTGGAAAGGCATTATTAGCTTTTTCATACCTTTTGAATCAGTATTTGCATCAGATTTTTCTTTTGAGACACTGTTAAACATGTATTAGCATTTGAAGCATTTTAATACAAGAGGACAAGCTCATTTTGGGAGGCTTGATGCAATAGACGTAGCCCAGGAGGGGTGAACTTCTCATCAAACATATGTTTCATGATATGCTAAAGTTATCTTGCTGAAAATTTCTGATTTAATATGTTAAACAACAAATTAAATTACCTTTCCTTCACACATGAACTCTTATACAGTCTCCATAAACACTTTGTTTCAATTACAAGACATGAATAACAGTTTGCACATATAATTTGATGGAGAACATGAGTGTTAACTTCTACAAGTTCTAAATACAAAGTCTGTAAAGGGCCAGGTAGCCTCTAGATCTCATCCTTTTATCAAAGGTGACATATCCAGTAAATTCCCCTACAATCAATCTCTAGATTAGATCTAAGTAGTTGTTTTATGCAACAAGACATGGAGAATTTTGCACACATTTAATTTTATGGAAATGGATACCTTGCACACATTTTCAGGTACTTCCATTTTTATATCAGATGGTATCATAGCTTTGGTTAAGCTTGTTTGTGCTCAGCTTGAGCATTTGTTGTTGTGCAAAATGTGTTAAAACAGTCATTCTTACTTTTTTACTGGTTGAAAAATGGTTGCTTGTATGAGTTTTCTTGAGTTGATAAGATAGTTGTTGATAGCTAAGTCTTGGAAAGGAAAAAAGAGTTGTATGTTATTTACTTATCCAAAAGTACCTTAAGATTACCTTTGGAAAACAAACTCCAATAGTTTGTGTTTTTATGGCTGCTTGATTAAGAAGCGGTCTTTACTAACATTTGGTTAAAAGCTTGTCATTTGTTTGAAAGCTTTGAGAACTTTTCTTTGGAAGTTATTTTTGTTAATTTGACCATTTACATAATTTCAACTTATTCTACAAGTGAAGTTTCCTCCTTCACGATATTCTTCAATGATGACATGAAGAATGAGTTCATTAAGGTGAAGGACATGGTGCAAATTCTCATTGAGGATCAAAGAGAAAGTGTTAAGCTTCATGCACAATTGTTGGCTATGAAGGAAGAGAAGGAAGAAACTATCCAAATGTTGCATAACATGGAGAAACAACTCCTTCAAGCTCAAGAATCTTTGTCCAAGAACAAGTGTGAGGAAGAGGTAAACCATTCAAACTTGTCTTCAATTTCCTTAATTGAAAAGTGTGCTGGTTATTTTGAAAAACATACAAGGGTAATCGGGTCCAAATTAATGATTAAGATGGGATATCAAGAAGGCAAAGTTTTGGGAAAGCATGCATAAGGCATGGTTGACCCTATTTCAATTGTGGGGTGACCCAATACTGTTGGTCTTGGTTATTTTCACTTTAATGGAAAAGACTCCAAATCCTTGAATGCATGTGATGCAAATTTAAAGAGAACCTTTATTCCAAGTTCTTCTATGCATATATGTCAAATTTGTTTTAAGGGTGATTTCCATTTTTTTAAGCCATCATTGCAGCAAGTAGAGGGTAAACACGTCTCTTATGGTGAGCCTTCAAGTTCAAATAGTTTTCAAGACAAGAAGTGTGATGAAAGTCTGAAAAGGAAAGTTGTCTCCTCTACTAGTTCATCGTCTTTCGAAGACAAAAAGGATGGACATTCCATGCCGAAAAAGAGGTATAATTATTCACATGATCAATTTGATTATGTTTCAGCAAAGAATGATAATTTTTCTTCTTCAAATGAAAGAAAGTTTTGTTGCACATTTTGTGGTGGATTTAACCATGTTGCTTCAAGATGCTGGTTGAAAAAGAAAGCACACAGGAAGTAGAAGAGGCAAAGAGAACTTTCTCAGAAAGTGCTTAAGATTTGCACATTTTGTCGAAGGAAGGGACATGACGTCTCTCATTGTTGGACCTTGCATCCAACAAATCGTCCAAAGCACATGCAACTAGAGGAAAAAAATCTTGGTGTAAGTGGATCTATGGAGTCCATTATCGATGTGGAAATGGAATATTCACATGAAGGTGTATTGAAACCGCAAAAGATGCCATGGAGTTGGCTTGGTAGGAAGTGGATTAAATTCTTAATGCAATAAGTCATACTCATTTTTTACATGCAAATTTCAGATTGGTATTCATGTATTTCAGTTGAAAGGTTGATGCAAGATTGCATGCAAAAGAAGTTTCAGTTGAAGAAATTTCGTTGTTGTTGCAAAGTTTCGCCATGGAGGTGTAAAAGATGAGTATGATACTCACTTATGTTGCAGTAATGTCTTTTAGTTTCAGCTCTTAGTCACCCATATGTTTTTTGGGATGATGTACTTTTTGGTATTTGAAAAGAAGAGTTGAATTTGCACATGTACATAGAGGTTGTATGTGTAATTAGCGAACTGTATATAGTTCATTATACATGATACATACACATGTGTTTGTCAAGATGTATCTTGTTGTGTGTCAACTTGTGTCGAATGTGTCACACATGTTTGTCGACTTGTGTCGATTATGTCACACATGTTTATCGACTTGTGTCGATTGTGTCATACATGTTTATCAACTTGTGTCGGTTGTGTCATACATGTTTATCAACTTGTGTCGGTTGTGTGCACACTTGTTACATATTTTTTGTGTCAATTGATTTGCACATTTCATTGTCAACTTCTTGTTGATGTCGTATGTTGCACAAGGTGCCTTTGGTGTTGATTAGTGCAGAGAATGAAGTGTCAGTGCAAAGCAGTGCAAGATTCCATGAGTTGGAAAGGCATGCAAGCAAAGAGGGCACAATTTTTAGCAAGGGTCATTGTTGGTTTCAGAATGGAAGATTTGTATGGTGAGAAAACTTGGTCGAGATTCGACACAAGTACCTAGCTCATTCAGAAAAATTCGCCATGAGAACAGTTGGCAAGTCAGGAAAATTTTTGGAAGCTGAAGAGAAGAGGATGTTGTATTTCTCTCATTTTCTGTACTATAGTTCAGTTTTAGAATTTCAGTGAGCTTTTGGGGTCCCAAAGCTTCTCATTTGGGAGGTGTGATCAGGAGCTCAAGTCCAAGCCATGGAAAACGCTCAACATTGAAATTGTTAAAAATCACTTGCAACCTAAACGACCAGATAGGCCTCGTCGATATGATCCTATAGCCATGAACGACACTCAAATCCGACACTGTATGTGAAAGTTATTCAAGTTTGAAAATTCATAATTTTAGGCACCAGTTTGACCAAGTTTGACATTCAAATTGGAAATTAAAAAAAATAATATTCCAAGGAATATTCCTAGAATATTCCTTATAATATTCCCTGGTATATTCCTAGAAATATTCTGTTGGGCCAATTATTTTATGACAAGTGGAATCTTCGGGTTTGATGGCAGTTTGACTCGGATTTTTATGGACCAATTATGGGCTGCCACGTGGCCCCCTGGTCGGTGAAATGGTGGTTATGTAAAATTTTCAGGGTCTACGAGTAGTGAACCCGCGACCTCGTATGAACAAACCAGAGCACCGAACCAATCCACCTAACGTTAGTTCTTAACACTTATCGTTCACTGTTTATGGTAATTCTTCACTGTTTTTTGAATTTGGAAAGGCATTCTTAGCTTTTTCATACCTTTTGAATCAGTATTTGCATTCAGATTTGTCATTTGAGACACTTTTAAACTTGTATTAGCATTTGAAGCATTTTAATACAAAGAGGACAAGCTCATTTTGGGAGGCTTGATCCAGCAAACGTAGCCCAGGAGGGGTGAGCTGCTCATCAAACATATGTGTCATGATATGCTGAAGTTATCTTGCTGAACATTTTTTATTTAATATGTTAAATAACAAATTAAATTAACTTGCCTTCACACATGAACTCTTATATCGTCTCCATACACACTTTGTTCCAATTGCAAGACATGAATAACAGTTTGCACATATAGTTTGATGGAGAACAAGAGTGTTAACTTCTACAAGTTATAAAGACAGAGTCTGTAAAGGGCCAGGTAGCCTCTGGATATCATCCTTTTATCAAAGGTGACATATCCAATAAATGCCCCTACATTCAATCTCTAGATTAGATCTAAGTAGTTGTTTTATGCAATAATACATGGAGAATTTTGCACACATTCAATTTTATGGAAATGGATACCTTGCACACATTTTCAAGTACTTCCATTTTCAGATCAAAGAAGGGACTTACTAGTAATATAGGGACCTAACATATACATGGCTACAACAATGACATCCAAAATCCTATACATGGTTGAAACATGACTCATTCATATGCATAACCAAATCAACCGACTCTCTCTCCAATACATGGATTAACACTAAGACCACTCAACCAACTTGAATCAATGATGAAAACAATAATGATACAGGGCTATTTCTTGCACTCAAGGTGTTTACATGGCATAAATAAAATGACTCAAATTTATGCATGCCAAGTGACTCATTTCTCTCAAACAAGAATCATAATAGGGTTACTCAACCAAACTGATAAATGATAATCATAACAAGTAAAACAAGGCTCATTCACATGTATTTTCACTCGTGAATACAATATATGCATATACTACAATAAAATGAGTGAAAGTAAAATGAAAATGAGATAAACACTTGAAATCCTAGATGCATAGCTGCCCAGGCTAGTATGTACCTCCAATAGGCATGTTGACCTTGTGGATCCTATCAATCCTTTCGGATTTGATCACACCATGATGTTTTCGCTACTCATAGACATCAATTCTTCATGTTTTCATGTTTTTTCCATACACTTCCCCTGAGACCATGCAAGCCTCACATGTACTTCTGCAGTCTTCTTGTGAATAGATCTGAGAATAATGGACTACAAGGGATACAACCTTCTCCTACTTGAAATATGAAAAGGAAATTACTTTCTCATGATTCCTTGGGAAATTACTCTCTTGGACCCTTCTTTCTGGATGCAACAACCTATAGAATTGAATATCACTTCTTTGCCCCCATCAACCATATAGCCCATGCTCAAGATATTATGTTTCGGGCCTTTAACCAACTACACATCAACTGAATTTTTTTTCTCATCACTAATACTGGACTTTCCTTCACCCAACACCTTAGTAGATGTATTGTCTCCAAGAATGACATGGCCATATTTTGTCTTCCTCAAGGAGAGGAAACTACTCTTGTCCCCTGACATGTGATGGGAACAACAATTCTATATGTACCATCACTCTTCATCATCAAACTTGCATAAGGAAATACCAAAATTTACTTTCTTCTCCTCCTTTTTCCACACTGTAGTAGGTTGTTTTTTGATGTGCACATTCTCTTATGGTTTTATGTTGGGTATATTCTAAATCAGCTACTCATTTTTTAAAATCTACCTTGAATAATTGAACATCTTGCAATATTTAGCCATGTGACCAAATTTTTCATATGTATAACACCTCACATGACCAAGACATAAGTCAAGAGGGTCACATCTCTTGCTAACTCTGCCATATCTAAGCCTCACATTGATTGTGTTATATTCCATGGACTAGACTTGTAATCAACTAACTTGTGGCCAAACAAGTTACATGAAAAAAAATATCCATAAAATGTATGAGTATACTTGATGGATGGTAATCTCACCAATTTTCCTTGCTACCCATACTATTGCATAATTTTCTGATTAGGTCTGAAAATTATGCTTCTATAGCTAGTTGCAACATGTCCATCATTGTGGCATAAATCAAAGGAGAAAAGGGATTATTTATTATCCTTTGAAATATGCCAACCTCATCTCGTGGAGTGAATGGTCTTCTAGTCACAAGTGATCTTCGAGGTACATATTTCTATTGTTGTTGGATCTGTTTCTTGTTACCTATTTTGTCGCTAATCATGGTGCCATTATCTGTTATAGGCCTTTCACATGTTGCATCAGTTTTTACATGAACCTGTGAGCTAGACTCTCCCTTTTTAAAACCATGATTAAATATTATCAAGGGAGCTCTTTGGCCCTCTAAGGATGTTGTCAAAAGCCTTGATTCTCTTGTACTGCTTCAGTTTAATATCATTTTTTTTATAAGCCATTTTGTCACATCTAGCCAATAGGCCGACAAACTCGATCAATCAACATCCATGAACACCTTGTCGTCATCCCTACACAAATCCCCAGGCATTAATCTCCCTAATCCCTAATTTTTTGAGCTTAACTACTTCATTTGCATGATTTTAAGTCCCAGCGCACAATGTTCCCTTAGGAGACTGCGTTCAGTGCAGGTTGCTCCTCTATACACCTGCACTAATCATTAACAGGTTGTCCCTTATTTGGGGTGTGTTGATTATAGAAATTTGGGAAAATTAAAAATAATCCCAAAGCTTCAGCCTTCCAGAAGCTTCCAGGATTTGTTTCAAACATTTATATTGTATAAGAAATTTGAATCCTATCTCATCCTACCTTGGATATTTCACCTCTTATCCCTTGATTTCATCCTCCCATCAAGAGTGGATCTCAAGCCTATATTGGTAAATGATAAGAATTCCTAAACTACCATCCTCTCCTATATATTTACTTCCTTCCATAAGCTAGGGGTTGGATTTTGGAGATTTATTACTTTCATGTTGTTGGTTTAGACATAAGAGAGCCATCATTCCATGCATTGAGGTGACATAGAGGTTTTTGGATCAGATTTCATTTTCTTGTGACAAGCTCATTAAAAATGAAACAAGGTATCATGATCATATTTATTTTCATGTGTCAAAATCATTAAAAAATGAAATAGATGCCCTTCCAATTTGAGTCTTTGATTAGATCTTGTAAATTACCAGTTGATTCTTTCACTTGATCTCTAAAATGAGCCTTCACTCCATCCACACGTTAGTAACCAGTAGTCCACTTATGTGCATGAAATGAAGCTTGGGGGGCATGTACCTTGAATTTAGTCATTATGTTGGGGGAATGAAAACTTATTTCACGAATAAATTTCCATGGTTCAATCTTGTGTGTAAAAATGGAACCAATATCAAGCATATTTTTTCCTTGTTTCAACCATGTGTAAAAATGAAACCAATATCGAGAATATTTTTTCCTTGTTTCAAGCTTGTGTAAACATGAAACCAATCTCAAGCATAGTTTATTATGTTTAAAGCCTGTGTAAAAAATAAACCATTATCATCCTATCCTTTATGATTGCCATTTTTTATCATCCTGTTTATGCCATATGAGCCTTGTTTTTCTCATTCCATCATCACCATCTTCTTGGTTGATCATATGATTTCACTGGGTTTTTACCCTTTCTTGAGGAACCGCTACGATGAATGGCCGTATTAGCCTACCTCTTGACCTCTACGTGTTTTGAGAAGTTACAACATGACTGAAATTGGTTACTTCATTTAATACCACGTGTTCCTCTAGGTGGAGTCCTCTTTCAACTCTTTTTAGACTTCCAAAATATGAAAATATTTTCGAGCACTTGTCTTTTCGAAGTTGTTAAAGCAAATGAAAATATGTCTAGTCAATATAAGTTTAACCCTTTTCCTGACTGAGATAGACTATTTATGAGAAAGGAATACCTTAGTCGAACATTGCTAAGAAGTTCTCTTGGGTATCATTTTATACCTTTTCAAACTCAAGGGACTATCTACGAAAAGGAACATTTGGAGTTTTATTTTTCGCCTCTTTTTCAAACTCTTTAAACATGAAAAATATGTAGAGTTAGATCTTTGTTGGACTCGTGAAAACATCAAACAATAATGGACTCTTCGAACATGATGGGACCTAACCACTCCTTCTCAGGGTTCGTTAAAGATACTTAGAGGGATTCATTCGAAGGAAGGACTTACAGATCAAGCATATTTTATCCTCCTCAAGCTTGTTAAAAAATAATGAGATATTGACCAGCAATGGTTGGGGAAATTGGGAGAACATGGTACTCCACTTGTTAATGGCAATGAGTCGCTATTGAAAATAAAAATATTCCACTTCATCTTTGTGGTTGTTGGGTTGGCAAATATGCTTGTCTTTTGGTTAATCACATCATTTCAAAGCCTCCGCTTTTGATTTTGAGTCAATGTTTCCAAATCCATTTATTGTCACCGATGTGTTCAAGAGAATTCATTCAGTCGATATCTGCTACAATAATTTTAAGCCTTCATTACACATTTGTAATTCCTAATATATTTATGTATTCACATCATTTTGCCTAAAATCATGATACATGTTTCGTGTTTTTTATGGGGGATACATCAAGGCCCTCCGGCGACGGGTCGCTTTATTTCAAAATCAGCTCATTATCCAAGAAGTTGAATTAGAAACACCTTCTGGTATCTTGGTGCTTGCATACATCAATGGAAGTTTTCCTCGCTCTCGGTGACAAATTTTCATCATTGGCCTTCGACCAAAATATTCTATGTGGTGTTTGGATGACATTAACATCATCAGTGGTTTCTCTTGCATCTGTTAACGACTTACATCATTTCCTAGTAATCAGATGGTGCATACCATGTTCTATCTCAACTCATTGATTCACATGGTTAGACTCATACATTGAATGATTGAGTGAACAAGATAGAAGACCTCGAATCTAGTTCCATCCATCTGGGCTGCACTTTCAGGAGTAATTAAATATTACAGAGCATGATGGATATGATCATATAGTCATATAATAATGGATCCACACATTTCCATTAGTGAACAATACTTTTTTATCATTGTACATGTAATGTTAGCTTATGTTTTGAGCATGGATATGCCTCCCTTAACAAATATTTCATGATGTATATGTATTGTAACAAACCATGATCTCAATTGATTGTTCTTGATTTGGACTTGTCACAAAGTAAATAAATTTAGTCATCACCCATTGTTTCTTACTTTTCAATTTAAGGGGAAATATGTTATAGGCCATTTTGTCACATCTGGCCAATAGGCCTACAAATTAGATCAATAAACATCCATGAACACCTTTTCATCATCCCTACAAAAATCCCTAGGCATGACTCTCACTAATCCCTGAGGTTTTGGGCTTAACTACTTCATTTCCATGCTTTTAAGGGCCAATGCACCCTGTTCCCTTAGGAGATTGTGTTTAGTGTAGGTTTCTCAACTCTACACCTGCATTTATCATTAGCAGGTTGTCCCTTGTTGGGGGTGCATTGATTCTAGAAATTCAAGAAAAATAAAAAGAATATTGAAGCATCCTCTTCCAGAAGCTTCTAGGATTTGTTTCAATCATTTACCTTGGATAATAAATTTGAATCCTATCTCATCCTATATTGGATATTTCAACTCTTATCCCTTGAGATCATCTTCCCATCAAGAGTGGATCTCAAGCATAGATTAGTAAATGGATAAGAATTACTAAACTTCCATCCTCTCCTATATATTTACGACCATCCACAAGCTAGGGGTTGGATTTTGGAGATTGATTATCATCATGTTGTTGCTTTAGACCTTGGAGAGTCATCATTCAATGCATTGAGGTGAAATATAGGTGTGCTTTGTAGCAAGGAAGCACAAGTCAACTTAGGGAGTTCTCTTCATGATCATCTCCTATATTTGGTTGTAACTCTCTCCATTTCTATTAATACAAAGAGTACATTTTTTCCTATATATGATTTTTATGTTCATATGTTTCAATGTTTTATTGATCCATTGAATTAAGTGATTGGATAATGCTACATAAATTTCATAGATCTTCGGCTTGTTTTGTTTATATGTGTTGGTTCTAATTATAGCAATCGGAGCTGCGATTGGAGTGTACAAGCCAAGAAGAGAGTGAATATTGCGACAAATTCCGAGTAATCCTCATATCATTGTTTGATTACCTTAAGGGAAACACTATATTCTTTGATTTATGTTGTTCTAGACCATACCACTAGGTCTAGGGAAGATACTTATGTCTACGGTCGTAGATTTCACATAACACTTTTGTTCTAGCTACTTCCTCATGGAGACCACTTTAGCTTCCAAGTTTTCAACTCGTGCCTCTCTCTCTTTTAGTTGATTTTCCACCACATCCTCAATTATCCTTTCCTCCTCTAATTGGGTATTTAAGCTATTGATTTCTCCTTTGATATTAACTTCCTTGTCATCATATATTTGAAATAATTTTATTTGTCTCTACACACACTTTTCAGCCTAATTACTTCAACATTTAGGTTATCAATAACTACCATGGCTGACTCAAGTTCAACTTTGAGAAGCATGATATTATACTCATCATCACTATGAAACTCAACATGGATAACATCACAACCATCTAAAATATAACTCAAAAAATACACATTTTTACTTATACCTTCAGATATGCTTCACTGGAGCACACCATGTTCTGTTGAACCTTCATTTTATGACTAGGATGGTGCAAGGCAGCATAGTTGAGCCTCCTTTAGGTTGTATCCTATGAACACTTCAATGTGGTAGGATGTTACTAGGGCAGGTTGGAGCTTGTGCAGGGTGTTGAAGAGTCCATACAGTAGTAGCTAGTAAACAAGGTTTTGAAGAATCCTTAAATCAAAGCTTGTAAACTTGGGAATTGGAGTGTCCTTACAGTAGTAACTAGTAAAAAAGGTGTTGGAGCATTCGTTAGGTTGTATCCTATAAACTAGGGGGTTGAATCCTCCCTTAGTTGTAGTTGAAAATTATGGAAGTTTGAGCTTCCTATTCATGTACTTATTGAAGACAATTATTAAGATGCATTTGGTGTTTTTTCCCCCTGAAGGGTTTCCACCTAAAAATATCTGGTGTCTACTATATTGATTTTTTGCATTATTGAATGTTGTTAATGAATTTTTATGTTTAAATAATTCTAGTAATGTTTAATATTCTAAAAATTTAAAATTATTAAGTGAAGTAATAAATATTGATTCACCCTCCTCTTATTATTTCAACAATTGGTATCAGAGAGGGTTCCTTCAATAGCATCTTGACAACTAGAAGGTAGATATCAAGTGAATCAAGATGTTAAAATAAAGGAAGAAATTTTCCAAGTGTTCAAAGAATACAAAGGGATATCCTGATATTGAAATGATTTCATAACATATTACAGTTGACAAAGAGAAACGGACTCATCCAATTCCTTTGATCAATGAATCAAGTTTTGAATTTTGAAAAGATAAAATGGAAACCTATTTACGAGTTATTGGATATAATGTATGGTATTCTCTTGTTAATGGAAATACCTCTACTAATGAATCAAGAAAATATAATTCCAAATTCATGAGTATCATCCTAAGTTCCTTTCTATATTCTATGAAATCCAATGTAGGACGATGCTCATCTACCAAACATCTTTAGGTGAAAATTCAAAATCTTGATGCAGGTCAAGATCATGTTGATAAAGAAAAATATGATGATGATCATGCCTCAAGTCAATAATATTCTATTATGGTATATTCTAACTAATCTAGGTGGATCCCTCAAGGCCCAAAAAGAAAATTTCTTGAATATTAGGGAAACTAGGACCAAATCGAAGATCTCGATGAGTTGATTCCAACAACAAAAATGAAACCTCAATCCAACTCCATATGAGAAATTTATTATAGTTTTAAGTTTTGAAAAAACAAAACAAAAAGTCAAATTCAAACAATAAGACACACGGCACTCCCCCAAGCTACCACGTGGTAGCCTAGTCATCAAGTTGACATGGCAGTATGGATGACACATGGCATCATGCAATTGGCTAAGTTGGCACTGGATGAACCAGTAATGTGATGCCACACGGCATTATAGAATGGAAATGGATGGAACAGTAATGTGATTCCACATGGCCCAATGGAATGGAACAACGTGGAACCATGGTGGAAGCCAAAAGGGCCCACGTGCCTAGGTAAATGAATAGTGATGGAGCACACAAGATTCAAACTTCGACATGGGTAAAGAAAATCCAATGTCAAAAAATTACACTAAAATGAGTAGTTGTTAATACCAGTTGGAAAATGTGTATTTAAATATGCATCAGTTTTAAATATGAGCATAGGGGTCTCATACTTATCTAAGAGTCATCAAGAAGGACTTATGCCTCCACATAATAGATACAAGATCATCTATTAGGTCATACATTCATTAACATATAGTATACTAATCAAAATATGATGAGATCCATACCTCAAGTATGTCATAAACCATATTTATAACCAACATATAATAACCAAAATAGTAATGATAGAACAACTATTAAGATCACATAATAAAAAGTACATATAACCATAAAATACAAGAGGAAATGATCTCTTATTAACATGTGAAAAATGAAACCAGGTCACGGACTTACAAGTACCACCCAACCATATATTGGGTTGAACCATTTCTCTCTTTCATCCAATCACCCCTGTGCCATATTCCAAGCATGAATGTGGGATCTCATGGAATAAACCAAGCAAAACCAAACCAGGACTTCTAGAAGCTAAACCACCTCAACCCTCAACAAGTGATTCCACCTCACGGTAGTACATCACTAAACATCACGAGATCGATCTCTACCCAAGTTTTCTAGGGCTCCAAAGTGTTTGTTCCAACAAGGGCTTCCAAGATTAGTAACTCAACCCATAGTTTTTGGAGGGATTCTAAATCATTTTTCCAACCAGGGCTTCCAGGACTAGTAACTCAACCCATCAAGGGATCCAGAGTGTTTTTCCAACCAAGGCTTCTAGGACTAGTAACTGCACCCAAGTTGTTACAAGGCTTCCAGAGTGTTTGTCCAACCAAGTCTTCCAGGAACTAGTAACTCAACCCACAACCATAAGGAACATGAGCACCAACGAGAAGAATAAAATAAAATAAAATAAATAAACCCACAACACCATGGCTATCCAAGAAATGGAAAGGCTAGGAAAAACCAATGTTAATCCAAGCAATCCTCCATGGTAATGACATATGACAACCAAGAAACCACATGCATGTGCCATGCATGACAAAATTAGCAAGGAAATAATACATGCAACTCAACACCTCCAAGAAAATCCCATTGTAGCTAATGATCTCATTGTATTCTTGTGCTTTACTCCTTGTCCTTTTCCTTCTTGCTCCAAATCCTAAGTATGCCACACTCCTCTAAGAGTTCTCTAAGAAATCTCTAAGTGTCCAAGAGTGAGAGAGAGAGAGAGAGAATATAATGAGAGTGCCAAAGACTGAACTCACAAAATATAAAACTGAACAAAGTCGTGAAATTATCCTCATAAGAATTTTTATGATTGAGGCCCCTATTTTCTTCATTTTCCATTATTTTCCTTAATTTTCCTCCTCACATGCAATTTGTGATGTTTCACCTTCCTTTTCTCCTATTTTCCATTATTTTCATAAATAAATGCCAACAAATTCCACTTTGCCTTTCCAAAGCCTTTTCCATTTCCTTTGCAAATTTCCATAGCCATTAATTAATCACAAGTGATACTTGTCACTATGTTTTTGCCCAACTTTTAGCTTGGAATACATGCCTCATGACCTTAGTTATTATTTTTCCTTTATTAACTTTATTACATGGATTTTTTACCAGGGTTGTTACAGAACCTCCCCCTTGGTGGAACATCGTCCTTGGTATTCAATGACACTTATAAACCAACAGAACACATGTTTCCCATGGATATTTATAACACATCTCGATGCAACATATACATCAGATCATATTTCTGAAAACAAAACCAACATATCATAAACACCATACCACTTTTTGGAGCTTTATAACACAACTCCATGGCATGACCAAAACACAACATCAAAACATATACCAAAATTTATTTTCCTTAATTGGTAAAAAATGAAGGCTTCATAGCCTGCATATGATCAGTGATCTCCCATGTAGGTTCATCGGGCCCAAAGTGCTTCCACTGCACTTTAACCTGCTCGATTTCTCAGTTCCAGAGCATGAGCATCTTTCTTTGCAAAATGCATTAAGGTTTTGGCTGGAATTCTCCTTTTGGCTCCACCCATAATATAAACCATTCAATCACATGATCAGAATATTTAACATACATCTTAAGCAATGACATATGGAAACAAACATGGACTTTCACTGTCGAAGGCAGTGCAAGTCGGTAGGCTACTTGTCCAATCCTCTCAAGAATATTGAAAGGTACACAATACCAAGGTGCCAACTTGCCACATGATCCAATCCTCAAGGAGATATTCTTGGGATTGATATGTAAGTACACCTATTCCCCAACCTGAAACTCCTTAAGCACCTTGGGTTGATAAGCATAAATATTATGTCTATCATGTGTTGCCTTTAAATTTTGCTTGATAACTTGAATTTATTTTTTGATATATGCCAACATGTTTGGTCCAATCAATACCCTATTAACTGGATCACTCCAACTAATAGGACTATTACAACTCTGCCCGTACAGTGCCTCAAATGGACTCATCTTCGGAGACTCTTTATACCCATTGTTATAAGTGAACTCAACAAGAGGAAGGTATTCTTGCCACTTTCATTGTTGATGCATGACGTACATCCTCAACATGTCCTCAAGAATCTTGTTGACCCTATCTGTTTTTCTATCTGTCTATTGATGATAATTTGTGTTTAAGGCCAACTCTATACCCAATCCTACAAATAACTCTTTCTAGAGCATAGAAGTGGACTTGGAGTCCCTATCTGATACAATATTCTTTGGTACACCATGCAACCTTACTACATCTCGGATTAATACCTATGCTACATCATTAGTTGAATACATAGACTTTGTCGGAATGAAGTGTGCTACCTTAGTCAACCTATCAACCACAACCATGATAGATTCATGTTGTCTATTTGTCCTCGGAAAACCTATAATTAAATCCATTCAAATTACCTCCTATTTCCACTCTGGAATTAGAATCGACTATAGTATTCCACCTGGATGCTTACATTCTGCTTTTACCTATTGACAATCCAAGCATCTAGCCATAAACTCTGTCATTTATTTCCTCAGATTCAGCCAATAATAGAACTTCCTCAATGTTTTCAATGTTTTATGATATCCTAGGTGACCTGAATGTGGCTTAGCATGAAATTCCATCAATATAATCTTATTAAGCTCACTATCATCCGACACATAGATCATGTCCCTAAATCTAACCAATCCATCTGATGTGAGGTGGTATTCCACATCCTGATCACATGTACCCTGATGTAACCTATGCATAAGATCCCTATATCTGTCAACCTGTTGAATTGCCTATAATATCCGATATTGTATATATTTCCCATATGAACTCATAGCTGCAATTTGATTTACTTATACTATTTTTCTAAGATCATATGCAACCCTATTCTCTTTACCTTTAATGTACCTAATCTCAAAGTTGAAATGATCTAGCTTTTCTGGAATTCAATTTTGGTTAGCCAAATAAGTACCTCAATCTAGTGAGATCACTCATCAATACAAACCTCATGCTAAGAAGATAATTCCTCCACATATTCAATGCATGAACGATCATTTCCAACTCAAGATCATGTGTCACATATTTATTCTCATGCTCATTTAGTTTCTTTGACTCATATCACACTACATGTCCTTCCTGCCTTAAGACTCCACCAAGTCCTCTATTGCAAGAATTTTTACACACCACACACTCCTTGTCTGGTTCTGCAATCTTTAAAACTAGAGTATTTTTCAAAAATTGTTTCAACTACTCAAAAATAGTTTCACATTCCTCTATCCATTCAAATTTCTTACCTTTCCTCTGCAATGATGTAATGGGGTATGAAATTATTTCGACATAAGTTCATGATGAAGCTCTATAATAAATTGCTAGTCCCATGAATGATATTACCTCATCCACATTTATAGGAGTTGCCCATTCCATGATAGATTTTATATTTTCTAGGTCCACTACTATGCCTTCCTTGGAGACCACATGGCCAAGGTAATGTACCTTGATCTGGAAGAAACTGCATTTGCTAATCTTGGCATACAACTAATACTCTCTTAGCAGTCTCTACACTACTGCTAAGTGTTCGACATGTTCTTCATGGTTCTTATAATATATCAATATATCATCAATTAATACAATCACAAATTTGTCCAGATAAGGACGCAATCATCAAGCACATAAAAGTAACTATAGAAATAGTCAAACCAAATGGAAATAAAATAAACTCATTGTTATCACTCGAAAATAGGACAAGAAAAGGTGACATTATTTAATGTCAGGCAGAAGGATTTACATGGCTTAAAGACAGTAGAGAATATAAAAGTATTTAAAAATATCTAAGGTCTAAAAGGAAAAATCAAATTTCACATAAGAATAACCAGTCAGATGTGCCTTTGCGCGCAAAAATCTTCGATAAGCGTGCCTTTGCATGCTTTTTACTCAAAAAAGTGCGCAATCCTGGGAGTGGAGGAAGTCATTTTCCAGGACCACAAGGCACACTCTAGGACATTCATCCCACACTTGAGGTTGCCTAAGGATAGCCTCCCAAGCCTCCTTAGGACCTCAAGGGAGCACACAATGGAATCACCCTCCTCTCTTGGGTCACTATCAACAATGTACCAAGAGAGGGAAGGAGGATTTTAATTCTCCTATAAAAAACCACCAAGAGATAAACAACAAGAGAGCACATTGTTATGTTGGAAAAAATTTCCCCAAGCAATACCAACAGTGTGTGATCCGGAGAAAAGATAGAGGGGACTCAATTGTTTGCAATCCAACAACTCCATTCCACCACAATAGAGAGAGGGAGACTTTGTGCCAAGGAAGCTCGGAAGTAAATACATCCTTGCATCGGGGCTTAGAACCCCTTGTTCTAAGGGCCCCTTGGCAAGTGGGTTAAAGTTTCATCCTCATTTCCTACCAGCACTCAATAAGAGGGGACATAAGAGTCACCATTTGGATTATTAAAGTTGTTTGACTCTATTTAGAGCTTTTGTCTTATTTGTTTTAGTTTTAGTTTAATTTTAATGTTTAAATGTGCATGTTATTTCTCTATCTAGTATGTTTATGTTTTAGCATGGTCCACTAATTTGCTTGAATCCATCTATTTTCTGCCTATAACCAATAACTCAAGAGGGAAAAACCACCCCTCTTAAGCAGGTGTGATTTCATACATTCGTGCACCAAACACACAAACACAGGATTGGTGACTCCACTAAATTTTATTTCCAAGTTTATGTGGTTGTGCCCTTTTGCAGAGACCTCTGTCTTTGCTGTGGAATTGGGTTGGAATTGCCCCCTTTCTCTCCTTCACTACTTGTTTCATCCCAAGTGAAAGACTGAAGTAGAAGAGCTCCCAAAAAACAACTCTGCAAAAAATTTGCGCGCATTTCTCGTAGACATGCGCGCCCCAGTGCGCGTGTTCAAAGCTGACTTGAGCACAGAAATCACGTTTGTTTCTGCCTTTTGCACATAAAAACTAGAGGTTGAATTTTCTCCACTATTTCCATATTTTCCTTCTTGTAAAAGTGAATGGAAACCCATAATACATCTACCAGCACTGGTTGAAGTGCCCCGCAACTTGCTAAAGCTCACTCTTAGCTGCTTTTAGTAGGCTAAGTGTTAGTTTTATTTCAAGTTGATTTTTGCAAAGCTAACACATAGTTTAAGTAAGAGGAAAATTAACTTTCATTATGAAATAATTTATGTTTTGCAAATTTAGGTACTAAAACACCTAGATAATTAGCCAAGGTAAGTGGCCCAAGTCCACACATGTTTAGCTAGTTCCTTTTTCTAGTATAAAATTCATTAGTTTAGTTCAATTTTTGCACTAGCATTTCGAGACTAGGATTGAATTGTTGATATAAGAGCAAGTAATCTCTGCTTCCTTTGCACCCTCCTATGATCCTAGGCAAGCATATGAATTCTCTCTATTCAGAACTCACCATCTCCCTATAGTTGATCACATAGATTAACTAGGAAAAATTGAAAGCATGTTTTTATTTTGAGCAAGGAACAATAGAACATAGTTTAATAGGGGATTTTGAAAAGGATCACCGCATATCCACACATTCAAACTATGCGCTTGTTCACTTTTTTCCCACACACTTCCACACACTAAGAAAAGTAAAGACACCTAAAACTAACTTAACAAAACTCACCAAATTCTCCCCACAGGGGCCACAAAAGGATTTATAGTCTAAGTTAGGACCAAGGGGGTAGGCATCCAATAAGCCGCCTTGGTCATTCTTCATCTTGAAACATAGAATTTGATTGTTTAGGGAACTTTCAAATCCACACATCAGCCCACGGAAAATAAAACCCGAGCACGGAAGAGACCTAATTCAGAGGGTGTTAGGCTTAGGCGCAGTGCGTGTAGTATTAGTTGGGGCTACCTAACCTGGATGATACTCGGTATTTTTAGCTGATCTACCAAGAAGCCCAAGACTCAAACACTCACGTGGGATGGTGGTGCTTAGTGGCCAAAATTAGGGCATCCTTTCTCTATAGGTGACGGTGCATGCAGCACTAAATCCTCTACCCTTACCTTGGTGGATTTTCTTCGACTAACTAGGTGCATCGCCAGTTCCTTCAGGACGTT
Source organism: Pinus albicaulis (assembly GCA_034641835.2). NCBI lineage: Eukaryota > Viridiplantae > Streptophyta > Pinopsida > Pinales > Pinaceae > Pinus > Pinus albicaulis. The sequence continues at coordinate 673,728,344 of CM076576.1, read as the reverse complement.
GTGCCTGTACTCGCAAGATATCTTCTCAAGGCCCAGTTACATTTGAGTGTGTGAGGATGATTATGTCTTCTAGGATTTGAGTATCATATGAAAACAACAAAAAACCATATTTTTGATTGACTAATCACACAGGATTAATCTAAAGGGAAAATTTATTTTATTTTTCGCTTTGTTTAATGTATGCGATCATAATTTTTCTTTGATTACAATCTCTCTCCTCTCAAATTTTTCCAAATCCATACCTAGTCGATGCCAGAATGGACCCAATAGGACCTCATCGATCTAGATGTCTTTTTGACCTCCCCCCATTACCGAGAGGGGTTCTAGGACTTTCTCCATTCAGGCATAAAAGACGGAACATCACCACCCTTATTGGTTCATCCTTTATCGTGACATCTCTAGTTGGGAACCCTAGCCGGTCTCCCAATGCCACACCAGTGAACACCCCCTCAGGCTCACCACACACCACTCCTCCCACAACCCCTAGCGGGAAAAGGAGTGCTACCCATTCAGGAAGCTAGTTGAATGCACAACAGGGTACATCATAGACAAACCCTATCCCTAACCAGAACATTATGTTTTCACAAGTCGCAATGGCTAAAACCTCGCAGTCACCTTTTCTAGCTTCATTAATTCTACCAAATTTAACCAAGTTGAAAAATGACCCCATTGCACACACAACCCCATATCGCCTTCCATGCCAACGAAGCTCCCTTTGGACATTCCAAAATTTTATGGGAAGCACGCGGAAGACCCCGGAAATCATGTCATGAATTTCCACCTATGGTATTTGTCGCACAAAATCATTGATGATACTATTTTACTAAGACTATTTCAACGCACTCTAACTAGAGTGGCAGTGAAATGGTATGTGAGGCAACCTTCTACTACACATGGAACCTTTAGCATCTCGCCACTGCGTTCCTGACCTATTTTCAGTTACCCCTCCACCACGATTTCGGAATAGAACTACTGACCCACTTTAGGCAAACCCCTGCCGTCCATATCTCAGACCATCTCCACGAATGGCAGAGGCATCATAGTTTGTGCGAAGCCAAACTCAAAGATCGAGTTCTATTAAACATGTTCCTGAAAACTCTTACCGCAGATATTTAAAAGGATGTGGTGCAACAAAAGACCATATCCGAAGAGGATACCATTAGTAAGGCCCAACAGCTCAAGCTGATCTATATGCAATCAGGGTATATTTAAAATTTCCTGTAGAACGCACCGCGCCTACAAACTTACAAAGAATTTCCAGGTGCATCGAACTCTACAGACAGTTTAATTGGGTCATCAACCCAAAATCACCTAAGCATCAATGTTCAACACTCTGGTTACATTTATGATTCTGCCCAGAACATATCGCAACATGGCTACCAAATTCATCACATGCCTCCGCAAAATTTGACCAGTAGGGCATCGTCGTATCACCATCAGCATGAAGGACCCTATCCTTCAGCTCGGGGTACCCAGTACATAGATAGACATGTTGATGGAAGAGCTCCCCCCCAACTACCATTTGCAAACTAGGGACCACAATATGCCCAGTCTCTAGCACAAGAACTGCCCATGCAGAATAATGCAAAGGTGAACTTTGTGCAACCTTCCCAAAACCAACCTCGCCAACCATATAACCAAGAGAACCCAAGTTATCCTCCTAATGCGGTTAAGAAAAAATGAAAAAATAAGCCTAAGGGAAATCCTAGTGGACAAGGGGGAAAAAATCAAGAACGCCCTCCACGATCTCAGGCTAGAGGCAACTCCAACCGAAATCAAAACCAGGAGCCAAACAACTCCCAAAGGCAAAACAAAAGACCACCTCTCTTAAAAAACCACTCTTGTTCGATCTGTGGTGATTATGGCCATTACACTCACCACTATCCCAACCTCCCTGAGCTAAAAAACCTGCAGAGTAACTGTGGATAAGGGGGATCCTCCCACCAGACAATAGTCATGCAGGAGCCTTTTTCCCATCAAGGGAAAGTTAACACAAAGCAACAAACTCTCAACAATCCTAGAAGAAACAGACACGAAATCTACATGACTAGCAAGGAAATGTTTTTTCAAACACGGAATCAAACTTATGACACCCCACCAAACACCAACGCGTTAGGGGCTAGTACTAGTGCATCAACAACACCTTTGACTATATCAAATATGCCTATTGAGCCTTTGCCAAAGATGGCTAAGGGGTCAACTAGGAAAATAGGAAAATATTCCAAAGTAACCCATAACTATAGCATTGTGGATGATCTAGCTCAATCTCCCACCCCTATGTCAGCTTTGAAGGTATTTAAATCATGCCCAAAGTAGTGAAAAGCCTTACTTTCTACATTAGGCGCCATTGACCCTACTGATATTCGCCTAATGGCTTTTGATTTAGAAAAATCCACCCCTAGGCTTCCTTCAATGGTCGCCTTTCAGATAGCAATATTGGTCCAAAACATTACTATTCACCGATATATCATTGACGAGGTTGCATCCACATGCATCACGTCAAAGAACGTTTGGCAGAAGTTAGCGTCTCCAGAATTGAAGCCATCAAACATCACACTTAGAGCATACAATGGTCACCCTTCAGCCCCCGTCAATGTCTCCCAAAATGTTCCTGTCTGCTTAGCCGGAAATACGATCCTTATAGACATTGAAGTCTTGGATGCCCAGCTGGAAATATACTCCTTGGCTAGAGTTATATGTATGTCATGTCATCCATCACCTCTTCCATCTTCCAAACTATGATGTTCCCTCGTGAAGACCACATCATTACCGTCGACCAATTAACGCATAACAAAAATCGGCCCCTAATTAATATCGATGTCATTCTAAACTATGTAGACACATCTGTGGATGCGCTTTCACAGTACCGAGAATATGGTCCCGGCCAGTTCAAACCATCGTCCATCCTAGAGTCATTCCTAGGAGATCCCTCTGTTATACCCAAGTCATCACCTGCTATCACAGGGGCTACGGTGTGCATGATGTTCACATCAAGCACCGAAGCTAGTTAGGATACAGACACAAGCAGTAATGACACTGAGTCTTCAGCATCGACAACCTATCTAGCCTACGCCGCCTCCCAAACCCCTTTCCTCTACCCTTGTAATATTCCAAATTTTTCCTACAATAATTTGCAATATTAAATTTTGTTGGTTTCACCTAGGAGGAGAATAAATGGGTAAAGAGACCCATACATGATGATAATCTCAATAAAATCCCTCATAGTATGAAAGGGGATCATCATTGGAGCTGGTTTTCACACCCTCATGTGTGAACAAGGTTATTTGCAAGTGGACAAGGTCAAGTTTGACCAAGTCAACAACATTGCCATAGGAGGAGTGGCTTACTTTAGAAGATAGCGCAGTATGAATGGGGAAGGGGATATTTGGTGGAGGAAACCCTAATGGATGGGACCCATGGAGAGAGAGCTTTCACTTGTTTAAAAGGAGGGCAAGGCAACCATTGTTTCTCATGCTTGTATTATTCATCACATTGTCTATTCAGACAATTATGCATTCTTTGTTGTTTAGCAATAATTGCCGGGGGAATTCCTGTTTAGGATTCCTTCTCCTTCTTGAGAGGCCTCTTGAGGGATTGTTATTCATTTTCCTCACATCTAGGCTTGAGGCCAAGCATCCTCCATCAAGACAGCGTTATTTCTACAGCAGAATAATGTTGTGTTGTTGGGTGTTGTAGTGAGGGTTCACTACACCACCTCCATCAGCTATTTTTCAGAGGGAGAGTCTCTCTTTTCTTTGGGAGATCAGATTGGAGGCATTCCATAACTTATTGCAGACTTTGGAATCAAGTCCAACTCATTCCCTAGCCCTATAGTGTAGTTTCATCCAGTGACTGTGTTATTTTAGTGGAGTAATGCAGTGGGGCTTTGCATATATCTTTGGAGAGGAGATCTTAGGTGAGAGGATCAGCCTTTCATTCTAGAGATCCATTGGAGGAGATATTGTCATTGGTTGTAGCATCTTCAGTCTTCTCTATCTAGTTTTATTTCTGAGTTGCAGCTGCTACCAAGCAACTCCGACATTTTTCACATTTTTTATTTTACAGCCAATCCTTCCAGGATTGACATGAGGTAGTGTTTGGGAGATGAGATCTTCATCCCCAATGTTATATTGAGCCATGTATTGATATATCTATGTATTTGACATATGTATCATGCAGTTTCTCTATAAAACTGCGCTGTCATAGCTTGAGCATACATGTGTAGCAGTGGTTTGTTATGTATCTTGTACTTTTTTCTTGAGGCTGAGCATTGCCTATCTTGAGTGGCCCTTTTCCTCAAGATCTTGTATTCATTTGTTGCTGCTATTATTTAATGAGATGGCTATGGATTTCTCTCACATTTATATGATTTGAGTGTTACTACTACTCCATTATTGTGTTTGCATATTTCTGGGTCTCCAACTTTAGAATATCTTGAGATATTCTCATTGTTGTAGCATTTTCTTGATTTGGAACATTACAACCCCCAAGTTGGTTTCATATCCCATAAGGTCTTAGCCACCATGGTGTTACCAAACATATCATACTAGTTTGGTACCTCGTTCCTACTACTGGGATGGGAGCCATGCACATCACCGCTACAGGGTTAATGCCTTTCAGTCCCAAGGAGGCCCCACTCATTCAAGAAATCGTTGAAGACATCCCTTCAAAGGAATTCCCCACCGCAAAGCTGATGGTTACGACTAAGAAACCGGTGAGAAGAGGAAGGAAGGTGGAGACTCCCACCATGCAACGAGAATCACCAGGTTGCACCATATGTGGCATAGTAGGACACCCTACACACATCTTCCTAGAGCTGTATGAATTAAAACCACTCCTTGGCTCTAAGGCAGATATAGCGGCACCACGTTCCCGTAAAAAGGAATCGACCACCAAAAATCAAGGCAAAGCATTGCGTACCAATCACGCATGTGCGATCTGTAGTAATTATGGGCACTATACCCATAATTTCCCAGAAATATCATGATATAGGGATGCCTTACACGCCTTCGAGTGGTCCTACCAAGAGGATCCCTCCACTCAGTCATCTGGAGAGGAACCTCACACCATCCTATACCTACAGGAGGAACGATAGTCGCCAAAAATACTCGCGTTCATTTTTCCCCCTCCTATCATACGTTGCATGTTGTGCGATGAACGTGGTCACTTCATCGAAGAATGAGAAGCCCTGGAACTCATCCAGAGATGGTATCCCATAGAGCATTTTTATTATGTAGGTTTGAGGGAAGCACAATTCTCATGCCCTATATGTGTTGACAACCATATGTTGGAAAATTGTCACTATATCCCATGATTATGTTTAGCACTGGCTAGTTTGCGCTTAGCCATAGTCCGCCTCTCCCAAGAATATGGCTTAGACTCAGAATCTACGAATAGCTCAACAATCCAAGAAGATGTGACAAGTAGGTCTATCCTCTTCCTGTCAATTGAAAAGCGACCAATCAGGGAACCCTTAGTTACCCCCAATCGCTCTCTGCAGAGAATACCAACTTGTGTGTTATGTAAAAAGCCCAATCATGTGGTTTCCACCTACCCTGACTTAGAAGCACTACGTCAATGGTACCCTACTAGGCCACAAAATGAGCATGATGGGCACCCCATATATAGGCTATTTTGCACCCCATAAATAGAAGTGTCGATTATGATTAGCTCTTAATAATAATCTGACAATAAACATCAACTTGTTATCTTGGAGAACTTAATTTCAGTGTACAGATTTGGAAAATCAGTGAGTTGAAGTAATTACACAATCCCTAGGGTTCACTGGTGGTTCATGCATGGAGGACTCAGTTAGAACTGAAGTGGAAAAGTTATGACAGAGTTGGAAGAGTATTTCATGGAGTTGTTTTTCAGTTTAACTCAGTTAATGGAGTTAAACTCAGTTGAGCTAGTTGTATCTAGTCTAACTGAATGATAAACTAGTGAGAGTGGAGTGAATTAATTAGTTAATTAATTCAAAAATAATAACTCATTAATCAACTGAACAATACAACAGTTAACTATAGTGCATGCTAGTTCCAGTGGAGACCTAGTGGAGAGATAGGTGAAAGGGCAAGATGGACTATTTGTTGTGACTATAGTGATGCATTTATTGCACCACACACACATTGGAGTTGCCAATGAGGATTGTGCAGTCAAGGCAAGGGTAATTCAAATTCATTAAGAGCTATTCTTCAGCAGGGATTGCGCAGTGGAGGCAGGCTATTAGGTGGCAAGAAATTGGTGCATGGATTTGTCAATTTCTTCTGATTAGTGTGTGACGATTGATTGTACTGAGAGCTTGATGTACTAAGATTTTTATGAGATTGTTACATGATCTCCATGATGCATAATATATGATAGTTTGGGTTTTCAGCTTTAGGCTTTCCCGTTAAACAACTGTGTTATGTGCGATTGTTTTTATTGCTTCATGTGTTTGCAATTGAGTTTAAATTTCCGCAAAAGATTAACAGTGGAAGGATTTTGTATTTAGCAACAAGATAAACATAGTGAGATTAGGAGAATCTGGATATATACATGCATCTTGTATATAATTTCTACATGGTATCGGAGCAGTGTTAATTCTTGATGATTGCAATTGTGAAGAATTTTTTAGTTTGTTCTGGTGGACAATTCGAATTTGCTGTAGAAAATTATTGATGTGACAGTTGAGTATACATTGAAATGTATTTCAATGGGTTGCGATTTGAGTATGCACTTGATGGGAGCTTGAATTAAATAGCCTGGAAGGATAGGATGGAGGTGGTGTTGGAGCATAATGCACTGAAGGAGTTCATCGATAGCGATGTTCCTAAGCCGAGATCTAGCGATGCTGCATTACTTGACGCATGGAAAAAGAAGGTAGCAAAGACAAGAAGAATTATGTTGGAAGGTGTGAAGGACCATATTATGTCCAAACTTCATGGGAAAGCCACTCCATTTGCAATGTGGAAGGCTTTGATATATTTTTTCCAAAGCAGCAGCGACCAGAGGAAGTTGGCGTTGAAAGATAAGCTCAAAAAAATAAAAATGGAGAAGGGCGACAATATTCCAAAATATCTCATGAAGTTTGTCCACTGTAGGGATGAACTAGGAAGTGTGGGGATTACTGTTAATGATGAATAATTGGTGAGCTTGGCTCTCCTTGGGCTTCCGAAGAGTTGGCATAGCTACGAAGACTCTGTTAATGGACGGGAGAAACTGCCGGGATGGGAGCGACTTTGGTAGGATCTTGTGCAAGAGGAGATAAGGCAAGGTACCAGGGATGGCTCTTCATCGAAGAATGAAGATTAATAGAATTTCTCTTTGGCTGCCAAAGCAAGGAAAGGGAAGGGGAAGAAATTTCCTTCAAAATACGAAGCTAAAAAAAAGAAGCAGGATTTGTCCAAGGTGAAGTGTTTTCACTGTCACAAACATGGGCATTTCGCCACTAACTACCCACAAAAGAAGAACAACAAGAAGGCCAATGGAGTTGCAGCTGGAGAGGCCTTAGCCTCACAATTTGAACTTGATTTCTCTTTGATCGCATTCTTGGTTTCAAGCTATATGGGATCGATGTGGTATCTTGATAGTCGTGCATCTTTCCATATGACAGGAGACAGGGATTTGTTTAGTGACTTGGAGGAGAAGGACCTTCAAATGCATATAGAGATGGGCGATGATGGTCGATACAGTGTGACCGGCATTGGGACCATTACCTTTGAGAGGGAGTTCGGTAATCCATTCTTGTTGAAATATGTTATGCATATTCCAGGTCTGAAGAAGAACTTGGTCTCGGTCGCAATGTTGGAAGACAAAGGTTATGACGTTTTTAGCAATGGAAAATCTTTCCTACGACATAAAAAAATGGATCAAACCAAGAGGATATGGATTTGAGTTAAGAATATTTACAAGATGGAGGTAGATGGCTGCGCTATAATGATGGGCAAAGCAGAATAAGTGGTGAGCCGGGATGAGGGTGAATTGTGGCACAGGAGATTGGGTCATCTTCACCATGGTGCTTTGAAGATTTTGTAGTAGATTTCTACTGGAATTCCCAAGGGTACTCTTGCGTAGTTAGATCAGTGCAAGGGATTTACTATGGGTAATTTTGTGAAGACCACCTTTCATGAAAAGGATAACCGTGCTTCGGTGATCCTGGAGAGAATTCACATAGATGTGTGTGGAAATTTCTCGGTTGCTTCAACAGCAAAACACAGGTGTTATGTTATATTTTTTGATGACTATTCTCGTAGATGCTAGATCTTCTTCATGAATAAGAAGAGTGAAACATTCTCAAATTTCTGTGAGTTTAAAGCATTTGTGGAGAAGGATTTGGGGAAGCAAGTGAAAGCTCTACAGAGCGATAATGGTTGTGAATACATCTCGGGCAAATTCAAAGACTTATGTAGCAAAGAAGGAATTCGAAGAGAACTCATAGCACCTCATAACCCATAGCAAAATGGGGTCACTGAGAGGAAGAACGGAACGATCGCGGGTCTTGCACGAGCGATGTTGCATGACCAGGGCCTACCGATGCACTTGTGGGATAAAGCATGCAAAACTATGGTTTATGTGAAAAATCGTTGTCCTCGTAGAGTACTTGGCATGAGTACATCTGAAGAATATTTTACTGGTAAGAAGCCTGATATTTCTCATTTGAAGATTTTTGGTTCATTTTTTTACATTCATGTGACAAAGGATGCCAAAAGGAAGCTAGAGCCGAATGAAAAAGTTGGGATATTTGTGGGGTACACAGAAACACCCCATAATTATCGTGTTTATTTTCCAGACAGTCGGATGACTATAGTGTGACGGGATATAAAATTCAATGAGGTGAAAGCCATGAAATTGTTGCTTGAGAGGGAGATACACTTGCATGCAGAGGAGGAACTTCTTGTTCCCAAAGATGAGCCTCTAAATGTGGATCAACCATAGGAGGAGATTCATGGAGTGGAGGAGTCCACTCATGTAGAACCAAACATCAGACAAGGCAGAAAGTGTACCACAGAAGCTGAGAGACTGAAGCTTGATGCGACATAGAATGTAGGAGTCCCTACATCACAACGCAGACAAAGACACTCACCTGACCGATTTACTAGATACATGGCTCTTGTGAGCAAGTGTATCATGACATAGCCATCTTATTTTGAAGAAGCAGTGTAGGAGCCCACATGGGTAAATGCCATGGTGGAGGATTATGACTCCATTGTCAGAAACAGTGCTTGGGAGATTGTTCCAAGGCCGATGGGTAAATTAGTTGTAGGATCAATATGGATCTACAAGGTAAAGCAAGCTGCTGATGGGAGCGTTAAGAAGTATAAGGCAAGATTTTTTTCCCGGGGCTTCTCATAGATCGAGGGGATTGATTATGAAGAAACCTTTGCAACTGTTGCATGGTATTCTTCCATAAGGACCATCCTTGCTCTCTCAGCACAGATGGGTTGGCACATTCATCAGATGGATGTGAAGACTGCATTCCTTAATGGGATCATTGAGGAAGAGGTGTACATTGAGCAGCCTGAAGGATTTTAGATCTTCAGCAGCGAGTCGCATGTGTGCAGGCTCAAAAGAGTGTTGTATGGGTTAAAGCAAGCACCTCGTGCTTGGTACACATGGACCGACAGCTATTTCACTGGACTTGGCTTCACCAAGAGTGAGGTGGATGCAAACCCGTACCAAATTGTGGTGGAGGGTAAGCTTTTAATCATGTTTCTTTATGTTGATGATTTAATACTAACGGGTGATGAGCAGTTGATACACTCATGCAAGGAAGATCTTGTAAAGGAGTTTGAGATGAAGGATTTGGGCCTCCTTCATTATTTCCTTGGATTGGAAATATGGCAGCAGGAAGGTGAATTGTTTGTGTCTCAAGGCAAGTATGCCTAGGAGATACTTAAGAAGTTTCACATGCAAGGCTACAAGCCTATTGATACTCCTCTTCCAGGAAATTGGAGGAAATAGGATGCTACATCAGTAGAGCTAGTGGATGCCATTGTTTATCAATAGTTGGTGGGTTCGCTCATGTATTTAGTTAATACAAGACTGGACATATGCTATTCGGTGAACCAAATTTCACAAGCGATGGTTAAGCCTACCAAGCTCTTTTGGAAGGCAGGCAAGCATGTCCTAAGATATCTCAGGGGCACATCTGAGTATGGCTTATGGTACAAACAAATAGATGAGGTGAAGTTGCATGGCTTCACAGATGCAGATTGGGCAGGCAGCCCAATAGACATAAAGAGCACATCAGGAGGGATTTTCAGTATCAGATCTACAGCAATTTCTTGGTATAGCAAGAAACAAATATCTGTGGCACTCAGTTTAGTGGCAGAAGAATACATGGCAACAAGTAAAGCTACATGTGAGGCTATTTGGATGAGGAAGATCCTAGTCAGTTTGTTCAGTTCATATTTAGATCCTAGAGTGATACATTGTGATAATCAGAGTTTCATTAAACTCTCGATTAATCCTGTGTTTCATGATAGATCTAAACATATTGATATCCGATATCATCATATCATAGATTGTGTGCAACGAAAGATCATGTTGCTTCAGTACAATCCTACAAAAGATCAGGATGTAGATGTTCTAACGAAGGTGCTCACCAGGAGAAAATTTGAATACCATAGAGGCGGGATCGGGGTGAAGGATAATCCCTATGTTGTTGAGGGGGAGTGTTGAGATTCAAAAATATGATGAGCATAGTGAAAATGAGTCTCCTTCACTAAGTGGGCCCGCAGGCTATTTTTAGGTGCAAGTCTATTTTTAGACATGGTGATCACATTTCAGAAGTTTCAGGATGCCATTTGTGGATGGTTGGTCAAGTTCAAAAAATAGATGAAATTATGTTTTTAGAATATTGGGCGAATTCTATTTATAGATCGTCGATCTAAAAATAGAAGTGTCGATTATTATTATCTCTTAATAATAATTTGACATTAAACATCAACTTATTCTCTTGGAGCACTTAATTTCAGTGTACAGATTTGGAAAATCAATGGGATGAAGGAATTACACAATTCCTAGGGTTTACTGGTGGTTCATGCATGGAGGACTCAGTTAGAACTGAAGTGGCAAAGTTATGACAGAGTTGGAAGAGTAGTTCATGGAGTTGTTATTTAGTTTAACTCAGTTAATGGAGTTAAACTTAGTTGAGCTAGTTGTATCTAGTCTAACTGAATGATACACTAGTGAGAGTGGAGTGAATTAATTCACAAATAATAACTCATTAATCAACTGAACAATACAGCAGTTAACTACAATGCATGTCAGTTCCAGTGGAGACCCAGTGGAGAGATAGTTGAAAGGGCAATATGGACTATCTGTTGTGACTATAGTGATGAATTTATTGCACCACACACGCATTGGAGTTTCCAATGAGGATTACGCAGTCAAGGAAAGGGTAATTAGAATTCATTCAGAGCTATTCTTCAGCAGGTATTGCGCAGTGGAGGCATGCTATCAGGTGGCAAGAAATCGGTGCATGGATTTGCAAATTTCTTCTGATTAGTGTGTGACGATTGATTGTACTGAGAGATTGATGTACTAAGCTTTGTATGAGATTGTTACATGATCTCCATGATACATAATATATGATAGTTTGGTTTTTTAGCTTCAGGCTTTCCCATTAAACAACTGTGATATGTGAAATTATTTTTATTGCTTCATGTGTTTGCAATTGATTTTAATTTCCGCAAAAGATTAACAATGGAAGGATTATATATTTAGCAAGAAGATAAATATTTTTAGATCAAGAGAATATGGATATATACATGCATCTTGTATATAATTTCTACAATTCTTTTGGTAATTGTACAAAAACCACAAACGGTGCACTACATCCCCCATCCATCTCATTCAATTTTTCTCCGATGGTAGCAGTCCCTAATCACTCTTGGTCAAAGTATCACACCCCCCATGAAAATTCCACCATGACATTCATAACCAATTTGTACCCACCCTGGAATTCCTATCGACACCAGGGGTTTCCCCATCAGAAATAGTTATGACTACTGCCAAGCTACCTTTTATACTCCGACCTTGGCCCCTTCATCATTTTTCAGTCACCCCTCGCCATCATGCCTATGTTAAACCCATCTCATCCAGGAGTGTGACCATTCGTATCAGTGACCCCATCGTTCTGTTTAGGCTTCCCTTTTTTTTTACTTCAACACCTCTTTTCCGAAAACGAAGCAGTACCTTGGATCACCCCTCTCCATAAAAGGGACATCTTCAGGTGGCACTGTGGGAGACATCATTGCCCATAGATGCCATCGATCCTCCTGATAGTTGACTACAGTACAAGCCTTCATGTCAAGATGGTATTGTACCTCACAACCATTGCACTTTGATCAATTTCGTTGAGGACCTGTGCCTTTATAAGCGTCTCTTTCAGCAATGCTTACATGGGAACGTCCCAGCCAGCGCCTATGCATACAATGAGCATTTATATTCCATACCAAGTTTACGCATATGGGTACCACTTTCCACCTATAGTCAAAGAAAGAACGCCCTTGATGGCGTCAGCAGTCGTTGTCATCAACCAACAGATCAATACCTTACTAGTGACACAAACATAATATCTATCTGTCAAATAGATTTGTTTAACTAGCCAAATAATTACGAGCATGGGACATGCCCACCTTGTAGAAAATTTGTATATATTGTATTATACTATTTCTTGCAGGGATCCCACAGGACATGGTCACTCTTTGACCCGATGCATGGTGTCTCCAACTCCAAGCTACACACAGGTCTCCCTCTCTCTCTACACACAGTATATAGAAAAGAAACTATAATCTATTTCAGCTATATAGTTCTTCCTAGACCTCACACATTAGGGGGAAAATGTTATCACTGGATAATCGGACAAGAAAAGGTGACATTATTTAATGTCAAGCAGAAGGATTTACAGGGTTGAAATTCATTAGAGAATCTAAAAGTATTTAAAAATATATAAGGTTTGAAAGGAAAAACAAAATTGTGCAGAAGAAGAACCAGTCAGATGCGCCTTTAAGTGCAAAAATATTTGATAAGCGCGCCTTTGCACGCTTTTTACTCAAAAAAGCGTGCAATCCTGGGAGTGGCGGAAGTCACTTTCCAGGACCACAAGGCACACTCCAGGACATTGATCCCACACTTGAGGCCACATAAGTACTGCCGACCAAGCCTCCTTAAGACCTCAAGGGAGCACATAATGGAATAAATGTAGCACACAATGAAATCGTACTCCTCTCTTGGGTCACTATCCACAATGTACCAAGAGAGGGAAGGAGGATTTGAATCCTCCTATAAAAATCCACCAAGAGATGAAAAATAGGAGACCACATTATTATGCTGGCCAAAATTTCCCCAAGCAATACCAGCAGTGTGTGATCTGGAGTAGAAATAGAGGGGACTCAGTTGTTGGCCATCCAACAACTCTAGTCCACCATAGTAGAGAGAGGCAGACTTTGCACCAAGGTAGCTCGGAAGTAAAGATATCCTTGCATCGGGACTTAGAACCCCTTGTTCTAAGGGCCCCTTGGCAAGTGGGTTAAATTTTCATCCTCATTTCCTACTAGCACTCAATAAGAGGGGACGTAAGAGCCACAGTTTGTATTATTGAAGTTTTTTAATGACTCTATTTAGAGCTTTTGTGTTATTTGTTTTAGTTTTAGTTTAATTTGAATGTTTAAATGTGCATTTTATTTCTCTATCTAGTATGTTTATGTTTTAGCATGGTCCACTAACTTTCTTGACTCCATCTAATTTCCGCCTATGATCAATAACTCAAGTGGGAAAAATTGCCCCTCTTAAACAGGTCTGATTTCGTACATTCATGCATTGAACACACCAACACACTCATAATTCCCATACTTGGTCTAGAAATCACTCTTGTATATGTCATCTTCTTTAATGCATACCTGGTGGTATCCTTATCTCAAAACAATCTATGAGAACATTGTTTCTCCCTTAAATTGATCAAATAATTCATCAATTCTCAGCAATGGATACATATTCTTGATGGTCACCTTATTCAACTACCTATAATCGATGCACAACCTGAGAGTATCATCATTTTTCTTCACAAAAAATATTGGTGCACGATGACACACTTTTCCTAATGTACCCCTTGTCAATCATTTCCTTCAACTGGAACTTCAATTCCACTAACTTTGGTGTGCCCATCATGTATGGTACCTTTGATGCTGGTGTTGCCCCATGTACCAAATCAATAGAAAATTCCACTTCCCTATGAGGTAGTAACTCTAAATTCTCTTCTGCAAACACATACTGGAATTACTACAAAACCGGAAACTTCTTCAAGACATCTGCATCCTCAACTTCCTTACCTTTATCACTAAAAATATGCACTACAAATAACGCACTCCCTTTCTTGTGACTGCGCTTTTCCTGCATATTTGTATCCATTGTGAGTGATGTTTACTTTGTCTTACCATGTAATATTCTTTGTTCCCTATTGTCATCCAAGCACTTAATAGCCTTGTCATAAAAATCCACCTTATTCCTATGAAGATACAACTAGTCCATACCCAATACTATATTGTATGATCCCACCGGATGTACATTTAGATATGTTGATGTATGAATACCATTCAATTCAAGTGCATAAGCTCTTACCCAATGATGAACTATTTTCTTTGTACCTGTATCCAACTGCACTAACCAAAATTTTGCATGCACTTATTTATTCAAACCACAGTTATTCACCAGGTCAGGATTAACGTAACTATAATTAGATCAAGGGTCAGTTAAAATATAAAAAAAATTATCACAAAGCTTATCATACATCTCGATAATAGATGCATGATGATTATCTTTCTTGTTATCCAACGATGCATAAATCTCAGGAATACTTTGTCCAACATCCCTCGCTTTTTGTTCCTCCTGAGTACTATAGATCTGTGGTCTACCACCCTGATGATGTGGAAAATATCACCTGCAATGATATTTTCCATAAGTAAAAAATTATAAAGGCTTCTATCACGTACCCTTAATCTACTCCTCATACTGAAATCCATGTCCCCTATCAGATGCATTTCACTTCTTAAGAAGTGTTTCATTCTCTTTGTTACCTGCGTCCTGAGGTCTTGTTCACTTCTTATATCATTTTCCTTTATTCCTTGCATTACCTTTATAATCCTTCTTAGTCTTATATTTGTGCTTTGATTTCTCATAACAATGCTTTAGATTCATGATGGATTCCTCCAATGATCTAGGCTCATCAAACTCAATTTTGGCTTTGAATTCTACTGGAAACCCACTGATGAATCTCTGAATCGTCACTTTCTTCTCCTTCAGATAAGGCACATACCTCAATAACTCCAAGAATATACTAGTGTATTCCTTATCAGTCATAGATCCCATATTTATCTCATACAATTCCTTTTCACTATCATCATAATATCTATCAAAGAGATACTTCTTCCTGAAAAGTCTCTCAAACTCACTCCAAGTTGACTCGACATATTCCCACCAAATGTTTGCTTTACCTTTAAGATTGAAGGTATTTGTTTTTACCTTCATGTTATCTAAGTAATCATGCAATAGAAAGAACTTATTCATCCCAATTAACCATGCTTCTACATCATGTGACTTCTTCATTTCTCCATAAAAGGTAGGTGGCTCGGCTTTCTTTAACACATCTGGTAAATATCCCTTGTCACTCCTCCTGTAAGGATGATAGTGATGATACATCTATGACCAAAACTAGATTAAAGCCCATGTCCACTGCCTCGTCTATCAGGTGTATCCAAGAATCTTCCATCTCTTACCGTGTCACCTCTATCCAACCTCTTCCCCCCATGCGACCTGATACCATATGCTCCATTATTCCTACCCTCCTTCCCATTACTAATTCTAAGTGGTCCTTGTCTCTACAATTATGACAAGATCTTAAGGATGACTGCATTAACATATTCTTGTTTCTCCTATGCCTTATCAAGTCTCTCTTGTGATTGAATGATTTGGTCATTATCTTCTTTTCAACTTTTTATCTCTACCTTCAAAATTCTCAAAGTATCTTCTATGTGGGGAGTAATCATCACCATTTTTCTCATATAATATATAGGGAGAATATTTTGAACTGTATTCTACCATTATGCTAGTCATCTTTGATCGCCTATTCCTACAAGACATGTCATGTCAGCTAAACCAAATTATAAACAAACCAGCGTACCTCGGTATAGTTCATGGGAGGATATCTCATCTGTAATATAAAACATATTAGCACAATACATGTATAATCATGATCATAATATTATATATACATCATATTAATCATTATGCCAATTTACATGCATAATGCCACAATTATAACACTGAATAGGTACAATTCATAACAAACATATCAACGATACGCATGTATAAAAAAATACATATAAACATTATCATGCATTCATAGCAAACACATCCCAACAACAACCTCACCAACTTCTGAATAGAAATACGACAACAATAATTTCCCTTACCATGCATACATAACAAACACATAGACCATGAGCATAATTAACGTATATGAAACTTACATGTACTCACAGAGAATCATTCATCCAAAGAGAAAGGGAAACCAGATATCACCCAATGATAATGGAGCCATGCTCTGATACCACCCTATGGTATTAGATATCACACAAAGGGAATGGAAACCAAACACCACACAAAGAGAATGAAATTGGCTCTGATACCACTCTGTAACACCCTCCTCCCACATTTACCTAAGCTAATCAGTCCACCAGGGTAAAAATATTATGAAGAGTTACTATGATATGATTCAACTCCCCAATTACAGTGAAGGAAGCGAAACCAATAAGACAATACTAATCAGACCTTCCTCAGATGTTATAGAACCATCAGGAGCCAATCAACCCTTCAAGGTGTCCAACCCCTCATACAAATTTCTTTTGGACTGATCTAAGCCCTAGTCGCATTGATGACAAGTCCTCCATGCATCGGAAACCATCCAGTCGCATGCAAAAGCCTACATCTATGTGACTGCATACTTTTCCAAGCAATTTTGTGCCATCGACCCTGGATTCTGAGACACTTTTTTTAGGGCTAGGACTCATGCCTCTTCCCATAAATTCATGAAACTTCCAAAAATGATAAATAACATTGAAATAAGTCTACGAATGTAAACACTTTAACAAGGAATTGACTTGACCCCTACCAGCCATGACAAGAATTTTGTCAAACATATCACAAACATGCAATCTACAGGTCATAATTACACATCTAAGCATAAGGTCTCATACTTATTTGAAAATTATCAATAAGGATTGATTCTTCCACATAATAGTTGCAATATCATATATTAGCTAACACGTCACTCTACTATTCAAAACATGATGAGATCCATAATTCAAGTCTGTCATAAACCATCTTTATAACCATAATATAACTAGGATAATAGAAATTATAGAAAAACCATTAAGATCACATAATAACAAGTACATATACCCATAAAATAAAAGATTAAAAGAGCTCTTATTAACATATGAAAAATAAAACCAAGTCAAGAACTTCCACCTACCACCCGACCATAGATTGGGCTGAATCAATTATCTCTTTCAACTAATCACTCCCCTTCCATATTCCAAGAATGAATGTGGGATCTCAAGGAATAGACCAAACAAAACCAAACCATGGCTTCTAGAGGCCAAACCACCTCAACCCTTAACCAGTGATTCCATCTTGCGGTCATACATCACTAACCATCACCAAAATTGATCTCTTCCTAAGATTTCCAAGGCTCCACCGTGTTTGTTACAACCAGGGCCTCCAGGACTAGTAACTTAACCCATAGCTATCGTTGGGCATCCAGAGTTTTTGTCCAACCAGAGCTTCCAGGAATATTAACTCAACCCACCAAGGGCTCTAGAGCGTTTTTCCAACCAAGGCTTCCAGGACTAGTAACTCAACCCAAGTTATCACAAGGCTTCTAGAGTGTTTTTCCAACTAAGGCATCTAGGAACTAGTAACTCAACCCACATTCATAAGGGACATGAGCACCAACTAGACAAACAAAAGGTAAACCCACAACACCATGGATATATATAAATTTAAAGGCCAGGAAAAACCATTGTCCATACAGGAAATCCTCCATGTCAATGACAGATCACAGCCAAGAAACCACATGCATCTGTCATGCATGCCAAAACTAGCAAGGAAATCAAACATGCAACTTGGCAAATGCAAGAAAAATTGTTGTATTTGTTAATCCTATTGTCCTCTTATGCTTTCCTGCTTTTCCTTTTCCTTCTTGCTCCAAATCCCAAGTATTCCACACTCCACCAAGAGTGCTCCAAGAAAACTCGTGTCAAGAGTATGAGAGAGAGAGAAATTAGAATGATAGTGAAAATTTCTGAAATCACAAAAGCCAGCACTGACCAAAGATGTGAATTGATCCTCATAAGCTTTTTTATCATTGAGGCCTCTATTTTCTTCATTTTCAATTATTTTCCTTCATTTTCCTCCTCACATCCAACATGTGACCTTTCACCTTCCTTTTCTCTAATTTTCCATTATTTTAATAAATAAATTCCACTTTTCATTTCGAAAGCCTTTTCCATTTCCTTTGCAAATTTCCATAGCCATTAATTAATCACAAGTGATCCCCGTCACCATGTTTTTTTCCCAACATTCATCTTGGAATATGTGTCCCATGACTTTGGTTATTAATTTTCCTTTATTAACTTTAATATGTATTTTTGACCAAGGTTGTTACAAAACTTAGCTATGGTTTCAACGATATGCGATGTGTCAGTTGTTGGGTGGTTAAAACAACACCAAACACATACTATATTTAAACATGGCAGTGAGAAATGTGTTAATTAAACAACATTCCATACACCCTATAATATATGGTATTTATAACAAATATTTGAATGCTCACTATATTTAACATATGGTTTTAAAAAAACTAATTTAATATACGGTATAAAGGGTTGGTCACATGTTTGACATGTTGGGCATGGATTAAACCAATGAATTTTATATGTATGTCATATAATATGGTACTATTTTTATAAATTTCAACAAACTTGTTGTAAAATCTGCACAAATTTAAATATTTAAACCCAATTTATTCGACCACCATAGTAACATACAAAGGCTCAGTAGATAGAGTCGGAAGGAGGCCATGGGTCGACGAAAGCAATGACAAATTGGAACCTTGAATGAGCCAAACTCAAACCCTATGGAACAGTAAGCACAGAACCCTGATAGGATACTTCCAGGAGGAATGTTATCATGCATAATCTGTGGAGGAATCTTGAAGATTAGCTGAGGGGCCAAAATTGACAGTGTCATAATGGGGTCAAGTTTGTACTCATTTTAACCAAAATTCCACAAGGATCACAATGGTGCAGTGATTTTTTACATGTAAGTAGTAAATTTCAAGGGTCATGGTAGAAAATTTCCTTTCCCATTAATTGTTGGGTTTGAAGTTTGAGACATCAATGTACCTTTCAAAAGTGGGTCATAAATTACAATCAAAAGTCTTGGGAGAATGAGATGGAGTTGTTGGTGTTGTGATTATTGTGTTTTGAGAAGGTTAATTTCAAGTCACTCTTAGGAATAGAGGTATAATGATATTTTTTTCCATGTACTTGCCTTTATTTTTTATGAGATGAATGAAACGGCCTCCCACTATTGAAACAAGGCCTAGAGACATAGTCCACATTGGACGAACTCTGTTATCAAACTTTTGTGTGCATTATCTTTATGGTATCCTTTATGTTTCTTATTCTTTAAGTATTTGAATATATGGTTTTTACATGCTCTTTCATGTAATTTTGCAAACACAAACTAAAGAAAACATATTGGATCATGTTAGTATCAGAGAAATATTGAATCATTTTTGGTATTAGAGTGGTCTTCTTGCATATGTGAATTGTGAGTGTGAATGATAACTAGATATTGGGCATGCAACACAAAGAAGGAAAATGGAGAATGACAAATATTTTTTTTAAGTTTATTACAATATGGAATACATGGTAGATAAATTGTTTGCATATTATGAGAAGAAGCTGGAAAAGAAGGAAATGAAGAAGAAAGAGAAAGCATAGGAAAATTCTTTGGTAAATGAAGGAGAACCTCCATCTCCACCTTCAAGTGGATTTTCATCATCTTCATCTTCTTCTCATTATTTAAATCATCATCAGTAGAGAATTCAATCAAATAATCTTGAATTGAGGAGACCCCTACAAGAAGTAGAAGAGGAGAAGCATAGATTGCACTTCAATTACAAGCCATAGAAGAGGCCTTGGAAAATTTGAATTGTAATGAAGCCTTATAAAAGCCATCATCACCCACTTCAGAATTGGAAATTGAGGTAAACAGTATCGATGATTCTTCAGTTTCATGTTCTCATTATGATGATGATTTTGGTGCATCTTAAATACACTCCAAATTTGAAGAAGAAATGAAGTCTGAATCAATGCAGGTTAAGGCTACATCACACCATTCCAACGATTGTGATTGTAGGTCATCTCCAAAGGGAGGTGAACATTCCAAAGGAAGAGTTGAGGCAAGCACTCCTTGCCAAATTCACACCAAAGATATTCATTCAAGAAATAAGTTAAATAAAGTAACAAAGGTGGACATCAGAGATCCACATGTTGGAAGCTCCATCTAGAGCTACTCTCAAAGAATGATAAGAAGCTTATGTAAGCACCTATGAATGAACCAATCAATGAAGCAGTTTTACAAGGAATCCATCTACAACAAGAGAGCCCATTAACCTGTTTAGGTAAGATATGGGTAGAATTTTAAAGTAGTTGAGCATGTTGACCATTGTAAATCGCATGTTGCGAAAATATTTGTAAAAGTGATGAGGTGTATAACATCACTTATATATGAAACATAGTGATATTTTGGCCTTTACTTTGATAGCATGGGATATGGTTTTTTTTGTAAAACTTGACCATGTATTTTATCATCTCCTAGCAAGTATGGTCTTGCAAGTAGGGCATGTATTGGCAGCTACACATTTGCATATGGATACAAGTGTTTCCTTCATCATTCCAAGTTACGAAGAACAAAGGTGAAGAAAAGAGAATGTGGTCTCTCAAATGCATTTTTTATGTAGATCAAGGATTACAGTATGATTTATACTTTTAGAGGACCAAAATTCCTTTATTGGGGAGGAATAATTTAGGTGGATCCCTAATGGCATATATAAAAAAATCTTAAATCTTAGTGAAACTAATACTAAATCAAAGAGATCAACGATTTTATTCCAACAATGTGAATGTGCATCAATCTGAGTCTATATGAGAAAATTATTGCAATTTGATTTTTGGACAAAACAACAACAAAAATTCAAATTCAAAGTCAAACTACAGGACACATGGTACCCCTACAAGCTTCCGTGTGGAATCCTAGTAAGCAGGTTGACATGGAAGCTTGGATGAGACATGGCATCATGCAACTAGCTGAGTTGGAACTAGATGGACTAATAATGTGGTGCCACATAACCCAATGGAATGGCACCACGTGGCACCACAATGGAATCCAAAAGGGCCCATGCACCCAAGTTAATGAACGGTGGTCCAGTTCACAAGATTCAAACCCCTACCTAGGTAAAACAAATCCAATTTCAAAACATTTATCTAAAATGAGTAGTCGTTAACACCAATGGAAAAACAACTATTTAGATAGGTGTCGATTTTAAAACATATATAGCAGGACACCATGATTGGTGGAACCGCAAACCCACACCCCAAACTTAACAATGGTTTCAACGTTATGTGATGTGAAATTCTTTGGGTGGTTAGAATGACACAAACCACATACCATATTTAACCACGATTGTGAGAAATGTGTTACTTAAACAATGATCCACTCACCATATAATATATGGTGGTTATCACAAATATTTGAATGCTCACCATATTTAACGTATGGTTTAAAAAAAAAAAAATATAATATGTGGTACAAAGGGTTGGTCACATGTTTGATATGTTGGGCATGGAAAAACCAATGAAATTTTATATGTATGCCATATCACATGGTTCTATTTTTATAAATGCAAACGAACTTATTATAAAATCCGCCCAACTTTAATTATTTAACCCCAATTTATTCAACCATTAGAGCAGCATACGAAGTCTCAATAGGGGGAGACAAGAGGAGTCCATGGGACGACAGGCAGAACGACGAATTGGAACCTCAAATAAGCGGAGCTCAGACCCCGTGGAACCCTGGTGTAACGGTTCTAGGATGAATATTACCATGTAGAATCTATTGAGGAATATTGAAGATTCCTTGAGGGCCTAGAATTAACAGTGTCAAAATGGGGTCGAATTTATACTCATTTTAACCAAATTTCACAAGGATTTCAACGGTGAAGTTAGATTTTACATCTAAGCAATGTATTTTAGTGTTCATGGCATAAAATTTCCTTTCTCATTAATTATTGGGCACGAAGTTGGAGACAACAATGCACCTTTCAGAAGTGGGTCATGTTTATAGTCAAAAGTCTCAAGAGGACGAGATGGACCTGCTGGTGTTGTGATTATCATGTTTTGAGAACTAAAATTTCAGGTCACTCCCAAGAATGGAGGTATAATTATGTATTTTTCCATGTATTGACCTTTCTTTTTTATGAGATGAATGAAGAGGCCTCCCCACTATTGAAATGAGGCCCAAATACGTAGTCCACATTGGACGAATTCTGTTATCAAACTTTTCTATGCATTATATTTATGGTCACCTTTATGTTTCTTCTTCTTTAAGTGTTTACACATATGGTATTTACACGATCTTTCATGCACTTATACTAACATCAACCGAAGAAAAGATCTTGGATAATGTTGGTATTAGAGGAATACCAGATCACTAACAATGATGTAGAAGATGAAGAAGAGAAAGTGGAGATTGAAAATGTATTAATCAATTATTTGAAATATCTTAAGAACACAAAGGAAGAAAATTACGGGCTCAAGGAAGAAGTCAATTAAAAGCAACAGGAAATTGATGTAGTTATTGTAGAAACTAGCAAACTTAACAAAAAAATGAACGATGATGATCAAAACGATAATTCCATCAATAAAAAGGACCAATAAATTTCTCATCTAATGTATCATCTCAAAGAAAAGTATAAAGTTAGATAATACCTTTGTAACTATTTTAAATAATAGAAATCATGTATGAAGATCCAACTTGAAGATTCCAAGAGAATCGAAGAAGAAAAAAAGTGTCAGATTTAGAAGAGAGAATAGGATTGCATGAAACGAGAAGAGGAAATTGCATCCTCAAGAGAGAAAGTTGACATGATAAAAAAAAAGGATGGATAGAACGCAAATTTTTGATGATATTATTAATTTCTATATATCTCCATGTATCAAAATAGGTATTTGTTATGTTTGAAAATTGTCATTTAAAAGAGAGTCAAGCTCCAAGACGCCGCCGATAAATGACAACAAGTTTCCTCAAAGGTCAAATCAAGGGTAGGAGAAAGTTGTAAATCTTGCAACTCTATGAAGAAATGTTTAAGTAGTCAAGGATCATCAAAGGGTTGTACCTCCTTCAGGATGGAACATTCACAGAATATCTTCTAGACAATCCATCTCATCCAGGTATCCTAGCATGTTTAATGGTTATTAATTTTCATGTTCTAACTTTGGGCATATGGCTAGGGACTACAGTATGTATAACAAGGTTAATTCTCAATAAAATCCCAGAAGCAAGCTTGCAAGATCAAAGGATCAATTTCAAAATAATTATGCTAGCAAAAATTACATGTCATCTACTTCATCATTCATGTCCACTATAGAATTATTCAAGTGCCATCACTATGGCCATATTTTTTGTGATTGCAAAATGGGATGGAACTCCCTAGGAAAGATAATTCAAAGATCAAGTACAAGAAAGTTTGGAGAAGAATGTGGCAACAAGCAGATCAAGAGAATGAAGATGTCCCAATGATTATGTTCTTAGGATTTGTGAAGTCAAAACATTGTGATGATTCCACGAGGAAAGATGGCAAGGTTTAAGATGATCCAACTACAAATTTGGTTTCTACCTTGTTATGAATACTACATTTGAAGACTCCCTGTCTAATGAATGGTGAATAGGGTGAGTCTTTTTAACAGCAATAGCACCTTCAGAGATATACCATTATATTGGTTGGGATATAATATATGATAGATGGCACAATTATTCATATCAACCTTCAGCATCATTAGTAGCTTCAGTAGAATAACAGTTTCATTTGAAAATTTCATGAACAGGATTTTAGAAAAGAATGTGGCAATTCATGAGGATCATAACATGTCAAAAGTAGAGCAACAACCTATTGTAGGAAGAAAAAAAAATTCATTTTTCAGGGGAATCAATAGTATGTTGCAGAAAATTAGGCATCTTGTTAGGGGGAGTCACCATTTTCCATGATGTCAAAGGGGGAGAGAAATTAGGAGAAGAAGATCAAGACATGAAGTCATCGGGAGCAGTAATGGCAGGAGGAATATGTGTTGCCATCAATGACAAAGGGGGATATTGTTGAATGGTGTTGTCATTGATGTCAACATCGATCATTGAATGCTCTTTGTTACACAATAATTTTTCACCATGCTCACTTCCCGTCCCTAATACTGAAGTGCCCCGTGACAGACCTTGTGAAACGTTTCCACCATGGGAAAATATGTAAATACATCCCCTAAAGACTCAAAGAAAACTGACTTGGAATATTATTGAAGGAACTTGGTCAAAACCCTAGTTTTTTAGGTCAGCATGTTTCCTATTTTCATGCTCACGTTGATGTCATATTGAAAATTATGGCTTAGCGCTGCTAGTGCCCTTATTTCTTGGAAAACCATGTTGATCCCTTTCTAGCAGTGTTTCCTCAAATGGAGGAGAAGCTTTGGCCTCTATAAGTTCCAAGGCGGCAAGTTGGTTGTCAAACAATGGTGATAGAGTCACACTCTCTGATTTTAGAGCTTTGATAACATCCATGGGGGTTTATCCCTTAGAAAGTGGACCTTCCTCCTCCTTTCATGGGCTCCCAATCTCTTCTCCCTTCCTATAAATTGGTCCCCATCCTTCCACTACTAGTTGGTCATTTTTGGGCTAGTATGAACTTTCGTTCCCTTTACATTCTTGCACTGTGATAATTCCTAAGTTGTTTGGGAGAAGGAATTATTTAGAGATTCAATGAAGGACTTGGATTATCACCAAAGGGATGCCTCCAACATCAAGGACTGGGTTGTAAGCTCTTCCTTTTACATTTATCAATAAAATATCTGATGTTTGCTTTCTATATTTGTCTAAACTTTTATGAAAATATTTGGGTGCTCCTTGATCTTCTAAATAGCTAATGATTAATTATTATTGTGTATTGGATTACATTTTTTGTTGCCTCTTCATCATTCACAGGTATTTTTGTACCACCAGTAGCAAGGAGCGAGCCTAAAAGGATCGTGGATCAAGGTCATCACCAACGGGTTCTAAAATAGCATCAGGAAAAAGGTACCTCTATCTCTTTTCTTGTCACATTTTGAATATTGGCTAAGAAATATTTTCATTAGAAAGTATCTCAATTTTCTAGACCCACTCTAGGGCTAGACAAATCCCCTTTGTCCATGGAGGGGATTTATCTTGACAACAGAATTGGTGACTCCATTGGGGCTTTAGCCTATTAGCCTTCCTTTCCTGGGTTGATCTCTGATTAGTTTGACTAATCACTGAGATCTAAGTCTATTTAGGTCTCTATAGTTTTGCATAGAGTTTTATTTTTGGTTTAGAGTGTCAGTTCTAGGTTCCTACTTCGACTTGTATTTCTTTTCCTAAGCATTCCTTGACCAGCGCGCCTTTTTAAAGAAACAATCGCGCTACTAGCACGGATATTTATAAGTATAGTCAGGCTGAAAACCTTGTCTTTCACTTTCTCCTTGTGCTGGTACAGTTTTGTAGACCAGCACTCTTTTTTCTATGCAAAGTAGCGCTGCCAACGTGGGTTTGGGGGTCTAAAGTGGCGCTGAAGACCTTGTTAGCGCGGTTTTGCTATGAAAAGTAGCGCTGACCTTTAAATTTGAGACTTTGGGGGGGTTTTGCTAAAATTTCTAGTGTTTCCTGATCTCTAAGGTCATACTCTTGTTGTGTGTGCATTAATTTTTGTCTTTTGGTGTTATTTTCTTTGTGGTGTGCAAAAATCCATCCTATACTTGAGTGGTAAAGGTGAATTTTGGTTGAGTCTTTGATTCTTTGAGTCAATTAAAATTATTATTTGTTGCTTGTGTGTTGGGAAGGAATAAATTTTTGATGTTGATTAAGTATTATTAGTTCTTTTGAGACCATAAAAGAAATTTATTTTGCATTCATTTAGTTTTCATCTCAAAATTTACTTTTTGTTAAAGTGCATTAGATCAGATTGCATTGAAAAGTCATTTTTTAGATCTATCATTGAACTCGGATTACATTGCTTAATGATTGAAATATAAGAGGTGCATTAAGTAGGTTCTCATTCCATCTAAAATTGCATTGAATGCATTCTTATTCATCAAAAATTAAAAGGAAATTTTGCATAGATTATAGTTGCATAGTTTTCAGGAAAAAGAAAATTGTGCATAGATTATAGTTGCATAGTTTTCGAGAAAAGGAAATTTTGCATAGATTACAATGCATAATTTTCATCTTTGAATTCTTTGACTTGAATTAGGATATTGAAAGTGAACTGGATTAGGAAAAGCTTCATTTTTTGCCGCGTAAATGTTTGAAACTCTTCCCTAAACTAGATAGCATTCATTGAATTGAAAGAGTTCTTTTCTCATGCTAGTTTCATTATAGGTATTCAGGTGACATCGTTTTGGGCCATGAAATTGAAACTTTAATCAAGATAAACTTCAAATGAAATCCAATTAACCTAAGGATCATTTGAAATTAACACGAACATTTAGAGGTCTAGGCTAGAGACATGTTCCGACATTGTAAAACATCGGAGTTGTCGCTAACGGTCTGTGTTACAATCCAGGGGTGATATCTTGTCCCACATATGGAAGTATATTGATGTATGATAAGTATATATGGTGCTCTCATCAAACTCTTACACATTAGACAGCACTACCACAGACTGGACTCGCACGTACCATCGTGAATATTTTGGGAGACACCATTAGGTTGCAAGCCTGCCTTAGGTAACTGAGTCGGCTGCCTTATAGACGTGATACATCGAATGCAACATTTGAGGAGATTGGATATCATACGTTAAGTCCTTGGTAAATTTATTTTCTAAGGTTTATATTGCAGTTCATGAATACCTGGTAATCCTTTATGCCTATTTCACCCTTATTTATTTATTTTGTGTTTAATTTCGAAAATTTACTGCCCACGGAAAAACATATTACCTGTGCACAACTCCTAAAATATCTTAGGTTTAGACCAATGGCAATAGTTCTTGAGTTTACCAATCAGAGAATCCTTTCAGATGGGAAGCCTAACCCTTTTCCTTCTTTTGTAAATGTTGGTGCTCCATATATGGCAATGTTGTCCCTCCCAGGATTAACTTTCCGTTTGCAAGTTTGGTTATTTTCAACCCCCATGGTTCAAAATTTCCAAGCTGCTTCTCAACCAAATTCACCTCCACCTAAACAGTGTCAACCTCATGTTGATCCTAAAGTTGATCCCTTGCCTTCTTCGCATGTTTCTTCACCTCGTTCTTCCCCTTCTCCTTTTGAAATTCTGAATTATAGTAACCAGGAAGCTAAGAAGAAGAAGAAAAGGATGAAGAAGAAGAAGAAAAATAAGCAAGGGGAAACCAAAAGACCATTGATACTGATGCAAATGATGTTGAAAAACCTTCCACTTCGTCCCGCAAAGTCAAATTCCCTTGCAAGCTATGTAAGGGTGACCACCTTTTGAGAGATTGTATTGGAATTCCTAGGATATTAGAAGTATGGTCCACCGACTCAAATTGGCCTTTGGAGATCATGCTAGTAACAAACCCTCAAGTAGTGATAATAAGGCCCATGGGAAAAAGGGTAAAGTAAAATTTCCCTATAGGTTATGTCAAGGGAATCATCCCATTCACCTTTGTCCGTTTATGGATGAAGCCTCAAAAGCATTGGATAATCTTACAACTTCTCAGCCCTGTCTTCCTGTTGGTTGTTTTAACCTTTCCTCTGATCCTTTGCTATTTTATCAAGTGATCAATCAAAAGTCATATTTGGTTGATCCCACTCTCTTCAAAATTGAATCCCATGAGTGCATTCCCGACCAACCATTGGCTGAGAAAAAGGTTGACTTGATTTCACCTTCAGTTGATCAAGTCTTTCTTGCAGAGAGTGAACCTCATACCACTCAGGTTATTTTTGTTTCTTTAGATTCACATAGATTAGGGTAAAATTCTCCCATTCCCACGGCACCCCCTCCAAGTAGTTTAGTCACTTTTTTATTAAAGTTTATTGGCAGAATACCATCTTCCTTCTTACGTGCCCTTTGAGATCACAATACAAGCTTATAATGTGGTCGTACCTAGCACAATAATAGATGAAGGTGCATATATTAGTATTATGTCTTGAACTACTTGGAAAGCTTTAGGTTCTCCACAACTTGTGCCTGTTACCCAGAATTTGTTAGCTTTTAACATAGAAACCATTAAACCGTTAGGGATCCTTCCTAAGTTTCCTATTACTCCGGGAGGAAAGACTATCTATATAGATGTGATGGTTTTCCAAGGCCCCTTGGATTTTAAATTACTCATTGGGCATGATTATATTTATGTCATGGGAGCTCTTACCTCTTCTCTCTTTTGGATGATGTGTTTCCCACATGAAGGAATAATTGTTGCCATTTTTCAAATTTCATTTGTTGGTCCTAATTTGGCTCCTAGTAAACCATCATCCCTTAATGGTACTTACATGCAAATGGTATCTTCCCCGCCACATGTTTATTATGTGGCAACTTGTTCCATGCTTGCGTCCACTGATGATCTAGTCAGTGATATACTGCATCATGTGTTGGGGGCATTGGACCCCGATTTCCAGAATGTTGTTCACCCATATGATGAGAACCTCTTGGAAGCCACTACCTCTTATGGGCCATGATTAGATGTTTGGAGAAAAGTTCATTTTCTTGTGTCAAGCTCCTTAAAAAATGAAACAAGGTCTGCAGCGCAGAGTTCCTTTTCTTGTGTCAAGCTCCTTAAAAAATGGATCAAGCTCTTGGAGAAAATTCCCTTTTCTTGTGTCAAGCTCATTAACTAATGAAACAAGGTATTTGAGGATAGTTCTTTTACTATGTCAAACTCATTAAAAAATGAAACAGGTCCCCATGAGGATATTTCTTTTACTGTGCCAACCTCGTTAAAAAATGAAACAAATCCCCTTCCAATTCGAGTCTTTGACTAGATCTTGTAAAATCTGAGTCGAGTCTTTCACTTGATCTCGTAAATGAATATGCATTCCATTCATCTATTAGTAACCAGTAGTCTACTTAGATGAATGAGATGAAGCTTAGGGGCATGTATCTCGAATTGAGTCACCATGATGGGGGCATGCCAACTTATTCCAAGCATAGTTTTTCTCCGTTCCAAGCTTGTGTAAAAATGAAACCAATTCCAAGCATACTTTGTCTTCGTTTCAAGCTTGTGTAAAAATGAAACCAATTCCAAGCATAGTTTCCCATGTTTTCAAGCTTGTGTAAAAATGAAACCATCCTCATTCTACCTCTCGTGATTGCCCTTTTATCTACCTCTTTTGCTAGATGAACCTTGGTTTTCTCATTCCATCGTCACCTTTTACTTGGCTGATCGTATAGTCTCAATTGGTTATTTTACCATTTCCTGGGGAACTGCTACGATGAGTGGTCTTGTTAGCCAACCTCTTGACCTTTGCATGTTTTGAGCAGTTCCACCATGACCAAAACCAGTTTCTACCGATTATACCACTCGTTCCTCTAGGAGGAGTCCTCTTTCAGCTCTTTTCAAAATCCCAAAATATGAAAATATCGTCAAGTACTTTTCATTTCAAACTTTTTAAATTAAATGAATTGACGTAGTCTCAATATATCTTTACCCCTTTTTTGGGTTGAGATTAACTACTTATGAAAAAGGAATACCTTGATCGAACATGGTCAAGAGTTTCTCTCGAATATTGTTTACTACCATTTCAGATTCGAGAGACGATTTATGAAAAGGGACATTATGGAGTTTTCTTTTCGTTTCTTTTCAAACTCCTTAAACATGAAAAGTTACCAAGTTACTTTTTCGTCGGACTCGTTAAATATTACATGACGAAATACTTGCCAACATGACGAGACTGAGTTCCTCCTTCCTAGGGCTCGTTAAAATTACTAGGATGGATTCATTTGAATAATGAACTTATACATTCATCATATGTTATCCTCTTCACAATGGCTATTAAAAATAAATAGGTACTCATTAACATGACACTCACCTATATTTTGTGTCGGGTTGAGGATATCCTCCATTCATCATTTTGCTAGATTTGTACATTGGGTTCATTGAGATCACGCTGAAGACCCTGGATCACATTTCATTGTGATCCAAGTTGCAGGGAGTTATTGAGTATTCATGATTGTATACATGATCCTATATATACTGATGGTTGTTTCCATACCGCAGATCCATTTCTATGATCTCTTTAGGCGGATAACTGCAACCATGTTGTAGCTTAATGTATTGTTTGATTCCTAGTGAAAAATTATGTGATTATGCATATTCATACCAGAGATGTCTTATATTCTAATATGTTTGATTTGGAAAGTTTCTTGGTGGTGATCCTGAAGTGCCCCATGACAGACCCTGTGCAGTGTTTCCACCATGGGAAAATGTGTAATGACATCCCCTGAACACTCAGAGAAAACTTCCTTGGAAGATTATTTAAGGAACTTGGTCAAAACCCTAGTTTTTTGGGCTAGCACATTTCCTAGTTTCATGCTTGTGCGGATGTCATATTGATAGTTTTGGCTTACCACTGCCAGCGCCCTTATTTCTTAGAAAACCGTGTCGATCCATTTCTAGCACTATTTCCTCAAATGGAGAAGAATCTTCGACCTCTAGAAGTTCCAGGGCGATGAGTTGGTTGTTAAATGGTGGTGATAGAGTTGAACTCTCTAATTTTAGATCTTTGATCTCATCCATGGGGGTTTTTCCCTTAAAAAGTGGACCTTCCTCCTCCTTTCATGGACTCCCAGACTCTTCTCCCTTCATATAAATTGGTCCCCATCCTTCCACTACTAGTTGGTCATTGTTGGGCTAGTTTGAACTCTTGTTTCCTTTACATTTTTTCACTGTGATAATGCCTAAGCTATTCAGGAGAAGGAATTCTTTAGAGCTTCGGTGAAGGACTCATATTTTCACCAAAGGGAGGCCTCCAACATCAAGGCATGGGCTGTAAGCTCTTCCTTTTATATTGATCAATAAGACATCTAATGTTTTCTTTCTATATTTGTCTAATATTTTATTGAAATATTCTAGTACTCCTTGATGTGCTAGATAGCTAGTGTTTAATAATTATTATGTATTGGATTGTGTTTTTTGTTGCCTCTTGATCATTCATAGGTATTCGTGTGCCACTAGTAGCAAGGAGCGAGCCTAAAATGATCATGCATCAAGGTCATCACCAACAGGTTTGAACATAGAATTAGGAAAAAGGTACCTATATCTCTTTTCTTGTCACATTTTGAATATTAACTAAGAAAGCTTTGCATTAGAAAGTATCTCAAGTTTCTAGACCCACTCTAGGGCTAGATTGAAAGCCTCTATTCGTAGATGGGATTTATCTTGACAACTCTCTTAATATTTTTCTAGATTGGATTAGTTGGAAGCTCCAAAGGAAGAAGCCCCTCGAAAACCCATGAAGCCCCATGCTTTTTGAAGCATTTGGGGATGAATATCAAGGATATTGAGCTCAGGATCATACTTGTTGGATTCTCCTTGTCATGTTGATTTTGATGGTATATTTCAAGCCAAGATATCCCTCAAATTTTGAGGGATATCGTTGCTCAATGGTGATGCACCCACCTTGTGGTCAAAAGCCCCAAACAATGGATGATGTGGAAATCTATCATTGGTCACTAAAAATTAAATTAAGTTGTGTTTTTGCAAAATAATTTGTGGAGGGTTTCAAATATATTTTTAAATTAAAAAAAAAATAAAAAAAAAATGCACTTACATAAAATTTATGGTTCAACTCTTCCCTCCAAAAGGAAACAACCTCAAGATTTGGCTCCAAGTTCTAATAAATTAAAAATTTTAATTTCAAAAGTTTATGGAGGTTGGATATCCTCCTAGATACATCTAAGGTATCTATAAAAATATAATCAATTCATATCCAAGTGGTAATAACAAGAATTGGCTCATTGCTCTGGATTAGCCTTCATCCAGCATTGTCTTGATCATATCCTAAGAAGGTCGAAGAAGGGTTCGATAAGGGTTTCTACTCCATTTGTTAAAGCAAGTGAATTTTTCACTTCTCTCAGAAAGGATATTTTTCATTGAATATTGTTGAAGATCTGAAAATGTTCTTCCGTTTATGGTCTACGTTCTTAAATTTTTGTAAGGGTTTTGTTGATAGTTTTTGCAACATCTGAAGTAGCTCGCTAGAGGTACTGTGTGAAATAATTGAGACCATGTATAAGTCATTTATTTATTCCTTGGTTGCTAAAATTCACACATATTCTCCCTTAAACAAGCATCTGATTTCAAAATTCATACCAAAAACATTTCTGGCAAGTTCGTAAACCAATGTGTCATTAAAGTTTCAACCTTGTTCCTGAAGCAGTAAATTAACAACCTCAGCCCTCTAGTTTAATATTTTGTACACATTTCAAGAAGTTCAAATATCCCATGTTTCATTGTTGAAGACTTAGATTGATCACTCTAGCATTTGCAACTTTGTGATTGTGTGATCTAGAACAATTTGTGGATCAATAGTAGTCAATTCTTCAAGATGTATCTAAACAATCTATTACTAAATGTTTCTATTTTCCTCAAGGCATAACCAAGGTAGTATTTAAAGATTTAGAACATTTTATAAGCATTTATTTCTTGACATAATTCATCTTGGTCCTCAAAATGAGATACCCGTCATACATTTGAACCATACCATTTTATTTTTATTTTTATACACACCATACTCTTGTTGAGATATATGAACAAGACTTCATTTCTATATAAGAAGAAACCATGATATCAAAAGGATTTAAAGAATGTGTCTTGGTCAACTTAAGAAGATGCATCAAAGGTTGAAATTGGAGGCACATCTCATGCACGGTAAATTAAAGAAATTCACATGGTGTGTCTACAATGTGATTGTTCTATGTGTCTTCTATGAAGATATCTATAGTCTCTCTTGCCAAGATTTTATGAGAGTCTTGACGTGGATGAGAATTGTAGCTCATATAATCTTGAGTCGTCACTTTCTTCAAATATTTGGTTGCGAAGGACATGATATTAGGTATATACAACAAATACAACAGTAAACCAATGCTTTCTATAGGTGATAATGATTGCGAAAGAAAATCCAAGTACGGACATATAAGTATAGCTAACTCTACACAATATGGGGTAGATATAAAAGAAAAATGAGTTATCAATTTGACATTATAATTTGACATGAACAAGGTGAAAATCCTCATGAGACAACAAGTCGATGAATACAATATATAGATGTCGAATTATTCTTTCATATGTGTATTGGCCAACATACTACTGATTAATATTCGATGTTTAATTTCTATAAAGTTTCATTTTGTGGATTAAATAGTCAACCACAAAGAATACAATTTGTATCACCAACACCAGATATTGTGTAATTTGTAGATCGGTGCCTGGAAAGTATGAAATTGTATAAAAACTAAGTCAGTATATGTTTATGGGTTAAATGTTGACTTAAATTAAAAATTGGAAAAAGCACTACTCAAAGAAGGTTGTAGTGATTATCGTGATTGTGTTTGGTAGAGTTCACACCCATTACGGTTTGATGTATATGTTGGGAACATAGGTTTTTTTGTACTTGGATAATATGGGTTTGATACTTTTAATGTGCTAAGTGTGTTGATGATAGTGACTTTGCAGGACTATTTATGGTGTTGTCATTTTACTAGCATATGATTGAACTAAGTAGTTAGGGTTTTGAGATAGTAGTGTTATCCATGACAACAATTTGGTTGGTCTTAAGTTAATTAGGTTGAGTCACTTAGGGTTGAATAAGGTCTTTTGAATTTTTAAATTTTTAAAAATGTACATATGTGGTGGTCTTAAAGGTTATCATTAAGGTCATAGGTTTCAATGTCAAATAAAAATCCCAAAAATATCTCATGCATAAGTGAAATTGGTTATTTCATGTAAATTTGGCACTTTTACCCAATTCCGTAGCGAATTCAGTGTAAACTGGTTAGAATTCACTATGAAACTGCCTAATCCCCTGTTTTTCCAACATTATGAAATTTTAGTCTTTTGGGGGCATTAAACACATTAAAGGAGGTATTTGTGTCATCAAATGAGATCAGGAATATCATTGGGCCTTTTGTTTAAGGGGGCAGCTCAACAGTCAAACTCCATGTCGATAACAACTCATCAAGTCAACAATGTTGTAATTCAACAAGAAAATGCAACACACACACACACTAGTGTGGGACCACCGGTGACACAGTGATGGTCCTAGCGATACATTAGTGTGCAACCAATTTATTAAATAAATTGGAAAATTAATTGTAATATTATCTCATAACAACTTGTAATAGTTAACTAAGTGTGATAGACTTAGTTAGCTCAAGAATTTCGAGTTGAGGGTCTAAGGATAGGCATGTGGAGTGATTATATTATTAGCAGGGTCCAGTTGCAGTTGTAGCACTAGTGTAGTGTGGGTGGGATCAATTAACTCACAATAATTGAGTTAATTTCAGTTTAAGTAGTTCTAACTATTTGATGAGTTAGTGGAATATCAAGTGAATTAAAATAGATTTAATTCACCAGTAGTGGTATACCAAATAACTGGTGATTCACTATTTATAGTTGCATGCATGCTAATTCTGGTGGATACCCAGTTGAGACAAAGGTTCAAGGCTAGTAAACTATCAATTGTATTTTAGGCGAACTTCCCAGGTGCAATTATAAAACCATGAGAATACCATGATGAACTACACAATAAAGGAAGGTTGAATTTTCTATTTAATAGGGGTTTCATTCTCTAGGGATTGCTTAAGTAGGGTAGGCTGAGGGTAGGTTGATAATTGGCTATGTATTTTTCCAATTTTGCCTAGATCAGTGTGAAACAATTGGTAGAGTGTATGAGGTTATGGTGATCACAAATACCTTGTATTGTTCCATGATTCCTTGGTTGATTATACAATAAATATGGAGGGGTTTTGAGAAGTTGTTTTCCTCAGGCATATATGTTGTTTTGTATTGATTTAATTATTTCTCTTACTTGCATTTGATTGAGCGATCGTGTTTTATATTCCACAAATATTGTAGAAGGATAAGTATCTTGTTTTAGTACATTACATGATCAGATTGAATCCATTGGTGTAATTTCTACATGGCATCGGAGATGTGTTAGAGATTTTCTACTTGGTATCAGAGCGCCAAGAATCACAATAGTGGAGAAGAAATTGAGTTTTTGTTGTACAGTATTCAAATTTTCAGGTACTTTCTTTGGAGCTATAAGCAGATCAAGATGTCTTTCAATGGCTTGAGACCCGAATATGCACTCAAGGGCAGTTTGAATTATATTACATGGAAGGACAGGATGGAGGCAGAGTTGGAGGACAATGGGTTGAAGGAATTCATAGATAATGATATTCCCAAGCTCGCAACAGTAGATGCCCAACTTCTTGATGCATGGCAGAAGAAGGTAGAAAAGTCGAGGAGGATCTTGTTAGAGAGAGTTCGAGATCATATTGTCTCAAGTCTCCATGGAAAGGAAACTCCATATGCTATGTGGAAGGCCTTGACAGATATGTTTCAAAGCAGTAGTGACCATAGAAAATTGGCACTCAAGGACAAGATCAGGAAAATCAAAATGGAGAAGGGCAACACAATCCAAAAACACTTGACCAAGTTCACTCAATGTCGAGATGAGCTTGGAAGTCTTGGGATTACTGTAGTTGATGATGAATTTGTGAGCCTAGCACTTCTAGGCCTTCCCAAGTGCTAGAATAGTTACCAAGACTCTATGAATGGGAGGGATAATTTACCATATTGGGAGTAACTATGGTTAGATTTAGTACAAGAAGAGTTTCAACGGAATACCAGGGATGGATCCTCATCCAAGACTGCTGATGAGGAAAATTGTGCCTTGGCCGGTAAGGAAAATAAGGGGAATGGGAGGAAGTCCCATTCCAAATCTAAGACCGGAAAAGAAGGCAAGAAGTGTGATATGATAAAGGTCAAATGTTTTCACTTTCACGATCATGGACACTAAGCCACAAATTTTCCACAAAATAATAAGAACAACAAGAAAGCTCCAGGAGCTACAGTGGGTGAAGCTTTGGCCTCACAATTTGAGTTGGACTTCTCTTTTATCACATGCATGACGTCAAATATGATGGCATATATGTGGTACTTGTATAGTGGAGCATCTTTCCACATTACAGGAAACAAAGAAATATTTAGTAGCTTGGAGGAGAAGGATATTCATATTCACACCGAGATGGGTGATGATGGGAGGTATAGCGCTACCGGGATCAGCACGGTTACTTTCCAGAGACAATATCGAGATGAGCTTGGAAGTGTTGGGATTACTGTAGCTGATGATGAATTGGTGTGCCTAGCATGAGCTTGGAAGTGTTGGGATTACTGTAGCTGATGATGAATTGGTGAGCCTAGCACTTCTAGGCCTTCCCAAGAGCTAGAATAGTTACCAATACAATATGAATGGGAGGGAAAATTTACCATATTGGGAGTAACTATGGTCAGATTTGGTACAAGAAGAGTTTTAGCAGAATACCAAGGATGGATCCTCATCCAAGACTGATGATGAGGAAAATTGTGTGTTGGCCGGTAAGGCAAATATGGGGAAGGGTAGGGAGTCCCATTCCAAATCTGAGACTGGTAAATAAGGCGAGAAGCGTGATATGATAAAGGTGAAATTTTTTCACTTTCATGGCCATGGCCACTAAGCCACAAATTTTCCACAAAAGAATAAGAACAATAAGAAAGCTCCAAGAGCTGCAGCGAGTGAAGCTTTGGCCTCACAGTTTGAGTTGGACTTCTCTCTCATCACATGCATGACGTCAACGATGATGGGATCTATGTGGTGCGTGTATAGTGGAGAATCTTTCCACATTACAGGAAACAAAGAAATATTTAGTAGCTTGGAGGAGAAGGATCTTCGTATTCACACTGATATGGGTGATGACGGGAGGTGTAGCGCTACCGGGATCGGCACAGTTACTTTTCAGAAACAATCAGGTAAACCTTTCTTATTAAAAGATGTCATGCATGTACCAGGCTTGAAAAATAATTTATTTTTAGTTTCTATGTTGGATAATCTTGGATATGATGTGGTTTTCAGTGAAGGAAAGGCATTCCTTCATCATAAAGCCACAACACGGGTAAAGAAGATTGGGTTTCATGTGAATAACGTATACAAACTTGATGTAGATGGTTGTGCAGCATTGAGCAGTAAAGCAGGGAAGGTGGTGAACCGGGATATAGGTGAGTTATGGCACAGGAGATTGGGCCATCTACACCACAGTGCTTTGAGGATCATGCAGCAGATTTCTACAACTCTTCCAAAGGGTACTCTTGCGTAGATAGAAACATGCAAGGGATGTACAGGGATGTACCATGGGGAAGTATACTAAAGCCACTTTTCATGAGAAGGAGAACTAAGAAGTGGCAAATCTTGAGAGAGTTCACTCATATATGTGTGGACCATTCTCTACACCTTCCACATCAAAGCACAGGTATTATGTGATTTTTGTTGATGATTTTTCTAGAAAGTGTTGGATCTTCATTCTACAAAATAAAGATCAGGTGTTCTCCAATTTTTGTGATTTCAAAGCACTGGTAGAGAAAGATATGGGAAAGAAGGTGAAGGCTCTAAGGAGAGACAATGGTGGTGAGTATATATCTAATGAATTCAAGAAATTTTGTGCCAAATAAGGAATTCAGAGAGAATTGATTGTACCTCATAACCCACAACAGAATGGGGTTGCAGAAAGAAAGAACATATCAATTTTGGGAGAAGTACAAGCTATGTTACATGATCAAGGCCTACCATTTCATCTTTAGGAGGAGGCATGCAACATAGTGGTATTTGTGAAAAACTGGAGTCCTTATCAGACACTTGGCATGGCTACGCCAGAGAAGGATTTTTCAGGTAAGAAACCAGATGTTTCATATTTTAAAACTTTTGGCTCATCTATCTATTTTCATGTGACCAAAGATGCCAGGAAGAAGCTAGAACCAAAAATAGAGGTTGGGATATTTTTTGGGTACACTGATACTCCCCAAAACTATCGGGTGTATTTGACAGCTAACAGGATGAAAGTTGTCAAGAGAGATGTTAGATTTGATAAGGATAAAGCCATGTGATTTTCCCTTGAGAGGGAGCTTGACTTGCATGCAGATGAGGAACTCTTAGTTCCAAAGGATGAACATCAGGATGTGGAGCAGCCACAAAATGAGGATCATGGAGTGGAAAAAACCACTCATGTATATCCATACACCAAAAATGGTAGGAAACGCACCAGAGATGCTAACAAATTGATGCTAGATGTGACAAAGCTTGTAGGAGCACCTACATCATAGTGCAGGCAGAGAAGGTCTCCAAACAGGTAAACTGGATACATGGCTCTTATGAGCGAGTGTATTGTGACAGAACCATCCTCTTTTGAGGAAGCAGTGCAGTAGCTAGCATCGATTGATGCCATGGTTGAGTATGAGTTTATTATTAGAAACAGTGCATGGGAAGTGGTCCCAAGACCAGTGGGGAAGTCATTGGTTGGATCTAGGTGGATCTACAAGGTGAAGCAGGCAGCAGATGGGAGTGTGGAGAAGTACAAGGCTATATTTGTGGCTCGGGGATTCTCACAGGTAGAGGGGATTGACTATGAGGATACTTTTGCACCGGTTGCAAGGTACTCAATGATTAGATCTATCCTTGCACTCTCAGTGTATATGGGATGGCAGATACATCAAATGGATGTAAAGACAACCTTTCTCAATGGAGTTATTATGGAAGAAGTATACTTTGAGTAGCTAGAAGGTTTTGAGACCTTTGATAGGAAGTCGCATGTGTGAAGACTCAAGAGAGCATTGTATGGGCTGAAGCAAGCACCTCGTTCTTGGTGCACCAAGATCGACATCTATTTCACTAGGTTTGGCTTCACAAAAAGTGAATCAGATGCGAACCTATATCATATTGTGATTGATGGTAAGCTATTGATTATTGTACTTTATGTAGATGATCTTATACTGACAGGTGATGAGCATCTCATAACTTCTTGCAAAGAGGATCTTGCATGAGATTTTGAGATGAATGACATGGGTCTCTTACATTATTTCCTAGGCTTGGAAACATGGCAAAAGATATGGGGAGATATTTGTATCTCAGGGCAAGTATGCCAAGGAGATTCTAAGGAAGTTCCACATGGAGGGCAGCAAACCCATGGAGACTCCTCTTGCAGGTAACTGGAGGAAGGACAATGCTACTTCAGGTGAGGTAGTGGATGCTACTTTTTACGGGAAGCTTGTGGGTTCAGTTACGTATTTGGTGAACACACGACCAAACATATGCTACGAAGTCAAACAGCTTAGTCAAGCTATGTTTAAGCCTACCAATCTCTTTTGGAAGGCGGGGAAGCATGTGTTGAGATATCTCAGGGGCACTACAGAATATGGATTATGGTACAAATGGACAAAGGGATTGAAGCTTCAAGGCTTCATCGATGCAGATTGGGTAGGTAGTCCATCAGACAGGAAGAGAACATCAGGGGTCATCTTCAACATAGGATCAGCAACAGCTTCTTAGTACATAAGGAAGCATATATCATTTTCACTCATCTCAGTTGAGGCAGAGTACATGGCAGCTATTCAGACTGCATGTGAGGCCATCTGGATGAGGAATATACTTTTTGGTTTGTTCGATCATCAGATGGATCCAACGGTGATATATTGTGATAACCAGAGTTGCATAAAACTCTCGGTTAATCCAGTATTCCATGACAGGTCCAAGCATATTGACATATGGTACCACCATCTCCGAGATTGTGTTCAGAGGCGCATTATGTTGTTGCAGTACATTCCTATGGAGGATCAGGATGCAGATATCTTGACGAAGGTGCTTGCGAAAAGGAAATTCGAATACCATAGAGGTAGGATCAGGGTAGCAGATAATCCCTTTCTTGTTGAGAGGGAGTGTTGAAATTCAAAAAGAAAATGAAACACATAAAATAGTGTGGGATCACAGGTAACACAGTGATGGGTCCTAGTGATACATTAGTGTGCAAACAAGTTATTAAATAAATTGGAAAATTATTTGTAATCTTATCTCATAACAACTTGTAATAGTTAACTAAGTGTGATAGACTTAGTTAGCTCAAGAATTTTGAGTTAAGGGTCTAAGGATAGGCATGTGGAGTGAATTTTTTATTAACAGGGTCCAGTTGCAGTTGTAGCACTAGTGTAGTGTGGGTGGGATCAGTTAACTCAAAATAATTGAGTTAAAATCAGTTTAACTAGTTCTAACTGTTTGATGAGCTAGTGGAAGATCAAGTGAATTAAAATAGATTTAATTCACCAGTAGTGATCTACCAAGTAACT
Source organism: Pinus albicaulis (assembly GCA_034641835.2). NCBI lineage: Eukaryota > Viridiplantae > Streptophyta > Pinopsida > Pinales > Pinaceae > Pinus > Pinus albicaulis. The sequence goes on along the minus strand of CM076576.1, from coordinate 673,687,630 downwards.
GATGATTCACTATTTATAGATGCATGCATGCTAATTCTAGTGGATACCCAGTTGAAACAAAGGTTCAAGTTTAGTAAAATATCAGTTGTATTTTAGGCAAAATTCCCAAGTGCATTTATAAAACCCATGAGAAGCCCATGATGAATTGCGCAAACAAGGAAGGTTGAATTTCCTATTTAATAGGGCTTTAATTCTATAGGGATTGTGTAAGCTGGGTAGGTTGAGCATAGGTTTATAATTGGCTATGTTTTTATCCAATTTTTCCTATATCAGTGTGAAGCAATTAGTAGAGTGTATGAGGTTGTGGTGATCACAAATACATTGTATTGTTTCATGATTCCTTGGTTGATTATATGATAAAGATGGAAGGGTTTTGAGAAGTTTCTTTCCCCAGTAATATTTGGTGTTTTGTATTGATTTAATTCTTTCTCTTACTTGCATGTGATTGAGCGATCATGTTTTATATTCCGCAAATATTGTAGAATAATTCAATATCTTGTTTTAGTACATTACATGATCGGATTGAATCCATTGGTGTAATTTCTACAAAAAAAGCATGCAAAATCATCAATTTGATAGCTCAAAGTCTCAACTCAGGTTTACAAGGCTTTAAATCTAGTGAATTAATTGGCCAGCACCTCAACTTGTCAGTTTGGTTTGATAGAGATGGTACAATCTGAATTGAAGAAAAGGGTCTTAAAATTATTATGCAAGATGTTAATGTTACACCATAAAACATGGTAGGCCACACATTTTTTGATCACATTTTGTCTTATGCTATCATAACTAGTCATATACAGGGGTGCAAAGATGTTTTTTGGGTTAGGAAGAAAATATTGCAAAAAAATTGTGAAACTACACAAGTTCATAGCGAGCTTCAGGCTTGAGGTTGAGTTTTCGCTACGAACTCATTGTAGAATTATTTAAGGAAAAACTCACTAAAAAATAGCATATAAGGGGTAAATAAAGGAATTTATTTACCTTATCAGACCCAAGGAAGACCCTCCAACAATCAGAAAATTCAAAGGTTATGCAAAAGTTGGATTTTTTAGTTTGATATGAAATGGGCGCTACGAAATTTCTTGTATATGATTGTTTTAGAAATCAACGTCAAGTTCAATTTCTGAAAAAAACGAAAAATAATTTTGGAAATATGAAGGAGATTTTTATTTCGCACAAGCCCATATACAAAAACCTCTCTCATTTATTTCAAATACATCAGGGTTTGGAACTTAGGCACTCATCTTTGAGGCCTATTGTTCAGAATTTTCACTAGCCATATTTGTGTAAAAAGTTTAAAATTCGACTTGGAAGAGGTCCAACTTAGCATCCACGTAGCATGATGACACATCAATAGTCTAGTACACTCATAAAATTAGTTGGTTGCATTTTATAAGGGTTATTAAAGGAATTTATTGATATATTTAATGAAAGAAGAGTTATTTTTGTATTCAAACTCTGCCAAACAAAAAATATCCCTAGGAAGTCTCAAAGTGATGTAATCCTATTTGAAATAGGTCTCTTAGGTATGAATTCAAAGCTAGAAAGGTGTCAAAGCATTTTTATGAGACCTCACTCTATAAGTTAGGAATTTTTGGAGTTAGAAAGGTTTGGAAGGTCATGAGAAGGCTATTATGTAATTTTTGTTTATCAAGATAATACACAGTTGCAACAGTTGTCTTTCAGACCTGAGATTATTTTGGAGATTATATGTTTGTGTCTTTCTATTTATTATATTTTAATAAGCTTCATAGTATCATGATTACTTGGAATTTATATTTTTATGCTCCAACTTCCTTCATGTACTATGTTTTTTTTTGAAAAAGTTATTTTATAAGCTCAATTGCCTCAGCTTCCATGAATTGCATTTGTTTGTAATTTAATTCCATTAGCTTAATCCATGTCCAATGGTAGACTTCACACACACTTACACCTGTAAAATCACGTAAAACACAAAAAGAGTTATCCATATTCATTATAAGCTTGTTTTTTGAATATCTTACCTCTTTCTTGAGAGAGCCCTCTCTGATTGGAAGGGCTAACTTCCAATCCAAAGTGGTTTGAAATAGTTGCACTAGACTGACAGTTGAACAACCCAATTGGTTCCATTTTAGTGATAACAAGCATAATGACATATATACATGGTTTGTGTCATTGTTAGGGTTTGCAAGTTCCTGTTAAATTATTACAGGATAACGTTTCCATGGGCACCTAATGAGAGCCAGATTTCACATTGCTAGATTAAATCAAGGTTATGTGGATGGATTGTTAATGCCTGACATGTATGTTTGATGCAACTTAATTATAATTTATTCTAGGAATGAATAGTGGAAGGAAAAGTTGTATTGACAAACAAATTTTGATATACATACATTGTAGAAACAAAATAAAGTAGTATTATTTTTGATAACCTTGTGTCAATGTTGTAGATCGATAAAGTCAACATGTTCCATTAATATTCTTTATGATTATTTTTTATCTATGGTTTTAGCTACAGAAGCACAGTATTTGGTAATTATGTTGAGAAAACCTACTAACACAGTTTGTAATTACATTAACATGTGTAGACTATGGTTGCAAGTTGCATGAGTGTAGGACTAATAGTATATTTATACATATTGAATTGATAGAAGTGGATTCTAGGGTGTTATGTGCTGACTAAGTAGGGAAATTTTTAATTGAATAGAGTATATATTGAAGTTTATTATTGTTTTGAGCGTAGGTGGATCAAGTATGAAAATTTTGAAACGTAGTCTATCATGGTGAGTTGAAGATAGGAGTTTTCATGGAATGGCAGATTGCTAAGCAGAGAGGCGGGATGGTACAAGGAAGGAGAATGGAGTCTCCTTCAGATTATATCCTGAGAACACTTCAGGGAATCAGGGTGGTTCTAGGGTAGTTTGGATCTTGTGTAGGTTGTTGGAGAATCCATCCAGTAGCAGCTCCTAAAAAGGGTGTTAAAGCATCCTTCATGTCAGAGTCTATAAACTTGGGCATTGGAGCATACTTCCAGTAGCAGCTCAAAAACATGGTGTTGGAGCATCCATTAGGTTGTAGCTCATAAACTAGGGGGTTGAATCCTCCCTCAGTTGTAGCTGAAAATGATGGAATTTAGATCTTCCTATTAATTTACCTATTGAAAACAAATATTAAGAAGCATTCGGTGGTTTTTCTCTCGAAAAGGTTTCAACCTAAAAATGTATGGTGTTTACTATCTTGATTACGTGCATTGTTGAATGGTGTTGATGATTACTTATGTTTAACTAATGCTAATAATTTTCAATGCTCTGAAAGTTAAAATTTCTAATTTAAGTAAGAAATATTGATTCACCCCCCTCTTAGTATTTCAATATTTTTCTTTTTTATGATCAATTGCACCATTTTCACTAGGGCGATGAATATCATTAGGCTTATACACTTTATTTTGTGAGGCCTTCTTATTATTTGTATTCTTGATCTCTTCGTTGTTGTTTCCATACAACACCTGCAATATATCATGTATCTCTTTATAAAAGTTTAGATCTACTATCTTTTCCATATCTACATTATGAATATTTTCATATATCACACACTTAGCTAGAGCATTCAACTATTTCACCTTCACTGAAAGATGATCCTTACTATAACCTTTAGGCACAATACTCCAAACATCATATCCAAAAGATAATAAGTCAGATTTTACCTTTTCATGCCATACTTGGAATTTTTCATTATTGAGCATAACCACTCATTGACGACCCATCTAGTAAGAGAAATAAAAATAAAAAATTTACCCAGATCTACTTTCCATGTGGCACCCAAAAGAACTCAATTTGATACCAATTTTTGGGAGCTTGACAATACTGAGAGGGGGTGGTGAATCAGTATTATACTGATGGATCACTTTTTCCAAATTTCCCCTTTACTTTACAAATCATTTAATCGTGCATTCATTAACCAACAACTCATTAATCAATTATCAAATTCATATAAATAATTAAATGATAAACATGTAAACATGTGAGTGAACCATCAACACATGAGCATCATCAGCCATGAACTATAAGAAGCAATGCACACGAAGCCACATCAATCAATAAATCAACACATAATAACATTGGATGTAAGGTGGAAACCCTTCGAAGAGAAAAAGCACCATTTTCTTGTCTTCGTCTACTTCTTCTTTATTAATAAAAGTCTTACTTACATTATATCATTTGCCACCACCAGTGTGAAATCCCATAATTGCAATGCATGCAGAAACCACTCGCTCTAGGCCACTACCTAATAGAAGCCACCACTTCCTTAAATTTGTATGCCACCACCTACTGGAAGCCACCACTCCCTCAACTATGTAGGCCACTGCTTGTTACATGCCACCACCCCTAGAGGCCCCATCCTTCAATAGTTTCTAGGCCACCACCTAGTGGAAGCCACCACTCCCAATTTTTTAGGCCACAACCCGAAGGAAGCCACCACTCCTTAAATCATCAACCATTATTTTTTACAACACACCAAATCTCTTTTATTATACCATTATCACCTGCCCTTAAGCTCCTATGTGCTCACATATCTCTCTAGCTAATCCAATGCACAGGTCTCTTCAAATTTCTACCATCACACTCTCATCAAAACTCACATATCATTATTTGCAACCTCCATGAAAAACTAAAGTCTAAATGTGCAAGTCACATACTCTCAAACTCTAACAAAAAAAAAAATCAATCAAGCTATATCTTCATATATAAAAATTGATTTCCCTATGACTAAAGTGGACCTCATAAAAACATTATATTTGGGACCAAATCATGCAATCAATGCATTCCAACCAACTATTCACATTCCACTTCATTTTGGGAGGATTGGATCAAATGATCACTTGGTTTCCTTAATGTGTTTACACTATCAAAACATTGAATCATGGCCAACTCAAAATAGACTCGTTATAGACCAAGTTAAGACATCAATCACTTCCTTTACCATGGGAAATTTTGATGGCTAATCACGATGTTTTGATTTTTCACACCTACAAGTAGTGTTGTTGGCACAACCTAGGAAGCCTACAACAAGTGTTGTTAGTATGGTGTGACATGACCATGGCTGTGAGGCAGTGTCACTTTGGACGATGGGTTGCCTGTGGCAATCTCTGCTCACATAGAATTTTAAATCCTCTTTGCACAGATATACTTCCACCTTCATCACCACGTCCTGAAGCACATGTAAACACCTTACCAACCTTTGCAACACTTTTCAACATCAACACAAACTATTCTTATCTATTGACATTAATGTCAATCTAATTGAATCTCCATGGTTGACATCAATGCCAACACCATACTACCAACACTTGCCACATGGAGGTTCTCTCATGAAATTCATTTTCTCAAATTTTAAATTATTATCCTTTGATTTCATGCACAACCCCCTTCTCTTATTGAAAGTAAATTAAAATTGTATTAGCTCCTTTGCATGGTTCTAGGTGATGATTGAAATTAGCTCCTTTGTACTAAATAATGTACATGTGGGTTATTTCTCCCTAATGTTTGATAGCCCAATATCCATTGGCTAATGGTCCTAGGGGACATAAAAAATTTCATTTCTTAACAAAAAAAGGTTCTTTTCAAAGGCCCAAATAGAACTTGGTTTTCCAAGATTGCTTAATGCTAAAGGTTTCTCGAGCATTCCCCGAATTCTTGAGTATTTCCCAAACTATTGGTAAAGTTAAAATTTTGGAATTTTCCTATTGGATATTACAGTTCCAAAACCTCGGGGTTTCAAGGTTGATGGGATTTAGCTTAAATAAAAAGGAACATCATTTCACAAAGCTTATATTGAAGGGAGAATCTATAAATTAAAAGCGTCAAGAGAGGAAAAGGTGTGAAAAATAGACATAAGCGAGTGTGCGAAGAGGTGTACTACAATGAACATCAACACAAGAGATATAAAAACCATAGGAAGAGTGAGAATGATCTACATTGAGGTATGAGAGTTGTGAGGAGAGCGAGAATGGTTCATAGTGAAGTGCGAGAGTGATGAGAAGTAGGGAGGAATTTGTATAATGAAGAGAGTGAAGTATATAGAGAAAATTTGATGTTGATGAGGTAGATGCAACAAATAAAAGAAGAACTGAGTGGACCATAGAAGATCAGTTTTCAAATCATAGAGAAAAATGGTATTGATGTCTCTATAGGTTGGTTCGTACAAATCAGTAGAGGTGATTTATTATTTTTTTGGGTGATTCCTACAAAGTAGCAGAGGTCATTGGTGTCTCTTGTAATTTGGTGCCTCCAAAGCAACAGAAAGGATTGGTGTTTCCTATATTTTGGTGTCTAGAAAGTAGCAGAAGGGTTGGTGTCTCATGTAATTTGGTGCCTACAAAGCAGTATATGGGATTGGTGTCTCTTGTAATTTGGTACCTAGAAATAAGTAGAGGGGATTGGTATCTCGTGTAAGTTACTGCCTACAAATTTATGTAATAGTAGGTCAATTCCTACAATATACTTTATATAATTGGCTCAAACTTATAAATATGTGGATATTCCACCATTGGTTAGCAATCCCAACCACAAAAACCTTAAATCTATAAGTTTTCTATTTTTCTCCTATAAGGGTTTCTACATATATCTTGTGTTACTTGTTCAAATTACGACTTTGATGTTTTGATATTTGATGTTATAAATTGTAGCAAGAAAGGCTCAATTTGACTTGTTCCTTAGTCAAATTGTGTAATTCGATTTTCCACATCAGCGAGATGATTTTTATTGTAGTTAGCTAGAGTGACATGGCCTTGTCTACTAGTAAATTCAGTAAATTAGAGTTATAGGCTTTGAGTAGAGTTGTGCATGTAGTGATTGTTAAAATTTAGCAATCTAGTTCAGTTATTTTGAGTTGAACTTATTTAACTGAGCCCAAGTAATTAATTGAGTCAATTGAAGGTCAATTGGATAGTAGAATTGTTGTTAACTTAGTTATCTCTCAGTTAAACTAGTGAATCAACTAAAAATAGCATAGAAATGCATGGAATTAGAATTTCCTAGATGGAGTGGAGGAAAAGGCACATTGTAATTATCAATTGTATACTAGTTGAGAATACAAGCTTGGTAATTAAGAAGGTGATCAATTCCTTGGGAATTGCACAAGGAAATAAGGAATTCCCCTATTATTTAGGAGCTCACTTTCTCCTGAATTGTGTAAGTAAATAGGAGGAAGTCAGAATCTTGAATTGGATAAGTGTTTGCCAGAGAATGATAGTCAGCGGGAGAATGAGTTTACAATACAGGGTGTGCTTCAGAGTTGAAGCAATGCATTGTAATAGTTTCTTATTCTCAACTGATTAATGAAAAGAAACGGAGGGGTTTTTCCCAGATGATTTATCTGTAATCATTTTTTTTCTTGTGGTTTTGATGGTTGCATGCCATTGCATGTGTTTCTAAATTGTGATTTCCATTCCAGAAAATTGTAGAGGAAATTTCTAATCTCTTGATTTCAGTTTGATTTCATTAGTAGTAGAAAATTTCTATTAATTTCTACATTTGATTGTTTTAAATAAGTAAAAAAACTCATTATATTGATTCACCCCCCATGTATAATTGTGAATCCAACACAACAATCATTGGAGCAGTGTGATTAACCTAAGTACTTCACCTTGTGGAACACCCATCATAATTTTACCAAAAAGGGAGGGGACTTGGAAAATTTGCATTAATTATAGTGTTAAATAAGATTACACTTAAGAAATGATACCCTTTAACTAGGATTAATGATCTGTTAGATTAGTTTCAACATGAAAAATACTTCACCGCACTGCATTTGAAATTTAAATATCACTATATTCAAGTCAAAGAAGAAGACACATATAAAACGACCTTGAAAACAACACAAGGAAATATTGTAAGCCATTAAAAGTGGGATACAGAGTATGGCTGCATTTTAACAAGGAAATATCGTAGGGTCCTGGTAAGAATATCAAGTCTCTTGGTATGATCCTTTTGAGATATTGGACAAGGTGGAAGATAATGCTTATAGACTCAATCTACCTCCATACATAAAAATTTATTTAGCAGTGAGTGTGCAGAATCTCAAACTCTATGAACCTTCCACATTGGACCAGGAGGAGAGGAAAATCCTACCTTCCATAATGGACTTAGCACCAGATGCTCATGTGCAGTTGGAAAGGGCCATAATTTTGTATAAGAGGTCCACAACTGTAATATAACAACAACATAACCTTTGGAAAATTGGTTGAAAGGGAAACTTGTAGGAGAAGAAAAATGGTACTTAAATGAGAAGGTAGAGTAAAATTTCCTCACCTCATTTATTAAATATTTGGGGACCAAAAGCCTACCTACATGGGGAGTTATGATCCATATTGGATAATTTTATAATTTTTCATCTATATTGATGCTTTCAAAGTGGAAAAATTTGAGGAAATATCTTATACAATCAATTTTACCAGTAGGTCCCAATTTGGAGAATTGGGTTATGAAACCTTTTGTAGCCATTTTTTAGGAATTAAATGATTTTTTTTGGAGTCCAAAAGCTCTCACTTATGTGAGACCACTATGAATATTTCTACAGTCATAGACCTTTCAATGGTGCAATAATCACATCTAATGGATTTCGTATGAAAAAGTTATGCATGCCGCAATTTGACCTACCATATTGACCACCATAGTATAAGTGGATGCCATCTCAACCCCTATTACTCATGTATATGAGAATATCCAAATGTATATTTTGAATAAGACTCTAGAAGGTTCAAACTCATAATTCTTGTAGAGGTTTGAGGGAGTCACACCTTACCCCTAGTTTTCTATCATTCTATATTAAATATCAAGCAACTAGGAGCAATAGGGGTTCCATTTTATGTTATTGTATTTTGTTCCATAGTAGAGTAGATCAACTGGGAGAGGGAAATTAGAGAACATAACAAAGGATTTTAATACTATATAGTATCCTTACAGGCCACGAGTCTCAAGTAACTCAATATAGAGTACCCCTTTGTACTTGAACATTTTCCATAATAGAAAAAAAAGAGTGGAGCAAGCTCACCTTCTAGCTGGGTTTTCTCCTATAATGGTTTCCTAAGGAAACAATTGTGTCCATTTTGGATGGTTTGTTTATTTTTATAATTCTTTGTTTCTCACATTTTAGTTATTTCATTTCATTAAGAAAAAATTAACTAATCAAAGAATTTGAAATCTAAGGGAAAAATTAACGGTAAATATTTTCATTAATTTTAGCAATTTGTTTTGATAAATTGTTCAAATAGAATATGCATGACAGTTTGTAGATCATTCATAAATATATTAATATTTCCATTACATGCAACAAAGGCTTTCTATTTAATGAAAATTACAAGCATTTATGGATTGATTGAAATATTTGTTTACATCCAAAGGGTCTTTTTTCTAAAAAAGAATGTCTTTCATGACATCTGAAAAGGATTTTTTTTACCTAAGATAGTAATTTCTCCTTGTTGATTCAACAAGGTAATAAAGTTTTATTTAAATATTTTTCCTTTTTTGCTTATTTATTTATCAAGCAATGTCAAGTTTGTTGGTATGATATGTTCCTTACTTTCTGGGTCAAGTGAACATAGTGAAATTTCATTAGCAATCTATTGATTTGGGGATTCTCTTGTTGCCTTTTATCATAACAAAATATTCATACCCTAGTTGATTTCAATTTTTAAAAATTATTTTAGTTTCTATAATATTCTAAGTAGAAATTTTGTATATATTTGCAGCCTTTATTTTGGCATTGTTTGATTCATGTAATCTTGTGTTTCGTGGTTGCAGTGCCAATTTTTTTTGTCAAGTTTTTTCAACATCAACTCCCTTTGATTTTATGTTGGTACTTCACATACTCAAAAATATTCTGTAAAATTTTCAGTTGACACCAAGACCCTTATTTATGGTCATATCCATGGAGGTGGTCAACCCCTCATTTTCTAATGTCACTTGAAGATCAAGGCTCCATAGTCTAACCTTCTCATTTTTTGGTGGTACATGGAAGTGATCATTGCCACACAGGCTTCTCTCATACATATTAACTACCCCATGTGGAGTCATTTCCCTTTGGGGCCTCTACCACATAATCATCACCATCATTACCATGAAGGTTATACCTAGTTTAATCACCGTGTTCTTAAATGTTTAATTTCACCAAACCAAAGTGCTACCTAGTTTTCATATTGATCAATGTCAAAGGACAATCAATCCACTAATATGACATAATTATATACCACATCGACTGATCCGGATTTATGCGGAATGCAACAGAATACAGAAATAACCATAAACATAGAGATTCAACGGAAATAAGGCTTCATTTTATTAATAAAAGAATGACTAAAATATGCTTACAGACATAATGGAAATAAAATAGCTAGGGTGCTGGTAGTGAATCTCTGAGAAGAGAGGTGGTGGCTACAGACCTCTGAACTCTTTGTTACAATGAGGCTTGAGAGCCTATTTATTATTGAGAAACAAGGGAAAACTTGAAACGTCAAAAAACCTAACACTAGGAGATGAAGCGCCAAAAATGTGGGTCCCGTTTGGGTAAATTGGTGTTTCAACTTCCCGGGGACTTAACTTTGGCATCCGATCTTTGTTTGGCACGCTCAATAGCTCGTTAGAAAGATATATCCGAGGAGTAAAACTTTTGGTGTGAGAAACATCGGTCCATGAACCCATTTTTCTCCCAGTTTTCCCAAAAAACGTTGTCTAGGGCCTCAAAACGGCTTTGGGAGTGCAGGACCCGAAAACCTGCTAAAAATAGTAAGTTGTGCTGAAAGTGAAAGTTGCAAGAATTGATGGTGCAGGTCCAAATGGAATAGGTGGGTGGTCACCGATATCCACCTAGATCATTCCTCCCTCCTTAAGAAGAAATGGTCCCCATTGCGTTGAGATCCTCCATGAGATGAGGCACGTTCTGTTGTCGAAGATGTCATGGACCTGCGGGCGAACATACTGGATCCAATTAGTAAATTTGGTTTCTTTATCAACCTCAAATAGTACATGTGTGGATTTTTTATGTGTATTCGCATGAGGTATGGCAACATTAGGCAGTGGTGCGTCGGGGGTCAGATCAATGGAGTGCTTGTCCTAACAGTGTAGAGGAACCTCTGTGAGTGAGGAGAAAATTTCCTCGTATTCCTCCATGACTTTGTCCATCTGTTGCAGCCGTGCAAGGGAGCCCTATTTCAGGTTGTGGCCACAATATTCTTCTTTCCTTGTGAGCGATTTGTAAGGAAAATAAATTTCTTGGTTTGGGAAATAATCTTACTGCGTTGTTTTGTACTAGTCAAAGAGATGACAGGGGGCGGTACTACCTTCGGTATCCTGTACAAGTTATTTCCCAAAGTAATAAAAACAGCACGAGGCCTAGACTCATACACAGCATGTTGATTCCACAAGTATGGTTGGCCCAATAATACATCAGCTACATCAAGAGGAGCAACATCACACAATACCTCATCCGTGAATGGCTTGATACTTTATGGAAGGCGGAACTGCTGATGGATGCACAGATCTTTTCCTGGGTGGAACCACCCGATGGTATATGGCTACGAGCCACTTCGCAACCTCTACTGAAATGAGGTTCTTTTGGCTTCCGCTATCGGCAAGAAATTGCAGCAGAGAACCCTTCACCCACATCTACGAATGGAAGAGGCGCTCCCCCTCCTCTGGATCCTCCCTCTGGATCTTGGTGCTAGAAACAATGGCACTGGGATCCACATAAATGATCTTCTTCCCTTTTTCATTGCCTTTGTCTGGTTCTGACTCAGGATCAAAAAATGCATCTGATTCGGGTGCCTTTACTTTAGCCACCAATGACTATTTGGCCCAACACTCATTTGTGTTGCGAGTGGGGCTATTATGAAATTCACACCACTTCCCTATGTCCTTATTTGGATTTGTGGTGTTGTTCTGAGTCGCACCTCTTTGGCCTTGCCCCTTGTTCTTCAGTTCAGGGGCACCTTTCAGATTCGCAGATCCAAAGTTTTTCTTCTTCAGCTTAAATTTCTGCTCGATCTTGGCGGCATAGCGATATGTCGTGCCAAGCAATGTAATGTCAAGGAACTCCATTTCCTCCTGAATGTGTTTTTGTAGAAAATCGCAATACTTTAGCACCAAATGTCTCTCTAAATATTTAATGCCCAACTTTGTGCGCACGGTATGGAATAGATTCGTCAGTTCGTGCACATCTTGATCCCTTTGTTGCCGTAGCATGGTCCATTGGATGTATTTGTCCTCATAGCTCCCCACAAGGTAATATTGTTCCTTGATGCTATCTCGGAACAAATTCCAAGTGGGTGTGCCGAGAACAGGGAGGGTTCCCCTTCTTCCTTTTGCTCACAGTAGGTTTCCCACCAGTCTTTGACATGGGGGGGCGGCTTTAAGGAGTGAAAAAATAATCTTTTCTCGGTCAGAGAAGTCATGGACCAAGAAATACCCTTCCAGCAAATTCAACCATCTATCTATGGCGTCTGCATCTATTTTGCCTTCAAATACAGGAATGTCAAAGTTTACCTGTACCTTGAAGGGAGTGGCGCCTCCAGAGTGGTTGTTGGATGTAGATGCGCCGTAGGTGGGCAGTCGTTGAAGGATCTGAGCAAAGTTATCCATCATCATGTTCCTTTGTTTCTCGAGGGCCTCCTCGAGCAATATTTTGATAGGATATCCTGCTCCCTCGTCTTTCTTTTCTTCCACCATGGGAGTTTGTCAGCGTTTGCGAGGCTTATAATGCAAGGGTTCAACCAGATCGAGCCCTAACTCCTTATACCCTGACTGCGTTGGGGACATGCAAAGAAAAAAAAAAGAGCAGACTGATTTGATACCACTGATCCGGATTTATACAGGAACACAACAGAATACATAAATAACCATAAACATATGGATGCAGCGGAAATAAGGATTCATTTTATTAATAAAAGAATGACTGAAATATGCTTACAGACATAATGGTAATAAAATAGCTAGGGTGCTGGTAGCAAATATCTGAGAAGGGATGTGGAAGCTACAGACCTCTGAACTCTTTCTTACAATGAGGCTCGAGGGCCTATTTATTATTGAGAAACAATGGAAAACTTGAAACATCCAAAAACCTAACCCAAGGAGATGAAGCGCCATAACTGTGGGTCTTGTTTGGGTAAATTGGTGTTTCAACTTCCTAGGGATGTAACTTTGGCATCTGATCTCTACTTGGCGCACTCAATAGCTCATTAGAAATATCTATCCGAGGAGTACAACTTTCAGTGTGAGCAACATCGGTCCATGGACCCATGTTGCTCCCGGTTTTCCCAAAAAACGTCGTTTAGGGCCTCAAAACGGCTCTGGGAGTGTAGGACTCGAAAACCTACTAAAAATAGTAAGTTGTGCTGAAAGTGAAAAGCTGCAATAATTGATGGTGCGGGTCCAAATGCAATAGGTGGGTGGCTACTGATATCCACCTGGATCATCAACATACTGACACATAAACCTATGATTTCAGTGTAATTATGTGTTTCATTGCCACATCACCTAGCCAAGTTTCATTTCGCACCAACAATCCATTCACGTACAACATATCACTCTCACACCTACCATGTGTCATTTATGGAGAACCCCTCTGTTATCAATTTAGCATTTGCATATAATTTTTACACAAGCATAACTATGCCATCTAGAGTCCATTTGGAGTATTTTAACTAAATTTTCAAGTTGTATGCACTCCCACGATTTATTTATACAAATTACACTATTAGCATCATAGTATGTCACTCTTTTGTCCAAAAAACATCGTCACTGGGATATTTCTCAAACTTCGAGAAGGCACAACTTCTAAATTTGAATATCATTTTGGGTGATTTTTTTTTAAGTGTGTAATTTTTCAATACCTTTTTAAGTAAGCAGTCAATTTATGTCTTTAAATTGATTTCTACTTCCATTATATTGTAATATGGTTAGTTCAAGTAACAATATACATGCCAATATCAATTATTTCTAGAGAAATCCTATATGGAGGATTTATTATGAAGCAAGGGACTTTACGAAGTCACTTGGGGAATATAATATACCCCCATTAATGCCTTGAAAAAATTCAAATGTGACAAAAAAAATTAATATGCACATATATTCGTAGAGATATCAACCTCTAGTGACTTGAAGTTTCATCTTTAATGTTACTTGGAAAAAATTGGAAACTATCTTTGGTAAACATAACCAAATTCAATCTCACCAGCTCAAAAATTAGTGTATTAGTTTGAATCCTAATTTTAGTAGTAAATATTTTTCTTCCAAAGTTAAAAATACTTTCACGGCTAGATTGTGGAATCAAGAATGATGGCAGTTAGCTAGTTTTTGTTATTCTTTCTAAACTTGGAAATGCACTTTATTTTTGTATCCACCAAAAATATAATAGAGAGGATTTTACTATAAGGTATTGCTTACCAAAATATCTTTTGAAACATTCTATAACTTTCAACTTTGATAGCATTACAAGCTCTTGAAACTTGGATTAATTAGCACTACATGTACTTCTAACAAATATTTAATGGAATAATAGAAGTAAGGCCCTATAATCCTACGAAGAAATGTCCTTATGACAATAAAGAAACTAGGGTTGTGAAACCTACTCCTCCTAACAAGAATTTTGGTTTTTTTTTGGTGAGATGGTCATCAAAAGTCATGTTGATTTCTGAATATGGAAGCCAACCAATTAGCCATGAAGAAGAAGAACCTTCAATTTGATAAGTATTCCTATATCTCCTCAAAAATATATGTTCTTTCTTCATATGGAATTTATCTTAATGCATAAAAATTATCATTCTTCAAGTGAATGGACTCTTAATTCAAGAGCTTCTTATCATATGGCTAAGGATCAATCCATTTTTTCTAGTCTAAATCAATGTAACACCAAACAAAAATGTGTTGGTGAAGATAGGTCTCCAGGTATTGTAGGATTAGAAACAATTCAACTAGATCATAGTCACTTTAATGATGTAGTATGTGTTCCCAGTCTCTAATGGAATCTTCTTTCTATATATCAAATCACTCATTCTGGTAAAGGAAAATTCATGGAGTTGTCACTTCACTAAGTTTAAATAAAAAACTTAAAGGATCCTCAACACATTATACCATTAGGAAAATTTCATGATTTTATTAGTTTTTATAATTTTGAAAATCTATATTCATATTTTTTTATCTTTATTACTCATAGTGATGACATCAGCATGTTTTGGCATGAGCGGTTTGTTCACCTGAGCCACTACTCATTGCATCAACTATGTTAGCATAATATGGTCATTAGTCTTCCTCTTTTTTATTTTATGGATGGTATTTTTCCAAGTTATATTCTTAGAAAGAATTATTGGGGAAAATCTAACAAATGTGCCTCTTGGCACATATATGATCCCTTACAATGTGTGCATAGTGACTTGTGTGGTACAGATACTTGTACTTATTTCTTTGGGTTCAAGTATTTATTAACCTTCATTTTTTACTTTTCTAGGTGCACTTGGTTTTACTTCTTAGTGAATTTTGATATGTTTTGGGACTTTAATTGCATTGGCTAAAAATAATATGGACATCAACTTGAGAAGCCAAGAATAAATAATGTGGGTGAATACATCAACACAAATTTTAACAATTACTACACTACACAAGCCTATATTCAAATGCCACATAATGCTTCATACACACCACAATAAAATGGTGTTTATGAGAGCAGGAATCACACCTTAAAATAAATGGCTAATTGCATGCTTAAACCTAAGGAACTCAATCCTCATTTTTGGACAAGAGCCACTAATTGTGAAAATTACATAGATAACCATGACTTCCACTAATTCTTTAAAAATATAGCACTTGAATAAATATGGAGTAACATAAAATATATGTAATCATGTTTGGTAGTCTATTTTGGGTACATGTCCTTGATGAGAAAAGGAAATCCCATGAGCCTAATAGTGAGAAGTGCACTTTTATTTGTTATTCAGATGATTTAATGTGTTATCATCTTGTTGAACCTATTACAACATAAGTCATTATTATAAGAAATGTTAATTTTGATGAAGGACTCTCAACATATGTACTTAATTTCAGGTGTGTGCCTTCTTCAACATACAAATCATTTTCAACACATGGGTCCTCTCCTTTCCTTGATTTATCTGACTTTTTCTTATTCTAATGCTCCTATTTCTATTATGGATAATTATTCTTCTTTAAAAAGTGACAATGAGGATGAAAAATCATCTCTGCCTACTCCACCTCCTCCAAACGAATCTATTGAACCTAATAGTGCATCAAGTTTGAAAATTCCTCGATGGACCCTTACAACAAAGGAAATAAGTTATGGTCCTTCTTCTCAATGTTGAACAAATTCACAATTCAAATGAACGTGTTCTCTTTTGTATTATGTTCTACAAACTGCCAATTCATAGACATGTAAATAAACTACTAGCCATTCAAAGTGGGTTTCAATGGTGAATGAAAAATTTCACTCCCTACTGGTGAATAATACTTGTGATCTAGCCCTATTTCGAAAGTAATAAAACTTATTTGATGCAAATAGGTTTATAAGGCTAACTTATGTAACAAACAATAATTTTTTCAAGCAAAAGGCCAAATAAGCTTGCAAATTTTTTTCACAATAAGAAGGCATTAACTACAATAAAACATTTACCTCATTTAAACAATAATTTATATCTAGATTTTCCTTGTCCGTTTTTTGTCATATCAATGGGAGTTTCATCAAAATCCAAATTTTTGCATGGGTATTTAAAAGAGTAAATTTATATGGAACAGCCTCTTGGATTGGTTCAAAGTGACACTATTATTCTATATCACCTCAAGAATTCCCTCCAACACCTCAAGCAAGTTTCTTGGCCTTGGTGGGAAAAAATGGATTAGTTCCTTCATGACTCGCCAACTTTTGTTATTCTAACCCAAATGTATATACCAAGTGAGTAGGTGATTTTTGGGGCGGGGTCCCCTAAGGCACAATTTCCAATGTATTTTTGTATACTTTTGTATGTGTGCGCTACACAAAGGGAGTCAAGGGGCTTTGAGGTGGGTAAAAGTCCTCAATTTTTATATAAATGGGCTTAAGGTTAAACTGTGGGCCTCAAACCATGGTTTGAGACCATAGTATCTGTACGTTAGGCGTATATAAATAAATAGATCACGTCTAAGCTAAGTATTTCAGTTCAAAGTAAGTTCATGATATTGATGTTCTTATAATTTTATGTGTCTGTAAGGTTTGTTGGGTTGGGTTAAGAGGCTCTTGTTGGTTGTATGCACGAAGACCTAGTCCTGGCTATGTGCGGACTCTGCCGGTTGTGTGTACGGAAGGGTTTTGTAATGGTTTGGCAGGGTTTGTAAGGGAAAGGGATGTATTTATTGACAGATCTGAAGCTAATAGAAAGAACATTTTTTGGCAAGTTCACATTTTTATGCATCTAAATTGGATAATGTTTATGTTCTACGTGTATTGCTTATTTATTATCGTGAAAAGGATATCTTATATGATCATGAATTATTATTGATGGTTAATAGATCTATTTAAGTATTTTCATTTGTTAATCTCTGGATCTAGTTCTGTTCTGCATATCTGCGCTAAGGTGAACTGTAATTATATGTTCTTCTGTTAATGACTGCGCATTCTCTATGATTCTGTTATATATTGTTGCACGGATCTGTATAAGTTCACATTTGGTTTTTTGAGGACCACTTCATTAATCTCTCCCTTAAGGTGTAGAAACCTGGTTCCAACACCCCCCCATACTGCTTTGGGTAAGACTTTGGTCTGTGCAAGAATATCACTACCGAAAGGGCCAGTAGTTGGAGGGTTTGTTAGTTTATTCATAAACTTTGAACATAGGTTAGGACCCCTCAAGCCAAAAAATGTTTATGTTTCCAGGACCAGGATCATTTTGAGGGAGATTTTATATTGTGGCATCGTCGCGAAACGAATTACAAGATTGGATAGATAGAAATATCCTTTAATTTGCACTCCAAGAGAATAGAAGTACTAAGTTATTTGACGAACAATGGGTACAGAAATATATTTATACAAAAGTGCATGAAATTTTCTTTTGTTCTTTTGCGCACAAACTTCAGGAGTGGTTGTCGTGCTTCGTTGAATTCCATCACTGCATAAAAGGTGACGTAGTCACTGAGTGGACTCCTGAATTGATACAGCAAGGACAAAAGTTCGAAAATAATATCACTCGCATGATAAACCATTGGATCAGTCACCTCTTGGGAGGATTTGTGACTGAATTTTCTAGTAACAAATTTGTGTCGTATTCTTAAGCGGAGAGAAGGTTTTTCAAAGTCCCTACAGGTAATTTCATGTGCTCATTGCAATTATTACTAAAAATTTTATTGTGTGGATGGGGTTATATGTCCGAACATACTACTTGAATTCATAAAAGAGGTTCAATTATGCACAGTGGAAGAATTTACCGCGAAGACTCTGAAAATTTGATTTATAGCCCTCTGAAGCCTAGATATGATAGTGAACCTGAACTGGAAACTGCTAATTCAAGTAATTCTAAAGAAGAAATTTCATCACAACAGAGACCCTTGATTTTGTTTCCCACTCCATCCACTCTACTTCTAAACTCACATCACAGATAACCTACGCCACCATGCAGTCCATATCCACCACCACCACCTCCTCCACCTCCATTTTAAGTATATATGGGTGCATCAATGAAGTTACCTAATTTCAAAGGCATTGGAAATGAGGACACTGATCACTTATGGTTTGTGACCGAAGTCGTATGGCAGACTCAGCAAGTTAACAATATTGATATTAGAAAAGAATAGTTGGCTACAGCATTCCAAGATTGTGCATTAGAATGGTACATTAGGTATGCGCAAGAAAACCATAATGCTACCTTGGAAGAAATTAAAACGGCCCTAAAAGAGCAATTTAAGAAACCTAATTCATACCCGCAGCTGGTGACAGAAATGAAGGATATTCGTTAGGAACCTAATGAATCTATATGGGAGGTCGATCAAATATTGAAGCACACCATATTAGATGGTGGATTTGTTATTAACGATACTCAACATAAGGAATGGTTCATTTCTATGTTGCTCCCACATTTGCGCTAGCCATTAGGTCAGCAAAATATTGCCACACAAGCTGAGGTTGTGGAGTTCGAAATGAAATTGGAGGCTACTCCAAAACCTATTGTGTTGGCAACTCAACAGATTCAGAATCAGTTGGAAGCCATGCATCTATCAATTTAGAGTCTATGCAAAGACAAAGCCAAGGAGTTCTGCGCAGAGGTGTGGTGTATAAAATGTAAGGCTTCTGGGCACCATAAAGACCAGTGTCCTATCTTCAACAATTATCTGAATGATGGAGGTCCTAGTCATTAAATAATATGGTATGGTGTACTATCTGTCAGATTGTTGGATTACATGACACAGATTCTTGCCCAAAGATCAGAAAATATCAGCCTGACTTGAAGTGGTTATTTTGCAAGTTATGTTAGTCATTAGGGCATGATGAGCAGCATTGTCGTACCTATGAAATGATGTTGGATAAAGAAGAGATATATAGAATGTAGGTTAATCCTACATCACCAACATCCCCTTCTGGGCGCAGAGAATTCCAAGGCAGAGGAAGAGGCCGAGGAGGTGGATCGGCTAGCCAAGGAAGAGGACAAGTAATTTTCTATAAGTGTGGATATTTTGGCCATTATGTGTGTGACTGTTTGAATCCAGCACGACAGTCCTACAGATATTGTATACAATCTGATCATGTTATACAATATTTTCATGTCTTGATTTCTAAAATGAAAGAAAATAAGATGCAGACCTCGACACAAAATCTTCAGATGGTTCACGTAGAAACTCGTGAAGAAGATCCTTGTGTGAATGTGGTTACCAGGAGTGGTTTAGCTACCAATTAAGATAAAGGAAAGCAACCAGCCACTGATGTATGATCCATAAGGCACCTGAAAAAAGAAGAAGAAGGCTTTAATATTCACCACACAAAATATACCTTTATTAAAGCACAGAAAGAATTTGCATAAGGAAGTACATCAACATCTTATAGAACACTGAAGGAAGCGGAAGGAGATGAGGAGATCAAACCATTTCTACAAGCATGCATAAAATTGTTGTGCAATAAGAAGGTTGTCGAAAATATGCAGGCCTTAATAGATAATTACGCAAAGAAATAACAGACCATGGTAGAATAGCGAGTAGTCAATAAAATATATAAGAACAAGAAGAGAACGAGTAGGGATATATGACTGCACAAATTGGTGCTTATGAAATGGGAAAAGTCATTTTAGATATTGGATCAGATGCTACTGTTCTACCTAAGCAAACATGGCAGCGCATGGGAGATCTTAAGCTAGAGTGGTATACCATTAAACTATGCATGGCTAATTAGTAGAAGATCATTCCTTTAGGGAGGTTGTAAGAATTTGTGGTCAATATAGAAGTTGTCAAGGTGATGGAAAAATTTGAAGTCATACAAATTGTAGATGATACTGATCCCTATCCTGCACTAGTGGGATTGCATTGGGCCATTAACATGGATGGTGTTATCAATATGAAGAGAACGAGAAAGGAATTTGAAAGCAATCGAGTCAAGTAATCATTCCTCTAGATCCGGTAGAATACCAAAGGTATACTAAACCAGTGCGCGCTAAGGATGAGATCCATCAAATCTACAAGCTAACTTTGTGCAAGGAAGACTGGATTAATCCAACAGCAAATGGGAATCTTAAATGGGAGAAGAATAGCTCTTGTTTTTTAGACTATGATGAAGAATTGGAGAAATGGAAAAACCGACTATATGAGGTGTTTGCACTGCGTTGTAATCGTGTGACCCGATATTTGTGCTGTATAACATCTTAGGTATGTGATTTACTACACTATGATGGTTCAACTGATGTAAACATGTTTATAGGAGAGCTGGAAATAACTATTCCTGAAGGACAGAGATTCCACGCTTTGGATATTGTCTTTCACACTTCTCCAGCAAGATGGTGGGAAACTCATAAGGAGAATATGGGTAATTGGGAGGAATGTACGCACATTATGAGGTTAAGTTTTTAATTTCCAGTAATTAAAATGGAGGATGTATACTCGGGTAAAGAGGACCCGTGCAGACATTTGGCCAAATGGAATCAGGTATGGGGTGTAGATCCAAGGCTTGAATGGGTCCATATGTTCATTCACACGTTGGGAAAAGTGTCTACTGAATGGTACATGGAGACAGAGTTGTGTAGAGGCACTAGTGAATGGTCTGCGCTCAGAGAGATTTTTATTCTTACATTTAGCTCAGAACATGCTGACCAAGCTTTGATACCATAAATTATTAATGCACCGATAAGGGAGACTGTGAATTGCAGACAATTGGAACTTGTGGAAGTTAGGGACCTGCACGCACTCGATGGACCCTTGATCCCCTCACCTACAAATTTCATACAAGTGCACTCCATGATGAGCCTTGTTGGATATTACAGAAAACACATTCCAAAGTATGTGTTAATTGTTGTGCCCATGAACAGATTACTCAAGAGAGGTGCGACATTCCATTAGGATGAAAAATGTTAGATAATTTTATAGTGGTTAAGGGATGCCACGGAAACTACCCGATATGCTTTGAATTACCTAGTCAACAAGCCTGTTTGGGGAGGACAGTCCGTAGATGGTTATCTATAGCTCTAGACTATATGTGCAGAGAGGTGCGACGTGCGCACGGTATCTGTGTGAGGTTGACTGGCGCTCAAAGGTGTCAAAAATAGTCATTGGAATAGTAAAATTGGATAAGACAGATTTATTACCATTTTTAGGAGCATCTAGGTTGCATTTAATGAAGGTATTTTTCCAGATTTGGGGTTTTCTCTTACTAATGGAGCCTAATTAATGCACAAGGAGTATTTCAGCGTGCACAACAAGTATAAATACGACCTATGGGTTCGCAATAGTTCCCTTTGATTTCTGAGTGATTTTTGTGCTTTGAGATCCTTGTTTTTCATCTCATTTTCTGTGTCTATGTATTGTTTTGATTCAAGGTTTGAGGATGCATTGCACCGAGTAGGGATTGGGTACGTAATTCCTTAAAAGATGACAACCACGAAACTGGGTGATGACCCTGTTGCGCCTGAAGTACCTATTTTGGAAACACACGTGCCATCTAAAACTAAGAAGAGGAAATCCTCTGGGATGCACAGATCTCCCTGAGAGAAGATCCCATGATCGCACCCTTCAACAAGAGAAAAAAGGAAAACACCTGTGGCAGAAGTCCTAGAAACAATTGAGGAAAGAGATGATGAAGTAGTTGTAATTTCCCCAGTCTCACAGTTTTCAACCTACATTGCTCCGTGAAAATATTATGTGAATTCACATAAGGACCTGGACAAAGTGTGCGTGAGTATTCAAGTACCCCTGATCCCGAATAATGTCCCTATGGAAGGGGACATGCTCGCGAATATTCCATGGCTAATATTTGATGATTGGGACATATTTGATGTCAAGAAGTTCCAAGAGCTCGTGCCAGATCTATATTTTGATCAGGTCACCTAAGAAGGAGGCATTATGCACCTCAAGCCAAAGAGGGGGGTCTTAGGTCTGCACAAGGCAGGCCTACTCAATTTGTTGCAGATCCTTCATTTTTGGTGCATCCCCATCAATGATATCTATGTCTGACAGTTGTTGGCTCTCGTCCATGATGAAGTTTTCTGGTTGGGAGAGTGCATCCCTATCGATGTGGAATTAATTCACATAATAACGGGTCTTCTTGCTAAGGGGGCTGACCCTATTGCTAAATTTGAT
Organism: Pinus albicaulis; assembly: GCA_034641835.2. Taxonomy (NCBI): domain Eukaryota; kingdom Viridiplantae; phylum Streptophyta; class Pinopsida; order Pinales; family Pinaceae; genus Pinus; species Pinus albicaulis. Next base: position 673,664,855 of record CM076576.1, on the reverse strand, counting down.
GGGAAGGTGCAGGAGAAGGCGGTTGCAGATCAAGTCAAGAAGAAATAAAATGTCACCAGGAAGACCCAGGGCTTTGCAGCAGAGGAAATTAATGACCCCGCTGTGCAATTTGGAATGCTCATCTTGGCCTGCAAGATGACGCATAAGTTCAGGCCCAAGGAGGTACCCGCGCATGTGATTGCACTCGTAGGACGCTTTGAAAAAGGCGTAATTTACAATTGGTGCAGTTACATGTGAAAATAATTCTTAGAGCATGTGCACAAAGAGCAGGAGGAAGGCAAGCCCTTCCAATATGCTTGGCTCCTTTTATTAATTGCACTTATTGGATGGAGGACCCTGGAAGACACACAGTTCCCAGAAATTGAGCCAAAAATGTGCAAAGATGCTTGCTACGCAACACTGTGGAACTCGTCAGACCCAGTTCGTGCGAAGGAAAATAAAATTTTTTGGGTTTTGTATGATGTCACCCTGAACCAAGCAGTCTAGTCAAAGTTGCGACTATCACCTAATCTATATTATCAGTACAAGATTATCGTGGATTTCAAGGCTACATTCCATAATATCCACATTCGCATAAGGGGCATTGTATAAGGAGTATGGTACAAGCTACCATATTTGGTGACGGAAGATGATTTAGTGCGAGTGACAGCAAAATGGATGTCTTCCTGGTTGACATCGCCTACCTCGACGAAGTAGTGCACTCCAATAGGAAAATCCACAAAGAAATCCACTGAAAAAACTAAATAGATAGTGACATAGAAGGTCACCGAGAAAGCTACAGAGAAGGAAGCTATCCCTACGACAACTGGAGAAACTATTAACACAACAAATCTACCCAAGAAGAATGGATCTACGCCAAAGTATAATGAAAAATTTGAGATATTCAGAGGTACGAAGCGCGGTTTTCAGGCCGCTATAGGTTCGCGCAAGAAGAAGAAAGGTTCTAAGAAGGCAGGGTGGGAGGACTTGACACTGACAAAGGATGACCTAAACGAAATAGAAAATATTTTCATGTTTGTGACTAAGTATCGTTGGATATACATGGAATTTTAGTAAAATTTTGCATTGGAACTTGTACAAGTTGGATTGTAGGAATTAAAAGTACAGGCGAGCCAAATTGAAGAGAGTGTGATTCAGGCGAGCTAGACCAACGCACAACCGTTGGATGTTTCTCTACCAACATCAAGGGATGCACGCTTTTTCCACATCCCCTGCCAGCAATTCAAATGGACACTAACCAACATGTCAAGTTCAGTGGTTCAGGTGATGTGCATATTAATCTTTCTGTGTTAACTGCAGGCAAGTTGCACCTTCTACATTCCGTGATCGTGAATGATCTTTAGTACAGAGAGGCTACCACGTAGACAAATACAAAGGATGCAGAGCAGCAGGCCCCACAAGCACACCAACAACAAAAACAATCAGAAGCACCTTGCTGAGAAGCAAAGGCCCAACGCATTGCGCTAGAGGATAAAATCAACCAAGTCTACCGAGACATTCCAACTGTCCTGGCCATAGCTGCGCCCGCTGAAAAGTTATAAGGATTGGATGTTGTGGTGAAAGCAGCGTGTGGAGAAGTAAACAATCTGAACATAGTATGAGAATCAGATTACGACCTCTAGACAAAATTACAACTTGAGACACCACCATAGATTCGCGCAGAGAGAGAAATAGAAGTAAAATAGGAAAGGGGAAATATTACTGTTGTGGTCACTGAGTGTGAAATTTTATTGAAAGAGGCCATGGATGTTTGGAACTCTATCCAAAATGATCTATTCGTACAATAGCTATGCAATTCCCTCCACCAGAAGGAGTAGCAGTTCAAGGAAATCAAGACAATGGAACCTACATTGGTTCTTACACAGCGCTTTGCTCGTCTTCAAGAGTGCAGAACAATTCAGATAGAGATTGCAGGTTGGTGTCAGAAGGAACACATACTAAAGGAATGCATACAACCATGGGTAGAAGACACGCTGCAATTATCACAAATGTTGGACAACACTTTGAAAATCATTCAGCAAACTCAGCGCAACATAGAGATGGACGTTGAAGGGCTTACTATAGAAAATATGGTTCAGCAAGCACAGAATGCAACAGCGCAAAGTCTCAAGTTAGTCCTCCCTCTCCAAGCTTCTGTCAAAATGCTTTAGGCTAAGACCAAGGAGATGGTGCCTCAGTGACTCGGGACGATTCACATGTTTGTGTTGGGGGCCTGTTGGAACAGAGTCCCCTGAGGCACAATTTCCAGCGTCTTTTATATAATTTTGTATGTGCGCGTTGCGCAAAGGGAGTCAAAGGGCCTTGGGATGGGTCAAAGTCCCCAATTTTGATGTAAATGGGATTAAGGGTAAACTGTTGGCCTCAAACCATGGTTTGAGACCATAGTATTTGCGCACTAGGCGTATATAAATAGATAGATCATGTTTAAGCTAAGCAGTTCAGTTCGAAGTAAGTCCATGATATTGATGTTATGATAAGTATATGCGTCTGTAAGGGTTGTTGGGTTGGGTTAAGAGGCTCCTACTAGCTCTGTGCACAGATACCTGGTCCTAGTTGTGTGCGAACTCCGCTGGCTGTGTGCACAGAATGGTTTTGTAAGGGTTTGTAAGGGATTTGTAAGGGAAAGTGATGTATTGATTGACATATCCAAAGCTAATAGAAAGGACATTTTTTTGCAAGTTCATTGTGTTATGCATCTGAATTGGTTAATGTTTATGTTCTATCTGTATTGCTTCTTGATTATCATGCAAAGGATATCTGATATGATCGTGAATGATTATTTATGGTAATATTTTTGTTTAAGCATTTTCATTGGGTAAGATCTCGATCTAGTTTTATTCTACTTAACTACGCTAAGGCGAACTACGATTTTGTGTTCTTCTGTTAATGAATGTGCATTCTCTATGATTTTGTTATATATTGTTTGCGCATATTTATAAGTTCACATTTTTTTTTGTTGAGGACCACTTCATTAATCTCTCCCTTAGGGTGTGGAAACCTAATTCGAGCACCCCCCCATACTGCTTCGGGTGAGACTTTCGTATGTGCAAGTAGATCATTACCGAAAGGGCTAGTAGTTGGAGGTTTTGTAGGTTTATTCATAAACTCTGAACCTAGGTCAGGACCCCTCAAGCCAACAATGATCATATTCTTTCACTTGTATTCTATGTTAATGGTATTATAATTATGCTGATAGTAACATTATTCAATAATATCAATAACTTATATGAGATTAAACGCAGTTTTTATATCAAAGTTTATCTTCATCAATTTCATAAAATTGTTGGGGAGAGATGTGAGATTGTGTGTGTGTGTGTGTGTGTGTGTGTGTGTCCATGTAATTGATTATATGTTATATGTTCCTTTGGCCTCCCTAAAAAAAATTTATTTAGCATGATAACTTTAACCAATCAATCCCATTATTTTTATGGATTATTTATCGTTTTGAGAAAATTCCCAAACCATTCAAGCCATGCTAATGTTTTTCATTGACCACTATATCTATAATAGTGGGGTATGCCAAATGATGTAGTTTTATTTGGCACACACTGGCACTTACCATACTTCAATCGAATTTTAGAAGTTTTTGGATATGTCTAACTCTAATACAAACCCAAAGACAAAGATCATGGATAATGAGAAACATGGTTATTTGGGTGAGGTTTTAGTATATGCCTCTTCATATTTTCATATTTTTCAATATAAGAAATTTTTTAAGGCTTACACTTAAGTATGGGCTTCATGCTTGGGGTAAGGATGAGCATAGAGGGAAGATAAGGCCATGAGGTGAATTATTCTTGGGAGAAAGTTTAAAAACATGGAAACCTTCAAATTTTTTAACATCTTCATTATTTACTTCAATATAGCTTGATTCTTAATGCCATTGTGAAACATAAGTTAAGATAAGTGATGCAATCAGCTAGGGTAGGAGCACCAGCTAGGGTTTCACTAAACACATTAAGGCATCTAAAAGTCTATAGTGGCAGACCACAACAGGTTATAATCTTACAGGGGCTATGACGGCCCCAAACAGGGGGGGGGGAGTGATCCCCTCCTATAACAACATGACAATGGGACAAACCAGTGGGAGCCAGGGGAAGGAGGTCGGCCCACATCAAAATTGCGAAAACGTAGGATTAGTTCTTGGTGCCAACTGGTAGGCACGAATGCAAGGACAGTGTCTCCATTGGGCAGAAAATAAGCCCAGATTCGTCGTACCAATGAATAAGCTGGAACAATACTGAATATTTATGAAGTAGCATGCCATGATATCTAATTTTATAGGAACAGGCCAGCTGAGAAGGACATGATAAAATGGATACAACAGAAGTAGCAGCCAAAAGGCCATATAGAGCTAAAACTGGGTGCTAGAGGATTTTTTACAGGTATTTTCTAAAACCTACAAGACAAAGAGAGAATATTTGAAAATGGGTCGTATTTCCTTCACAACGATAGCCTATTCATGATATATTGGGAGGAATGTTGCAATCCAGATAGGGATCATTGCCTAGCATCGCCTATCTGGGTGAGGCTATTTTCCCTACCTGTCGATTTTTTGGATCCAGAAATACTAGAAGGCATTGGAAACTCCATCGGTAAGTTTTTGAAAATAGTTGACTCAACACACAAGGGAATATATACATCTTGTGCCCGCATCTAAGTTTATATGAATATCGTGTATCCTCTCCCTGAAGTGGCGGAACTAGAATACCATGATGAGGTTTGGAAGAAACAATTAGATTATGAACATATTCCATTCTGATCTCATAGATTTCATGAGTATGGTCACCTCTATAAATCCTACCTACTAAACTAGTTGGACGTAGGGGGATCAGAAGGGGTAGGAGTTAGGAAACTATAGCAGAGGAGAATGAAGGGTTTAAGGAGGTCACAAGAAATAAAAATAATACAAAATGGTCACAGACCCCAAACCCCAACTGCCCAAATAAAAGCATAATCCAGAATAGGTTCGAAGTTCTACAAGAGGAAAGGAAACCATCAAAAGAAGAGAAGAATACAAATGAAACTGACCAAGAACAATACCAGGAGATGTCAAAGGAGATGGACATGGAAACGCCAAATGAAATGTAGCAAGAGAAGTCTAAAATAGCAACCACGCCAAAAAGGAAAGCCCAAGCGAAACCTTCTGACAAAGAAGAGCAGGAACAAACACTAGACATCTCGGCCATGGAGGTGGATGCATCAAAGTAGGAGTTGAGCTCATAGGAAACAATGTTGAAAAGGTTATTGAATGAATTGAGACATCTGGATGAAAGTTTTATCCTGGAAGATCAGAATAAGTTATACAAAGAAACATTCCAGAAATATATGGCCAACCAAAGACAAAGGCACTCAGACCTGGGGGACCAACTAGGACCTCACCCTGGAGGAAAAGGAGGAAAAAATAAAGGTATGAAAAACATTCAGGAATCGATACAACTGGTAGGGGAAACATTGGTGAACTTGGGCAAGGTAATACCACTATCAGTAGTATTCCACCATCTACATAAGGTTTCCCAATTATTGTAATCTCATGGAATGTGATAGGCCTAAATAGCCGAGGTAAACAGAGATATATACAAGATCATTTGCAAAAAGAGAGACCCCAAATAATTATACTTCAAGAATTAAAGATATCAAGGGAAAAAATTGAGGCCATACTCAACCGAATGAAACCATGGTATGGATCAGTAGCACTAGACGTGAAAGTAAGTGTGGGAGGAATAACGATCCTTTGGAACCCTGCAAAGGTTACAGTTGAGATGTGGTTGAGTATGCCCTAAATATTATCAGGAAGATTCAGAACCAAGGCACCAAAGAATGGATCCTAATCTCGGCAGTCTATGGACCTCACATTCCAGGAGAGAAGGTGGATTTCCTACAGGCCTTAGGAAAGCTAGGAGAGATACATGGAGAAAAACTATTTCTGATTGGAGGTGACTTTAACTTGATTGCGTCTCTTGCCGAAAATAAAGGAGGCATCTGAAGATAATAACCTGAAATTGAGCTATTCAGGAACATGCAAGATGAAATGCATATGGTTAACATACCTACAATCAATGGACTCCATAACTATAGCAACAGGAGGGGAGGGGCGCATCAGGCGTCCTTGCATCTAGACTGCTTCTTGGCTTCAGAAGAGCTCATCAGTAGAGATGTCTATTATGAAGTGATGATCCTACCATGCTCGAGATCTCACCACTAGCCTATCAGAATAGATATAGATCTCAAACAAGGGTACCGCAATAGACCCTTCAAGTTTGAATATTTTTGGTTGCACGACCCATCATTCTTAGACAAAGTAAGGGAATGGTGGGAATCAAACTCAGAACAGGGGAGAAATGTCATACACACATTCCAGCTCTGGTAACTAGGATCGGTATTCATATTGACTAGGTAATTATCTATTTATGTAATGAAGAAGACAAATATAATAGAATGTATTTTTTCTATGCTTGCTTCATGGGTTTCATGATTAAGGTTTTATTATAGATCAAAAGGCTTCTTCTTGATGTCTTTTAAGGATTAAGAGTCATGTATATGAGGAGTCTAGTCAAATAATTATGCTCAATACCTTGTCACATAAGTCTTGAAGACACATCTTCATATGATGCTCAAGACCAGCGTTAAACATCTCCCAATAATAGCAAAAAAGTAGTGGAAAAAGTCACCCTACAAGTCAGCCTACTTACATATTGGAAGGTCGGCCTAAAATGAAGAAAGGATGCCACCATATATGTATGGGTCTATGGTTCATTTGAAGAACATACTTTGAGCAAGGCTACAACTTAAAAGGTGTGGTTCACAGATATAATACTACAGAAAGTAATGCAAACACACTTACTCAGTAATGCAAGGATATGTTACTATAATTCTAAGGTAAAAATATGTGATATGATTCTTGTGAACATAGAGAAATATGAGAGTGATTCTCAGGACTAGTGACACTTGGTGCAAGTATAGAACAGGGCGGGTACTTCTCGGTGCAAGTGAAAATAGAAGCTGTAATAGGAGTATTATAGAATGTGGAAAATGAAGACTATTGGAGTAAATAACTGAGTTATGTGTTGCTACATAGAGACCAAGTTTCTCTAAGTAAGCATGTATAGATTAGTGCAAAAAGGAAGGTCAAAAGGTAAGATAGTATTATCAATATGTTGAAGTATATCTAGATGACCGAAGCTAGAAGAATATACTACAAGGTGTTGAAGAATCTCTAAGAGGACTGAAGAACCAAGTTTCTTAGTATTGGTGCAGAACAGTGCTGAATAAAGGATCTTCAAGAATGATTCAATAATAAAGCAGTGGCAAGGTCTTGGAAGCATACATAGGTCAAGGGTCTGAGTCATGGTCAAGGTACTTGTCATTTGAAATTCTATAAGAAATATTCCTTGCGGTTTTTCCTCTCCAAGAGGGAGAGGTTTTGGACCTGGCTTGAAGAGCCTAAATTTGTGTCTCTTGTATTTTGATAATTAATGTCATGATGAAATAGATAATAATCTAAGAAGAGAAGGCATAAGTAACAAAATTAAGATCACAAGTAATTATTATCAAAGTATATAATTTGAATTAATCATTGCCCCTCCAAATTATCCACATGGTTTCATAGCTAAGGTGTTGAAGACGAGGGCTACTTGACAAAAAGACACTAAAAGAAGAAAGAATAAAAGTCTACATTTAAAGATCAATTCAGTTTGCAAGGAAGATTCTCAAGGATTCACTCATCATGAATACAATCTTTTCCATCAAAGATTTATATTGAAAAAATTGTTAGAATTGATATCATCCTTTTGAAGATATCCTTTATTATCAAATATACAATCTCACCTACATTGGATAAGTCAATCTAAGAGGAAGTTCATAACTTCATCTTCATCATCATCAGAGAAGTTGATGGAAGGAGAAAGTCACCATACTCAAGTAAGTATCTATGACCTTATCTAAATTTGTCAAAATGACTTATTGTATAGAGAGAAACAAATTGGTTGGGTCATCAAACTTTAGTGCATGGAAGAAGAGGACATATTTGAATATAGTTGAAAACAAAGTTATGGGATACATCAAAGGATCTACAATTCAACCTTCAAAAGAATACATTCTAGCATATATCACATACATGAAGGGAGACATAAGAGCCTGAAGCATTCTTATAGAATCCATAAAGGACTCTCTCATTCCCTGTGTATCAAATCTATAATCCTCAAAATAATTATTTGATAAATTAATGGAGTTTTTCTCAAAAGGTTTTGCAAGGGAAATAATAGCCCTGAGATAAAAATTATACAAATTGAGAATTTCAATAAAGGAAGGAATAATTCCATATCTGATGGATATTTTCGCAATACGAGATCAACTACAGAAATTGGGAGAAGTAATGTCTGATGGAGAAATTCTCACTATGATACAAAATTCTCTACCTAAAGAATGGGGAAGTTTCACTTATAGCATCAATGGGAAAGAAGAATAAATACCATTCGAGGATCTATGTAAGATAGAATAAACAATATTAAAAGCCAAAACTAATACAGGATCAAATGAAGGGAATCAAGCCTTTGTAGCCATGTCTAGGAAGAAAGGAAGATTCGGTAAATTTTGTCCTCAGAATAAAATAAGAAATATGGACAAAGCACGATGATTTGGATGTAATAAACTTGGGCACTATAAAAGGGATTGTCCTAGATCTAGGAAGGACAAGAGGTAAAAGAAATAAGCCCATGTCACAAATGAAATGGAAGAACCTTATGAAAAGAAATCTAAGAAAGAATAAGCAAAAGATCTCAATTATAATTGAGATCATATTCCTCTTTAAGTGATTTATGTTGGAGATAAAATAGTATGATAGGAATACATTTATATTAGTAAACATCATGATAGAATCATGGAAGGAGAACTTGAATAAGTAGCTCCTACAAAACCTCACTGATAACAAAATTGATGGAAGGAAGTCATCAAGATCAAAAATCATCATTCAATAATCAATATGTAAATAGGTGTTGGAATTTTCTAATGGAGTTCTATATGGATTCACTGGTTAAAAATAAATCAAAAGGTTTCATCGACAATTCTATGTTATAGAATTTTTGGATTGGGATATGATGACATATTGATGAATCGGGTCAAGGGAATGAAGTTCTTCATTCTATTAAAAAAATTTGCAGGATGACTCAAAAGGAAAAGAATGAGGTACATATATCTATATATTGAAATTGGATGATGTGAATTTATGTCATGTGGTTGCAAATGATGGAATTCTATCTTTAGAATTATGATCTATGGAAGGAATATTTATTCTAGTGCACAGGTTTCCACTAACATATAAAACTAAATATGTCCTCATATGGAATATGAGGTAGTTGTATACAAGCAAGGAACCGGATACTGGAAGTTTATGGGAATGAATTTCTGCGGAGAAAGAAAGGAAGAGATCATGAAGTGCAACCATATCAAGAGGCAGCTATCATCCAAAATCCAAGAATATGTGACTAGGAGATCGCCTCGGAAGATATGTGGACTCTGATAGAAGTATGGTAAACAATAAGACCCTTTACAATACATATATTTAGGATATGTTTCAATCTAAAAAGAGAATGTTGATGCCTACAGGAAGATTTCATGGTGAAATATCATCACTGAGGTAACTTTTAATTTAAAAAGTTCTTATGTATATGTTTATCTGGATAAGTTTATACATGGATGCCAATCATGTGAAAGGATGTAAGATCCTTGGGAGATGGTTTGAAGGAAATCAGCATGGCATAAAAGTGGATCAGATGAGAAGGACTGATGAATCACTTTCAGGTGGATGACATGACTCATGGATGAAAGTGATGGATTATTTTTTCCCTATGAAGCCAAAAGTTTAAGATTCCTGAATATCAAAATCCATGACATCGAGGGGAGGAATTCTTCATAAGAAGTTTTGTGTCTCACCATTGCTGCTCCAGGTCCCTGGTTAAGAGGGAGCCTGGTGGTAATTTTCTTACTTGGAAGAAACTTGAAGTATTTCCTTCCTGAATTAAAAGGAAGTGATGAATATGATTCTCTAAATTCATGTGTCATGCACTAGACCAGGACTAACATCTGTAAGTCTTAGTGAAGGCCGTGAGGAGAGAATGGATAGACACATCATTCTGGTCTTCACCTGGGAAGACAAAATGGAGGATTGGGTAATCATCTGACATCTGATACTAATTGTGAATGAGATAGGGAATTCAATATAAGAGTAGTCAGGGACCGATATTATTTGAGGGATGGCTACCCAAGAGAAGAATAGTACAAGAAGGTCATACTCTGGGAACACCTGGGTGGAGTATGTATCTTGGAGAGACAATGATGATGGTGTCTATAAGTCATGTGGCTCGCAAGCATTGTAGCCCATTGTATCGTTGAGAGATGGGGTTTTTATTCAAGTCCTTACACTATAAAATTGTTGGTTGATATTATGCTATACAGATGTGATTAACAATCATATTATTCTTATGAGATTCTTCAGATTGAAAGTAACCATGTACCATTATGAATACCTCCCTACTTAAGAGGGAGTGTTGGAAAGTGTAACTAGGATCGGTCTTCATATTGACTATGTAATTATGTATTTTTTTTAGAAGAAGATAAATATAATAAAATGTATTTTTGTTATGCTTGATTCATGGGTTTCATGAGAAATATGGTTTCATTACAGGTCAAAAGACTTCTTCTTGATGTCTTTTAGGGATTTTTCATATTTTCATAAGTGTACTAATTAAGAGTCGTGTATATGAGGAGTCTAGTCAAAGAAGTATGCTCAAGACCTTGTCACATAAGTCTTGAATACACAGCTCCATATGATGCTCAAGACCTTGTCACATAAGTATTGAATACACAGCTCCATATGATGCTCAAGACCAACATTAAATATCTCCTAAGAATAGCAAATAAGTAGTGGACAAAGTCGGCCTACTTACATATTTGAAGGTCGGCCTAAAATGAATAAAGGATGCCACTATATATGTATGGGTCTACGGTTCATTTGAAGAACATACTTCAGATCATGGCATGGAAGCTAAGATGGACGGTATAGAAGGAAACATGGAAGCTAAGATGGATGGTTCGAAGAAAGTCATGGAAGCTAATATGGATGGTTTGAAGAAAGGCATGGAAGCCAAGATGGATGGTTTGAAGAATAGCATGGAATCGAACAGGGATGGCATGGAATTTAAGATGGATGGCATGGAAGCTAATATGGATGGCATGGAAGCTAAGATCAATGGTAAAGAAGGAAATATGGAAGCTTTGAAGAAATACATGGAAGGTTTGAAGGAAGGTTTGGAAAATTTGCTACAAGAAAAGCTTCCTAATGGTGAAAAGGTAGTAGAGGAAAACCATGATGAGAACAAAAGAAATGTTAATCATGATTTCATAGAATTTAATGTTGTATTTAATACCTACCATATTCCAAAGATAGATATGAGGAAGTTTGATGGAAAGGATCTGATAACTTGGATACTACAAATGGAGCAATACTTTGAGCTCCATAATACGCAAAACACACAAAAGGTACGCATTGCAACTTTCTATTTAGAAAAAAATCAGTTTGTATGGTATCGATGGCTTTGTTCTCGTAAACCCTTAGTCACTTGGTCATTTTTTACGAAGTAAATGATAGCACATTATGAGGATACAAAGAGAAACACCTTCTTTAGCCAATTTATAAATCTCAAACAAAAGGGTTCAATGCAAGAGTACATTGAGGATTTCCAAAAATTGAATATAAGGGTAAATAATATTCCAGAGGAACATAAGATTGATGTCTTCATAGGGACTCTAAAGGATAACATCCAACATGTGGTTCACCTTTGGGAACCTGATACATTGGAGAAGGAATTTAGGTTGGCAAGAAAAATTGAAAGCAAAATTATGGTGACAAGGAAGCCTACCACTCACAACTTTAAAGATGGAAGTGTTGATACTCCTAGACTTCCACAACCTACAAGGTTGACACCACAACAATTGGAAAAAAAAAAGAGCAAAAGGGCTTTGCTATAGTTGTGATAGAAAATACACTAAAGGTCATAAGTGTGTTAAGAATAAATTATTTTACATATATTTTGAAGAGAAGGAATAAAAGGGACAATAAACTTCAAGAGAAGAGGATATACTCCAGGAACCAACCCTAGAGGAAGAAGAAATTAATCCGACAATATTCTGTAATGCATTGGCAGGAATTACCATTCCTCAAACTCTCAAGATAGAATGACATATCAAGAAGAAAAATATAATAGTGCTTATTGATTCGGGTAGAACCCATAATTTTATTCAACGTAAGGTGGCCAAGGAATTGAATTTCTTCTTATACCCAGTGTCAGAGTGTCAAGTGATGGTGGAAAATGGAGGAACCATAAACTTCTCTAGAAATTTCCATAATACCAAGATAACCATATGGGAATATGTATTGAATATATCAATGCTTTCCATTCCAATGGGTGGTACTAGGAGTACAATGGTTACAATCTTTGGGGACGGTAGATTTTAATTTTCAAGAACTTTTCTTGAAAAAAATTTCGGAAGAAAAGGAAGTTCAATTACGGGGTATCGCAGGGAAGCCACGAAAGATAATAATCTCTAATGTCATGACAAATCTTCTGAAGAAATAACAATGAGGCATAATTGCACAATTATGCTTACTATAATTTCAAACATCAAAATCATTTATTTCTCTAGATCTCCAAAAAGTATTGGACAATCATTCCAAGGTATTTGAAACTCCCAAAGGACTCCCACCTATTCGTGATCATGATCATGTTATTCATTTGATTCCAGGAAGTGTTCCTCCAAACATCAGGCCTTAAAGATATACTTATGTCCAAAAGAGCGAAATTGAACGTATGATTTCATAAATTCTAGAGGTTGGTATAATTGAACCTAGTCAAAGTTTTTTCTCTGCTCCAGTAGTATTGGTACACAATAAAGATGGATCATGGTGCATGTGTCTAGTTTATAGGGAACTCAATAAGCTCAATATTAAAGATAAATTTACCATTCCTATGATTGATGAATTATTGGATGAATTACATGGAGAAATTTATTTCACCAAGTTGAATATTCGTTCAGGATATCATCAAATTAGAATGAAGATTGAAGACATTCTGAAAATAGCATTTCGAACTCATGAGGGTCATTATGAATTTTTGGTCATGCCTTTTGGCTTACCAATGCACCTTCTACATTTCAAGGGTTGATGAATTCCATTTTCAAACCCTTCTTAGAAAATGTGTGTTAGTATTTTTTGATGATATACTAATCTACAGCAATCTTTGAAGGATCATGTTCAACATGTTGACATGGTGCTCAAACTATTGGAGTAGAAAAAATTATATGCAAAAACCTCCAAATATTTATTTGGAGTACAAGAGGTGGAATATCTTGGTCATATTGTATCTCAGGAGGGTGTTAAGGTAGACCCTAACAAAATTAAATCCATTAAGGAATGGAAAGTCCCCACAACCATAAATAAGTTGTGAGGATTTCTCGTGTTAACAAGGTATTATCGCAAGTTTTTTAAGAATTATGGGAGAATAGCAGCACGTCTAATAACAGTTTTGAAGAAAGATGCAATTTCCCTGGACTCTTGAAGCAACAAAGGCCTTTGAACATATTAAAAAGGAAATGTGCCAAGCACCGGTCTCAGCTACACCAAACTTCACAAAAACTTTTATTATGGAATGTGATGCCTCAGGAAATGGAATTGGTGTTGATTTAATGCAAGAAGGAAGACCCATTGCTTCTGAAAGTCGTCCAATCAAAGGAAAGTATTTACAGAAAGCTATTTACGAGAAGGAAATGTTGGCAATACTACATGCACTAAAGAAATGGCGACCTTACCTAATGGGAAGACACTTCAAGGTAAAAAAAAATCTTGATAGTCTTAAATACTTTTTGGAACAAATACTATCTTCAGAAGAGCAGAAAAAATGGGTCACAAAGATGTTGGGTTATGACTTTAAAATCATCTACAAAAAATGGAAGCTAAATGTTGTTGCAGATGCACTCTCAAGAAAGGATGAGGATGTGGAAGCATTGCTTTGTGTCATTTCTATAATTGAACCAGATTGGATAACTGAAGCAAGGGAGGAATGGAATAATGAAGAAGAAGTATGGACACACATTCAAAAGTTGCAGCAAGATCCCAATACATCGGATACATTTAGTTGGAAAGATGATTCCTTATGTTACAAATATCGCTTATATATTTGTAATAATTCCCAACTAAAACAAAAGATTATTTTGGAATTGCACACCTCTCCCCTAGGAGGACACTCAGGATTTTTAAAAACTTACCATAGGGTGAAGAAATAATTTTTTTGGGATGGCCTTAAAACTTATATTCAAAAGGTTGTGGTGGAATGTTTGGTTTTCCAGCAAAATAAATTTGAGACAATTAAGACTCTGGGACTGTTACAGCCTTGATCCATTCCAAGTCAACGTTGGGAGGATGTTTCAATGGATTTTATCACAGGTTTACCTAAGTCCAAAGGAAAGAGTGTCATCATGGTGGTAGTTGATAGACTTACCAAGTATGCACACTTTTGTGCATTATCTCATCCATATAAATCGAGTACAATTTCTACTATATTTATGGAAACAATTCAAAAGATACATGGAAACCCAAATATTATTGTAAGTGATAGAGATCCCATTTTCACTGGAAATTTTTGGACAAAATTATTTTCTTGTTTGGGTACTCAACTAGCTCATAGCTCATCTTATCATCCTCAATCTAATGGGAAAACTAAGATAGTGAAAAAATGTTTGGAAGGATATCTTCGTTTCTTTTTATCTGATAAACAAACACAATGGGTTGATTGGTCACCTCTAGCTGAATGGTGGTATAACACTTCCTTCCACACTGCAGCAAAAATGACCCCATTTATGGAAATTTAAGGATATAATTTGTCGTCCATCACCTCATCTTTAAGAGAAAATTCTAAGGTTCAAGCATTGGAATATCACATCAAGCATCAACAACAAGTTCTCTAACTCTTAAAGGATAACCTAAATTTGGCACAAAATTGAATGAAACAACAGGAAGATCAAGATCGCAGTGAGAAAATTTTTGATGTAGGCGACTGGTTATTTTTACAGCTACAACCATACAAAAAAATGTCCCTCAAGCAAGCCAAGAAGGATAATAAATTATAGCCAAAGTGCTATGGTTATTACAAGTTGTTGCAAAATATTGGTACTATGGCATACAAATTGGAGCTTCCTACATCGTCCCGAGTGTACCCAGTTTTGCATGTTTCATGCTTAAAGAAGGTTATAGGTGAAAAAAATTTGGTTCAAACAATATTGCATGAACTTTATGAGCAAGGAAAAATCATATTGGAACCTAAAGCAGTCACAGAAAAAAGAATTTGACAGTTATGAAATCGATCAATTTCAGAGTATCTCATCAAGTGGAAGAAATTACCCACTGAAGATTCCACATGGGAGGATCATAATTTTATACAGAAGCATCTAGAACTACTCAAGCATTGAGGAAAACACTTTTTTGAAGGATAGAGGCATGTTAGGGCCCTATATTACTAGTTTAGACCCCTATTTTTGTTAGTGTAGCCCCCTTAATGTTATTTTTTGATGCAACACGAAATTGCAATTTACACAAATACCATGGACTTGTGGGTTATGGCCCACATACATGCGGAAGCATTCAACAAGGGTCTCTTTACTACAGCTTTAGAATTTTTTAACCAAATCGAAATCGACAATCTTTAGCTTATCAACCCAGCTCCCAAACCATATCACAGTTCGAAGCTTTTACGACACTGCAAGTCTCAACACATAAAAAATAACATTCACGTTAAACAATAAATATACCGATGCAAATTTTTGATGACGATGTCACATCGTAACATCAAAAATTCCTCAACTTATCGCACTTCGGTGTTTCAAGGGTTTACCTCTCCTCCGTTAACGTTATCCTGTCTCGCATGCGATATGCGCTGGAATGCTATGCCAACACATGGATCTTCTCTTCATCGCATCGCAGGATATTTTGTTTAACTTCCGAAGTCCTTAATGCATAAACATTAAACTTGTCGATGTGCGAAATTGCTCTATTTTCGATTTAATTCTCAACTTTTGATCTGTGCCTAGATCTAACGGACCTCACTATTCTCTCTTCTCTTAATCTCCCATTATGCTGGTCAATCTTCTCTGAAACCTTAACAGAAATTTTCACTCAAACAATAAGGCACACCATAGTTCTGTCGAGCTTCTCATCATCTCATAAAAATATTGTGATTCTTAGACAAATGCACACAGCAACACTAAATCAAAACATTCATGAAAAACATGGATTCCATTCAAATTGGAATTACATAGGAATTATCCAATACATAAATCCATACTCTATTTAAAAAAAACCAGGAATTACACAATTACATATGGTGCCATGGTTGAGCCAATTCTCACACAATTGGCCACCCCCTAAGCATTCACACTTACAATTTAAATAGAACAATAAAATATGGATCAGATCAAGTGAGATCCGATCAAATCCCTAAATTCGCTCACAATCACTCAAAATAACCATTTCATTAATGAACAATTAACAAACTCAATAGAACGTGAGAAAATCTCGTTCTTCTGCCACGCTTGCATTCTGGAAAGTTCCCGAATTTCAACTTTGAATTGGGTGGGTTGATGCTCCTGCATCAGACTCCTGAGGTACAAAAATTTTATGACCTCCTCATCATATGCCTTCTTTTTTTTATCTTATAAATTCTACCCACATCCTCTATGGAATTTCCTTTGTGATCTTTCTGTGAGCTGCAACAAAACCTCTGCAGTAGCAATTCCTCCCTACTACACAATACCTCACTAAGATTCTCTCCTTTGAGCTTTGTCTTTTGGCATCTCTCTCGTTCTCTCCTCTGGAACCATTTGAGCACACCTTGCTCTAGGCTGCTACAAATCATCTCACCTTCTTCGGCTACTACCTGCACAAAATATAAAGACCAAATTCTTACCAATATTTGACATAATTTTATTATTGGTGTCCAAGTAAGAATGATTTATCCACCCTAATCTGACATTAATTTTATCAATCCGGAAGTGTATCCTTTCAAGGCAACGCGCAAGGTATATGCAGGAATAAACACATAATCCATCTTAACCAAGGGTTTATAATTAAGATTCAAACAATTGCTGTGAGATGAAATCAAATACTGAACTTCAAAAGCAATCTTAACAGTAAGAATAATAACAGCAATCATAACAAAGAAACAATTCACACACTTACAGGCGCAGCACCTGATTAGAAGAGCGGGCCCAGCTCTCTGATCAGGGTTGTGTTAGTCACGAAGATGCTTAGAACAGCAAAACCAGTAGTACTTTATTAATTTGTAAGATGTGATTGCAATATCCCTTCGGGAACCCCCATTTACAGGAACAATATCCATTTTATACACAACGCGGGAGAATAACAGATCTCCCTGGAACGTGGTAATTGCGCATTCAGAAATACACATCAGTTGGAATAGCACAAACATCAGATGTCCAGGATAGAACAAGGGGCCAAGAATAGGCCTAGGGAATCGTGACTCCAACTGCATGATCTCCCTATAGCTGACCGTTACCAAATCTGTTGCAAACCACAGAAGCGAGGGTTCTTGTTCTCCAAACTACAGTCAAGCACATATCTTAGTGCTGCAAATAAGTAAGACTCCATGACTTTACTTCATTAATTAAAATATTCCAATTGGACAAGTTAGGGGTATTTACCTCATAATTTTAGCATAGAAAATGTAGGTAATTAAACACAAAAGGATCAAAAAGGATGATAAAAATGGTCAGAAAGGTAGCCATATTTGGTGCCCAACATCTCCCCCCAACTAGCCTTCTGCATGTCCTCATGCAGTCCACCGCCTCTGTAGGTCTAGGTTCTGCAAACTGTGAGCTTCCTGAAGCCCAGCACGATCATACTCTAAATCCATCTTTGTCCCCGGAACTTTAAATCCATCTAAAAGGAGAACTTCCTTTCACCAATATGTTGGAACATTGTACGCTGGGGTGTAAACTTCTACAGGCAACCAAATAACAGGATACTGAAACCAAAGCCCCATCCACCGGATCCCACATGTTTGAACACATGCCACATATCTGGGTACTCTGGTGAGTACTCGTGCAAATTTGGGTGCCCCAAAAGGCTCTCTGTTCCGGACAGCTATCGGTGACATCATCCACCTTCTCTGACAACAATCAAGGGCCTCTTTTTGAAAAACAATTAATTGATTGACACAAAGTTCGAGGCACCACCTTTGCGTCCTCAACATTCTATCTCTGTTCTCCTCAAATTTCAAAAATATATTTTGTTTATTGCACATTGTATATGATCTCTCATGTTCTCCTCTTACTATAAATGGCTTTGTAACTTGATTAGACTCAAAAGTGTTATAAGCCTTCTGCCAATGGATTTGATTGAAAGCATAAGAGGTGAGGGCCCTCTAATGGATTTCCCCTACATACGGGACTGGGTTAAAATCCCTGTCTAGACATAATAGATACCCATGTAGGTAAAACTCACACATCAGATGTTGAGTTGGCACATCATGATTCCTCATGATTCGAAGGAATTGTACACCATCTTCTAATTCATAACTGACCTCGTTTTTTATGCTTTCCATGCGGAATAAAATAAAACGTTCATACAAGAATAAAGAATAACAAGAAGCAGGGGGACGACATGCCATCACCTCTTGCACCAGATAGAACCTCTATTCCTTATCATCTTTCAGTTCGGCCACTTGTTTTTCTAGCTGATACATCTTGAGCTGCTGCTTCACATGCCTTAATCTCATAACATCTATGTGCTCCACATATCCGAAGACTGTTGTGGAGGTTCTCTCCTCAGTTATTTTGATCTCATTCTTATACTAAGCCGTAGTAGACTTCCACGTCTGTAATTAGGCCATTAAGGCATACTCTCTGGCTTCGAACAGTTGTTCAATCGAATCTGTTTCAGTTTCTGCTTCAACCCCGATGACTTTGGATTTCCTGGCTCTCCACTTGTACTTGTTTATTCGTTTCTGCATCTTGTGCACTTTCCTTCCCAAATCCCTTACCTCCATCTTGAGCCGCATTATTTCCTTAAACTTCTGTTGGTATCACTATTTGATAGAAATACTTCTATGTCCACACAGCTCTTCCTCTTCTTGCTTGACCTGTGTTTCTTCTGCCTCGGCAGCTGGAGGTAAATCCCTCAGGACTGCCTCTGTCGGGCCAATGGTCGGTCCAACCTCCTCTGCCTGTTCTTCTTCTATTATTTCTTGCTTCACTCTCTTCATGCCTAAGTGCTCCATTGGTTCATTCATCAGGACCGCTCTGCTTGGTCCCTCCTCTTCACCATGGGCCATTCTCTCATCATGTACATTCTCTGCGACCAGTGGTGACCTGGTAAGATGCTCCCCTGCTGATATGCTTGTTGGGGCCTCTTCCAGTCGTGGCCTTTGTTTTACATTCGAACCCATAGGAATGGAAAAATCTTCTTCCTCTCTTTTCTGTGGGGAACAAGTTACCCTTCCTCCCTTAGGAAAAAATATTGGGAACTGGAACAAATCCTCTACATTCAGTCTCGAGGTCGACGCTGGTTCTTGTGGGGCAGCGTTAACCTCACACCTTAGTTCTCCTGTCATTTCCTCCGTGGTTTCTCTGGTCGGAGTGGTCACGACTTCTTCTTCAATCGGATTACCCTCCTCCATTGGTTCCATGTTGACAGGAGATCCCTGTAAAGTGGCCTTTGTCGCAATGTTGACCGATTCGCCCTCTTTCATTTGCTATGGGTTTACCTCCGTGCCCATCACACTATCTATTTGCTTAGCTAAGTCCACGAACGGGGCTGGTTCTTGTGGGACAGCCTCAACCGTAGTGCCAGTGGGTGTCTCTGCAACCTCCATCGATTCCATGAGTTCAACTTGCTCTTGGGGAACCGTCTCTTCTTCACATTCTTCAGTCTCCATTTCCATCTCTTCCGGCTCCTCCTGATCAATGTAATCATCATCCTCTACATCTTCCTGCATGGCTTCAGTTTCTTCTGCCCTAGCAGCTGCAGCGACTGCTATTTCCTCCTCTGTGGAATCCTGAAACAGTTCCCACGAAATAGGGATCTTCCCAATAGCATTCATTACTAGCAACTGGACCAGCGGATGGTGAGAGAGGACCGACAACACCTGTCATGCCCCCCGAGCCTAATTTTCCATCAAATGAAGGCTCCTTAATATAAAATAGGGCACATTCATTGAAAAATCCTCTGCTTGTGGAAATCGCAGGTGAGCCAATATGCGGAGGTGATATTTGAATATGGTATAATATCTTCCTTCACATGTCATATACTTTATAACAACCTCTGCAACTCCTCCCCATGGACGAGGTAATGAAGTTCTGTCATATCCCTGACCCTTCTGTGCAATACTTTCTCTAGCTTGTAGAAAGGCTTTGGGGAGTTTCGGGAGGGGTGTTCTTCTTGAAAACCAGCGTTCTCCGACTTTCGGCAATCCACTGACTTCTGCGATGGTTTCTTCTGTCACGGGAATTTTGACTCCATGAACCCTAGAAACTCCTTCTTCCAAATTCAATGCGAACTCCATCGCGATTTCTTCATCCCATTCGTTTAGCCTATCAAAATAAACATCCCAACTTGCATTCTCAAATACTTTCCACACCTCTCTATTACTATGGATTCTCATTGAATCATCAGGTTCATGTCGCACAAATTGACCACCCATTGTTGCAGAGGCGAAGTCAGCACGACGGCTACAGTTAGCTGGCAGGGAGGAGTGACAAGGCTCCAAACTGTTGGCAACTGAAATAACGTCATGGCCACTTTCGGATATAATGGATGAAGTATGCTTGGGAGTAATGATATATTATGGTAGTACTGTTAGATATTCTCAGGATTTAATGCGGCGTGTTGGGAGGGTGATGGATATGACTTTTTTGCGTACAAGTACGCATTCCAACTCATATGGTATGATTACGGAGTACTTGAAATCATTAGATTTGGTTAGGTGGGAATCGTGTGTCATAAATACCTTTACGAAGTACGTTTTCATTCATTATGACGGTTCCCTCCCCCCAACTAAATGACGGCCGTCCTCAGCAAGTTTGACCATCCTTTTGGAATATTTAATTAAATCCATAAAATCAACAGAGACGTACCTACGGACTTACCTTAAAGTGGAGTAGCAGCAGAAATATTTGTCGTAGTATCAGCATAGTAGGTAACGACGTCAGTGACTAACATGAACAGTGAGTAACAGCAGCTATGGAGTAACAGCAGCTACGGAGTAGCAGCAGTTGCGGAGTAACAACATCGGCGATGTAGCATCAACTTCAAAGTAACATCATCGGCGGTGTAGCAGCAACTTCAGAGTAACAACATCGGCGGTGTAGCAGCAACTTCAGAGTAACAACATCGGCGGTGTAGCAGCAACTTCAGAGTAACAACAGATACAGAGTAACAGTAGTTGCAGAGTAACAACAGTTATCGAGTAACAGCAACTTTAGAGTAACAGCAGCTACGGAGTAACAGCAGCTATGGAGTAAAAGCATTTTGCGGAGTAACAGCAGTTACCGAGTAACAGCAGTTGCAGAGAAACAACATCAGTGAAACAAAATATCTCTATAGCAGCACTAATGGAGTAACAGACCAAATGTTACTTCCCTCCTGGCCATATTTCTTTATTGTTCCTGCAAAATACAAACAAGTAATAACCACATATTATCATCATTATATATATATAATTTTAGACGGTGTCCATTCACCACAAACGTGGTCTGATTCTCATCAATTGTAATTAATCTAACCATTCCATTGTCAAACACTGCATCCACTTGATATGGTCTCATCCAGCAACTACGAAGCTTGCCTTTGAAATCCTTAAATCGGGATTTATACAGTAACGCCCAATCCCCCTCATGAAACACCTTAGTTTTGATGAATTTATCATTGCATTTCATTCTATTTTGTTGAACAACAGTAGTTCTCTGGACAGCTACTGATCGAATCTCATCTAACTCATTCAGTTGTTCCAGTCAATTTTTTTGTGCTTCTGATAGATCTAAGCCTACTTCCAGAGCTGTTATGAGTGTGCTAATTTCAAATTCTACCAGAAACAAGGGGGATTTCCCATAAACTAATTCAAATGGAGAAAACCCCGTTGTGTTCCGCCATGTTGTTATATAGGCCCATAAAGCTTCTAGGAGTTTTTGTGCCCAATCCCAGCGATGATTTGCTACTGTATTTGTCAAGATATTTTCCAATACCTTTTTTTTACTCTCTACTTTCCCATTCGCCTGTGGATGATAGGGGGTTTTTACTCTATGTTTGACCTTATATTTCTGCATCAATTTCTCTATCATATGGGATGTGAACTATGATCCTCCGTCTAATACAATTTCTCTGGGAGTCCCGTACCGAGCAAAGTTTTCTTCAAAAAGGAAGTCTGCCACTACTTGCTCTGTTGCTCTCATGACTACTCTAGCTTCCGCCCATTTAGTTACATAATCATTACAAACTAGAATGTAGGCTTTCTGATGAGAAGGTGGTTTAAAGGTTCCAACTAAATCGATGGCCCATTTCTCAAATGGTTCAAGGACTATCTGGGGTTGGAGAGGCATTTCATCTGCTCTCCCAGGTTTTCCCATCCGCTGACATCTATCACACCTTCGAATATAATTCTAAGCATCACGAAAGATGGAGGGCCAATAATATCCCATCTGCAGCACTTTATGACCTGTCCTTTTTTTTTGCAAAATGTCCTCCACAGGGTCCATCATGTGCAGCCTTTAAGATCTCATAAATATCATCCTTTGCCACACAACGCTGGATCTGCTGGTCAATCCCTGTATGCAAGAGATATCCTGCCATCCATGAATATCGGGTACTCCGTTGAATGATCTTCCTTTGCTCCTTATAGGACAAGTGACAAGGCACCTCACCTGTAGCAAGATAATTAGCAATATCTGCATACCACGTAGTGTTAGCAGAAACTGTGAAAAGATGCTCATTTGCGAAATTATTTTCAACTGGTGTATTCTTACCATCATGTCCTTTCCTAGATAAGAAATCTACAACCACATTGTCTTTCCCTGGTTTATCTACTATAGTAATATCAAATTTCTGTAGTAGCAACAACCATCTTGTAACACGACCAGGGGTAACATGTTTGTTCATTAAATACCTGATGGCTGCATGATCAGTGTGCACAAAAGTAGAATACCTGGTAATATAATGTCGAAACTTGTTGATGGCATAAACGATAGCAAGGAACTCTTTCTCAGTCTCCGTGTAGTTTAATTCAGTAGGGGCTAAATTCTTACTAACATAGTAGACTGCGTAAGGTACTTTATCCTCTTGATGTCCCAGTACTGCACCAATTGTTGTTTGGGAAGCGTCCATATGAATGTGGAAAGGTAATGCCCAGTCTGGTCCTCTAAGAATCGGGGAACTGCAGACTAATTATTTAATTCTTGTGAAGGCTATATCACAGTCATCTGACCACACAAATTCTGAGTCTTTTGTCAATAATTGAAATAGTGGGTGTGCTACTTTTGCAAAATTTTCTATGAAATGCCTATAATAACCAGCATAGCCAATGAAACTACGTACCTGTTTGGGTGTTTTAGGTGTTGTAAAGTGTATAATTACCATTATTTTTGTTGGGTCCATCCTGATTCCTTCAGTCGAAAGAAAATTTCCCAGAACAATTCCTTTTTCCATCATCATGTGGCATTTTACTGTACTTAGGGAGACACGCGCTTGTATACATATTTCAAGAAATTTTTCTAAATTTTTCAGCCCCTCTAAGAATGAGTCCCCATATGGAGTGAATTCATCCATATAAATTTCAACACAATCATCTATCATATCAGATAAGATTCCCATAATTTCCCTCTCGAATGTTGCAGGGGCATTACACAGGCCAAAAGGAAGGACCCGGTATGCGAATTTCCCCCAGGGGCATGTGAAAGTGGTCTTGTCCTGGTCCTCAGGAGCGATCTGGATTTGATTATATCCACTAAACCCATCCAGAAACGAGAAAAATTTCTTGCCATCCAATGTGTCTAAAACTTGATCGATAAATGGCAGGGGAAAATGGTCCTTCTACGTTGCCTTATTTAAATCTCAATAATCCATGCAGATCTGCCATTTACCATTCTTCTTAGGGACCATTACTAATGGTGAGACCCATTGGCGATCTGAGATAGGGTAGATAAAACCCACATCAAATAATTTCTTAAGATCTTCTTTCATAATGTTTTTCAATGCAAGATTCATCCTTCTCTGAGGTTGTCTTATAGGACTACAATATTCCTTGATATATATGTGATGGGTGCATAAGTTGGCAGGGATCCCCTTCATGTCTAAATAATCCCAAGTGAAATATTCCTTATGCTTCTAAAGAACATCTACCAGCTGCTTCTTTTGGGATTCTAACAGACCCGGATTAATATTCAGAGTTTTCCCTGGTTCTATCTCTACTTGAATGCTTTCATGATGTGCATCTATATCTTCCTCTAATTCTTCCACTGTTTCAATAACCTCCTGAGTTTCACAGCTCAGGATGGATTCTAAGACCTGCTAATTTGACTCTGAAACGGAACAAGGATCATTCATGAAGGAAGTGATCACGTCATCTTCTGATTCCATCTTCAACTGAAGGGCCTACCTGATAGTAAGGATCAGTCTCACTTATTCGTCTTTGAACTCTACCATAAATACAGCCTTCTTGCCGCCTACTAACTTTTTAGGTGCATCTGGTTCTGCAGGTGGGTATAGTACCAAGTTCTTGGTGTTATGCCCATCAGAGATAACCATATTTCCAAACATTCATCTTCTTTTTGTGTGAACTTGAAAAGCTCCTCCTTGACGTTCCGAGATTTGCAGTAATCCTGGTACTTTTCCAGAAAAGATGTTTGCATATCATCCCATGTGGAAATGGATTTTCCTCCAAGGCCAATAAATCATAGCAGAGCCGTCCCTTTTAGTGTAGAAGGAAAAATATTTAACTTCTAGGCATCTGTCGTGTAATCATACTCCCGGCACACTATTTCTAACTCAAATAAAAATGTGTCGGGATCCTCTAAAACAATCCCATGGAAGTTTGATAAGGCTGCCAATGGGATAGGCTTTGTAGGTGCGCCATCTCCCAGATTCCCAATGGTAAATTCGATAGTGGAGGTTGTGGGAGCCATAAATATCTTCCAATAATCGTTGGGGATTTCAACAGTCTTTGTGGAGGATGGCCGAGGACTCCTCACTACTGGGATGCGAGTTTTTTTAGTGGCACTTCCCCAGTCTCTTGGTGATACCAATATCCCCTCGATTCTTCTTCCTGTGTCCTGATGGTTCAATCCCTCGACTACAACCTCCTTTCCCTTACTAGAGCAATCTAACTCCGTCGATGTTCTACTTGCGATTTATTCCTCTGCTATTACCAGCACAAGATCCTCTCGTTTTGGTCTACTGTTGATTATTTCTTCCACTGCTAGAGGACCCTGTTGTACCAAATCACCAAGGGATACCGTGGCTTGCACTAGTTGATCCACTGACTATCCCTCGAACTTCACTCTCCTAGCCCCTGGCCTTGCAGCTGCGCGAGAAGATGCTTCTGACTCCGCCTTTTCTATAATCTGCTGAATATAAGTTTTTCTTCCTAGATCTGGTCTTCCTCTTTTTCGAGCTCTCACTCTGTCCCTCTTATTTGGTTCTTTTTTCATACAAAAATTGGTATGATGGAAGGTTTGTGTATGAACCTACAATGCTCCAATCTTGGAGTAAGGTGTCAAAATACCATTCCTTCCCCAAGATAAAAGAGTTCGCAAAAAAAAAAAAAGACATCAGAACAAAAAGATAGGGTTTCAGGCCCAGAGCAGGGCATTAAAGAACTCCTCCCTCCCTGGGACAAGAACCAAAACAGCACGATCCACAGGAATACCTAATACTCCTAGATCAAAAGCAGGGTGTCAAAAGAATCCTCCCTCTCTAGGGTAAAAGCTAAGGTTTCCTCACAAGAAAACACACGAAAGTTTTTAAAAAAAAAAAAAACTCCACTTAGGGTCTGGAGCAGGGTGTCAAAAGACTCCTCCCTCCTTAAGACAAGAAGATGGCCCTAAATCCAAAATAGAAATAGAAATAAACAAACCAAAATCAAAACCTACACTCAAGACCTAAAGCAGAGTGAGAAAGCTTGATCTCTCCCTAGGACGAGAGATTGACCCTCTGGCTGGTTTGAATTGTTGCTTACACCTTGTTAGCCTCCCCGGAAAAGGTGCCAAAATGTTGGTGTCTAGGTAAGAATGATTTATCCACCCTAATCTGACATTAATTTTATCAATCTAGGAGTGTATCCTTTCAAGGCAACGCACAAGGTATATGCAGGAACAAATACATAATCCGTCTTAACCAAGGGTTTATAATTAAGATTCAAAACATTTCCATGAGATGAAATAAAATGCTGAACTTCAAAAGAAATCTTAACCGTAAGAATAATAACAGAAACCATAACAAAGAAACAATTCACACACTTACAGGCACAGCATCTGATCAGAATATTGGGCCCAGCTCTCTGATCAGGGTTGTGTTAGTCACGAAGATGCTTAGAACAGAAAAACCAGTAGTAATTTATTAATCTGTAAGATGTGATTACAATATCCCTTTGGGAACCCCCATTTACAAGAACATTATCCATTTTATACACAGCGCGGGAGAATAACATATCTCCCTGGAACATGGTAATCGCGCGTTCAGAAATACACATCAGTTGGAATAGCACAAACATCAGATGTCCAGGATAGAACAAGGGGACAAGAATAGGCCTAGGGAATCGTGACTCCAGCTGCCCAATCTCCTTATAGCTGACCGTTACCAAATCTGTTACAAATCGCTGGAGCGAGGGTTCATGTTCTCCAAACTGCAGTCAAGCACATATCTTAGTGCCGCAAATAGGTAAGACTCTGTGACTTTACTTCATTAATTAAAATATTCCAATTGGACAAGTTAGGGATATTTACCTCATAAGTTTAGCATAGAAAATGTAGGTAATTAAACACAAAAGGATCAAAAAGGATGATAAAAATGGTCAGAAAGATAGCCAAATTTGGTGCCCAACATGTACCTCCTTACTTTGCACACAAAATTTTCTCCACAAGAAATCTTTCCCCGCTTTGATACCACTTGATGCAGCACGAAACTGCAATTTCCACAAATACCGTGGACCTATGGGTTACGGCCCGTATACATATGGAAGCATTCAACAGCAGTCTCTTTAATGTAGCTTCAGCAGTTTTTAACCAAATCGAAATCGGCAATATTTAACTTATCAACCTAGCTCCCAAACCATATCGCACTTCGGAGCTTTTACAACACCGCAAGTCTCAACACATAATAAATAACATTCGCATTAAACAATAAATTTATCGATGTGAAGTTGCGATGACGATGTCGCATCGCAACATCGCAACTTCCTCAAATTATCGCACTTTGACGTTTCAAGGATTTACCTATCCTTCGTTAACGTTATCCTATGTCGCATGTGATATGCGCTAGAGTGTTATGCCGACACGTGGCTCTTCTCTTCATCGCATCATGGGATATTTTTTTTAACTTGCAAAGTCCTTAACGCATAAACATCGAACTTGCCGATGTGTGAAATAGTTATATTTGTGATTTAATTCTCCACCGTTGATATGCGCCTGGATCTAACGGTCCTCACTATTCGCTCTTCTCTGAATCTCCCATTGTGATGGTCAATCTGCTCTGAAACCTTAACAGTAATTTTTACTCAAACAATAAGGCGCACCATAGTTCTGTCGAGCTTCACGTCAGCTCATAAAATGATTGTGATTCTTAGACAAATTCACACAGCAACACTGAATCAAAACATTCATGAAACAAACTGATTCCATTCAAACTGGAATTACATAGGAATTATCCAATACATAAATCCATACTCTATTTCAAACAAACCGGGAATTACACAATTGCATATGGTGCCATGGTTGAGCCAATTCTCACACAATTGGCCATCCCCTAAGCATTCACACTTACAATTTAAATAGAACAATACAATATGGATCAGATCACGTGAGATCCAATCAAATCCCTAACTTCGCTCAAAATAACCATTTCATTAATGAAAAATTAACAAAATCAAACTAACGTCAGTAAATCTCGTTCTTATGCCACGCTTGCATTCTGGAAGGTTCCCGAATTTCAACTTTGACTTGGGTGGGTTGATGCTCATGCATCATTTTTGTACCCCTATAGTCCCCATATTGTTATTATTGTGCCCCATAAAAGCCCGCTATTGTTATTGTTGTGCCCTTAAATTATTATTCTTAGGTCAGCTAGGGTTATATTGTGACCCCATGGACACCTATATATAGAAATGAGGTTTTTTCATTTGAATCATCTAAGAATTGTTCATTTATGTAATGTAAATGAGGTTTCCCCCTTGAAGTGGTTGATTTCTAAGTCATTGATCTCTCTTTTCTTCCATTTTGTGTGTTGGTTCCATAATAATAAAGCAGTGACAAGGTATTGGAATCATACATAGATCAAGGGTCTGATTCATGGCCATGGTACTTGTCAGTTCAAAGTCTATAATAAGAATTCCTTGCAGGTTTTCCTATCCAACAGGAAGAGGTTTTGGCCTTGGCTTGAAGAGCCTAAATTTGTGTCTCTTGTGTTTTGATAATTGACTTGGTGAAATACATAATAAGTTAAGAAGAGAAGACATAAGTAACGGAAGTAATCTCACAAGTAATTATCAAAGTAGAGAATTTGATTTAATCACTACCCCTCCAACTTCTCAACGGTACCAAGAGGATATTCAATTTAGAATTTAGTAGCAGAGAACTGTGATTTGATTCGAACTCATAGTTTCTAAGAAATTAGAGGAGGGGATAAGGAGTTGTTTTGGGAGGAAGCATGGCAATAGCGAGAGAATCTCTTCAATCGACAAGACCTAGCAGATATATTCTTATTCACCAATAGACTAGCCAACATGAAGGTCAACAAATATTGGCAATCAGAGTCTGGAAATAAATGGAGAGTATCAAAAACAAGAGGATAATGGTTGAATGCACCATAATCAACTCAATGGGAAGCATACTAAAAGGAGATAAAATCCCAAAATATATCGATATCAATGGGATCATACATCCTCTGGTAGGGATACCAAAAAAAATGGATGTTCACAATATAAGAAGGATATCAGATAAAGGCAACGTACCAAAGACAACA
Organism: Pinus albicaulis; assembly: GCA_034641835.2. Taxonomy (NCBI): domain Eukaryota; kingdom Viridiplantae; phylum Streptophyta; class Pinopsida; order Pinales; family Pinaceae; genus Pinus; species Pinus albicaulis. The sequence goes on along the minus strand of CM076576.1, from coordinate 673,635,571 downwards.
CCTTCCAGCCATTTGGAACAAAATAAGGTCCCAAAACATTTTTCCAAAGGTGGCTTTCTTCCTATGGTTTTTCAGTCATGGCTGAGCCCTCACATGGGATCAAATACAAAGACGGGGTGTTCAGGGACCCTCAATCTGTCATATATGTTGGGTGCAACTAGAAACGATGGAACATATTTTAAATTCATGCCCTTACACTGATCAATTATGGTAGAACCATGAAAACCTTTGCAGGTAATCTGAACATGACTGAACCAGTATTCATACCACTATTGAGAAATGGAGGAAGAAAATCTACCAAAACCCAATCCTCAATAGAGCATGGGGCATATCCCTGGGGTTCCTACTCTGGGCAGTATGGAAGGAAAGAAATAAGAGAATATTCAAGGATCAAAAGTAGGCATACTTGGAGGTATGGAAGACCATAAACCAAAATACTTGGGAAACCACCTTAGCATTGAAATGGCACCAAGAGGATTTAGGAAAGAATTAGTACAGGAAAGAAGGATCCTCAGTATGCTAAATTTATCCTCGCAGATGCTAGTACTGAGCTCTTGGAAATCTCAACCTCGCCCGTCTCTATCACCTTCGAAATTTATGAATCCTCCTACTGAATTCATAAAATTAAATTTTGATGGAGCTTCTAAGGGTAACCCATGGGGATTGGGATATGGAGGCATCTTCAAATATTGCTAGGGAAAGGTGCTCAGAGTGTTTGGAGCTAATTTTGGTATAGAAAGCAACAAAAAGGTAGAGTTCAATGTTGTGAAACAAGGCCTGATCCTTGCGCAAAGAGAAAGAATACAGAAATAAGTGGTGGAAGGGGACTCCACCTTAGTGATAGAAATAATTAAAAATATTCATCAAGGAACCCAGTGGGAAAATATAAGCAAAATATAGAGAACGGAAAGGCTCACCAAGGAAATAATCGAGCTGAATACATCATCACAAGGCATGTTCGATGATCTGGAAACGTTTTGGCTGAATTCTTAGCTAACTGGGGATGCAGTCATCCAGGCAAGGAGTTGGATACTCTAGGAGACAGAGCAGCGCAAGAGGAAGGGATGTTAGACCTAACGAAAATTATGAATAAGGATATAGAAGGGAATGAGAATGAAAACCCTGATCGGGGTGTGAGAGGGGGATATATGGCTCGTTAGCGAGCCATGCGAATGAAAAGACATCAAAATCACATCAGAGGTGGACGAGCTAACCAAATTCGCCACACGCTGCAAGTTATTATGACGGTGATAGGTAAAGTTTGAGGAGAAACCATGTGTTTACTTCGTTTTGGTTGAATGGGGGCAAAGGAATGGGGTTAATCTCCATTCTCCTTATCTTACTATCATGTTTTTTATCGCATCTCTCGCATGGAGGCCATGAATTTCCCAACATTTTTTCAATTCCACCATCTGTATTTCTGCTTTCTACTAATTGCTTCTTTAGGGGGGAATGGGTGGGAGAGCTAGCAGAGGCTGCGAGGGGAGGAATTGGGTCGAGGGGGATGCCCGATTTGTCATCTTGGGAGGGTAGCAACGCGTTCAATCTTAGTAACTCAAGCAGCCTCTTGGGTAAGTCAGGGGAGCCGAGGGTGGGTAAAGAGACCGTTGCACTAGGTAGGGTGGTAGACTGGGGGAATGGGAGCAATAGTCGGCGTTCAAGCACTAAAGATAGGACAGGGGTCATCAACTCCACTCAATTGTATGGGAGGGATATTAGCAAGGTCGAGAGCCTGAGATATAAGACAGAGGGTCAGATATGGCATTCATATCAGTGTAGGAAGGTCCACAGTGTCGAGACTTGGGTAATGGGTCAGGAGGGTTTCCAATGGAGAGGTCAATCAATGCAGGCATTGGTTGTTGTTATCATAGCACCAACTGAGTCTCCAGGGGAGTTCAATCCTTTTTGCATGACAAGCTCAGGAAATCAGGCACAAAATGGTAAATTTTGAAAATATAAAGAGGGGGCCTGGCATTATTGAGGAGACTTCTCCTAATATGTTCTCTGAAAATGAATGTATCATAGGTCTGAGTAATTGGAAATTTCTCTAGTTTCCCACTCATCTGAATATATTATGGGTGAGGGCGCTGAAGGAATTGCAATTGTTGTCAAAGGTGAAGATAATCAAAATGAAGAAAGAGGCAGCGAAGGGCAGGAGGGGCTGAGGTGGAAGTAGTGAACAGAGTAAGGGGAAATGGAAGGCGACATCATCCACTAGAAAGTTTCCGATGAAGAGAGGAAGGAGAACCAGGGTAGAAAACATGAATAACCTATTGCATACATATAGTGAAAGTTCACTAGAAATAGTGAAGGCGAAGATTTCTAAATGGTAAATTCAATTGAAGGAGAAAGCAGCAAGGGAACAGATCCAGGAAGAAGAATATGAACCACTAGTAGTGGACCTAGGTAATATAAGAGGAAGTTTGAACCTGTTTAAATAGGTCATCCAAACATATTGGATAATTAAGAGATTATTGGCGAAAGCCATGGTAGACAACCAACAGCTGAGAGAAGTGCCATGACAGCCAGGGCAGCAACAAAACTAGGAAGAGGAACCAAGCCTAGCAGCCATCCAAAAGGAAATACAGTTGGTTCAAGTATAGTTGTACCGTCAGAATGTTCGTCTAAGACGCATGTAGAAGCAGCTTCAGAGCATGTAGCAGCGAGAGATACCGGGATCGAGCATGAAGGATCTGACCTCGGTAGACTCTTCTAATGACTAACTGTATGCAGGTCTTGATTATCTTGCAATTTTTGTCTTTTTGTTTAGCTGATGTCGAATATAATTTACATTTACAGAAGTTAATATAGTTTTATAGTAGATAAGATAGCGCTAAAAGTGTGGTTTTGCATTCTCAAAATATTTCAGTTCTAGATGGTATATGATGTTGACCAGTGGCCAACAGAACTAGTTTCCTACAGGAAATTTGAGGTCACCGGAAACATATTTTTTGCAACCTGCTTCATAGATGATTAATAGAGAAGTACTACAAAGTTTACAAAATAAAAAATATAGCTTGATTCTTCTTCTTCTTCTTCTTCTTGATCAATGTGAGCTTTCTCTATTTTGGCCTTGTGATGAGCAATTTTTCCCCATTTTGTTTGGTTTTGTTCTACTTATTTTAACTCATTATGAGAGAGGTCAAAACAACAATAGTACAAAGTAATTGGTTATCTTTTTATTCTTTTATATGTTATCCTTTAATTTATCAAGCACTTTATTTTTCCTTTCCTTTTTTTCTTTTAATTGGAATTCTTATTGCCTCAAAATATCATCTTACAAAACTAAAGATCATTGTTTAAATTGGAGTGTCCAATGAAGTGACTAAGGCTTGATCCTAGGCACTTGTACCTGTTGGGGATGGAGGCTTTATACCACACTAAATATGGCCCTCTATTTGGTTAAAACAAGCATCCATACTGACAAGACAAGAGTGTTGGTGGTGTTCTACTTGTTGAATTTCATTTAGAAAGGAGATGATATTGTTACGATCCCCATGCTTCTCCTTCAACACCCTGCCCAAGAGTGATTTCATTTTCCAATCAAGGGTAATGGAATTTATGTATTGGTGTTGTCATCCCCTAATATTCCTAGTGTCATGAATCCAAATGGATACTTTGGCTTGGATTTTGAAATAAAATTTTGTTTAATATTCATTAGCAGTCAAAGCTTCAAGTTGGTGAATTTCCTATTGGATTGAATATAATGAAGTGGAAGAACTGAAAATGGACACATCGTTTTGAGCATAGGATTAAGCCCACAGTTGGCCTTGAGGGCCTTTGTCTTTGGACTCCCAATTAAAATTCATCCACTGGCAAGGCATGGTATTCTGAGATACAAAATACTATATTAAGAACTACACCCAATAGATAGAGAAGCTAATAAACTAGGATCCATGGATTCCTAATAGAATAGACAAAATTTTAACACTTAGTTACCAGGAAATTCTATAGCATAATCTAACTAGATGTAACAGAGGATAAGCGAAGAAAGAATAACTCCTAGTAGGGTCTGACAACCATATGAATCCATTTACATAAATAATAGTACACGCCATCATTAGACTTTGTAAATAATGAACCAAATTGCACCATGCAAAGACTAGCAAAATGAAATATCTGAAAGAGTTATAGAAATTAGACATAGAACAAATTACCTATCAATTATCTATCCATTGAGATTGGAAAATCTTCAGGAAGAGGATGAATATTTTTCAATCGCCACCTATCCCTATTCTATCCCTTTTCTCATTGCTACTATTGTCCTAGAGGTCACCTCCTCAATCATTGTTTCATCACTCCTCACCTGAGTGTTCAACACTAGGTACATGCATAGAAGGTCAAGTTCCCAAGAACTAAGAATATCATACAATATAATTCTCTCAAGACCAACGCTATGGGATATATCTTCCCCATGTACCAAAGGTGAGCCTGAAGGAATATTGTAGAAAAAGAGACCACGATAGATGGGTATGGACTCCATGAAGTCAATTCCATGGGGAAAGTATCCCACTACCACATGGGAATGTCGTAGGGGTTGCATAAAAATGTGGAGTTAAGGTTACTCAGCCAAGAACTCATAGATAAAATACAGGTCTCCATATTAATGTGAGGAGAATGAATGTTGTAAAACATGGGGTGGGATACCCATGTCATCCCCCTCTTAACTGCAATGGGAGGAGATTGGGTGGCGAGATCCACACCCACCCTGCCCCACCCCACCACCCCCCCCCCCCCCCCCATCTATTAACACACCTTCCTTGATTGGGAAAAATTATCAAGCACTTTCAAACTCAAATGCAACATGCATTTTTGTATCTATCTCATTTAACCAAGATCATAAATGTTTAAAATATTATTTAAATTAAATGGAAAAAGTTTAAGAGGACAAGAAAAACATTTTCTAAATTTAAATAAAATATTTAAATAGGTCCGTGGGGTTTTGGTTAAACGGTGATGAGGTGGGTTGTTATAGCACTCATCACAAGTTCAATTCTCTTCCCCGATCGAGGTGATGTATCTGGACATGTTGATGAAAATGCTTAAAAAGAAAAAAAGAAAAAAAAAAGAGAGAAAAAGTGAAAAATGAAAAGAACTACCAAACTTACACAAAAGAAAAAAAAAATATATATATATATATATATATATATATATATATATATAGTGTTAAAGTCAACATATTTGGATATCTAAAATTTGATGAGAAAAAATGAGCAAAAAGATTTAGAATATTCATGTGAAATTAAAAGAATATTATACTCAATAATTATTGTAATCATGTTAATTAACCAAAGTTCCTATTTAAAACAGGTGAAGCTCAATAATACTACCATTTATAAAAAAATATTATATTCAATAATTATTGTAATGGTGATAATTAACCAAATTTTCTAGTTAAAAGAGGTGAAGCTCAATAATAATTTATAAAAGAATATTATATTCAATAATTATTGTAATGGTGATAATTAACCAAATTTTCTAGTTAAAAAAGGTGAAGCTCAATAATACTACCATTTATAAATTTATCGATAGGGTTAAATTATCATTAGATCTCAGTAATATAATATACCATTTATAAATTGAGATCTCATACATAATTTGATTGATATAATTAAGCTCAAACCACAATGGTTGGTATGACAAGACAAACAATCATTTCAAATCATAGGATTATTTGCACTCTAGTAATGTCAACATATAGAAAACATGTATTGAGCATGGTGTGGAAATGATTGTTAAAATAAGATGTTATGAGATAAGGAAGATAGAAATTTAAGTATTTCTTTAATGAATTGTGAAAAGAAGTTTTATAAAAACACCTTATAACTTTTTTTATTGTAAATATATTTCAGTAAGATATGAAATTAATAAAGTGAATAGCCTTAACACATATCACAAAACATAAATAAAAGTTTATACCTCAAGAAATTTAATAAAACTCAATATGACATAGATGTTGTAACATAACATCAATAACACTAATTCATATCAAGTAAAATAATAATAATAATAATGTGACATTTTTTAAATATAAAGCTTAAGGAACAATTTCCACTTTAAAAGATTTGGTTTTTCTCAACATTTTTTCATCAAAATTTGGTTTTTCTCAACATTTTTTCATCAAAATTCAAATAGACCTTAAGATTTATATAGAATATCACTTTAATCATAAAAGTAATGTTTAAAAAAAATTATTTTTAAGAAAAAATTTACTAGAAAAATCAAGAGATAATTTTTACATTTATGATGGTATTCTTAGTAGTGTACTTAATCTATAAAGTTATGAGTCAAACACTTATATGAAACTAGTTAAATATTCAATAACATTAATAACAATAAATTAAACTAATTTATCATATTAATATTAATATAAATCATATTATTTCATAATTAATTGGGATGCAAAAAAACAATTTCTTTATAAAAATCTAACCAAAAACATTTTAAAAGCCCACATCTAGATATTTTGTGTAAAAAAGAAGGTAAATCTCAAATTCATTAATTGTAATTATATCAAAGTAATTATATCAAAATTTTTCAAGGAAACCTGATAAGGATCTCTACATTGGGAGGATGGTGTTAATATTGGTTGATATGATGTTTATCGCTTTAAATTTGATGTTAAGGGCATGGAGATCCATGTGAGTTACAAGACCTTTAGAAATTGTGTATAAAGTTAATTTAATATTAGATAAGTGTATTAATACATGAGTTTTAATAGAGGGAGGCAAAAATGGAGAGTGCAAGGTGCGTTAGGGTTTCCTCCCTACATCTCTCTGGTCGATGTTGCTCGCGTTGCACAAAGGAGGGAAGCATTGGATCAATGCTAACAATCTATTTTTTATCCATGTCAATAAATCCTAGTTGTTCGAGAATTAGTATTTTGAGGAATGCTTGATTTATTGTAGCAGCTTTCCAAATGCATTTGTAGTGTTGCGATGGATCTGCATGTCTGTCTCCTTTTTATCATGGATCCCATAATTGTTTGGAGCCAAAACACGAATTCGTTCCAGTATGCCAAGCTATGTTGCGGAATGATTGTTGTGGGGTTCCAATCAGTCAAATCAGTGCATGTTTTCTTCGAAGCATTTGTTTGTCTAATGGTTTTGTGCAGATTTGGTGTTGTAGGCATAGATCCACATCACCCCATCGTAGATCATTTATTAAAGAAGGTGAAATGGTTCATAAAGTAGAAAAATCTACACTAAATGGGTGTTCAGAATCTAGTTTGTTTTCCTCATCCTCATATCTATTGCATTAACCTAGATCTAGTGTAAATTCGGGAAGAAAGGAGCCCTAGTTTCCTAGATCTAGACCTATCAATTACAAATATGACCAAAAAAATTTTGGAGGGGATAGACCTGGGAATGAGTCAGTAGAGGAAGGAAAACTTCCAAAATTTTATAAAAAATCTTAATGGGAAATTTGTTGTTGTTTTGGATTCTGGAATGATATTTGGTGGAACATATGAAGTTTACTACTCAATATTACATGGGTATTTTCACAACCCTTCAAGTGATTGCATGTGAGGGAAAGTTGTTATAAGATTAGCATTTGGTGAAAGCTTATGAAGTGGCAAAAGACTCCACTATTTCTTTGAGATTAAGGATGAGGGGAGGGTCACCCAATTTAAACTCAAAGAAACCCAATGGATCCACCTCTTCAAAGATGTTCTTAAAGGGAATATTGATGTTCCAGTGAAATCTAATCATCCTCTCAATGTTCCTAATCCCTACATTGTGGAACAACTGAATAAAGTTATGGAATTGGTAGTAAATCTCTCAAAGGTAAATAATATTATATCAATATTCCAAGGCAAGAGAATCATATGCAAATTTAATGGATTTTGGTCAAAACCAATGGATTTATTTCAGTTGATTTTTCATAATTGGACAGTATCAATATTCAAATCCCAGAGAATCATATGCAAATTTAATTGATTTTGGCCAAAACCAATGGATTTATATAAGCTGTTTTTTCATAATTGGACAGTAAATTGCGATTGGATTTTTATTAGTTGATTTTTCATAATTAGACAGTAAATTGTGATATTGATTTATGCTCCAGGGTTTTTTCATTGTTAAATTTGAATCACTAAAGGACATGTATTTTGTCTTGAGAGAGGGGCCATGGTTATGGGGATCTACTTGTCTCTTTCTAACCCCATGGATCCATTATTTTGATGCCAATACTATGGTGGTCTCTAAAATTCCAATGTGGGTTAGATTACATAATATCCCTCTTCATTTTTGGCATCACAAAGTACTAGAATGAATTGGAAACAAGTTGGGGAAATACATTTTGATGCCAATACTATGGTGGTCTATAAATTCCATTCTGGGTCATATTACATAATATCCCTCTTCATTTTTGGCATCACAAAGTACTAGAATGAATTGGAAACAAGCTCGGGAAATATATAAAAATAGATACACAAAGAAATGAAGAAGAAATATTTACTTTTTCCGAGATCTGTGTGGAGGTAGACATTAGTAAAGGCTTATCTGATCACATCCATCTGTTACATGAAAAAAAGTTTTGGACCCAGTTTTTAGATTTTGAAAATATGGCATTTACATGTTGAATTTGTGTACAAATAGGTCATTTACAAAATTCATGTCCTTAAGCAAAGAAATATCCAAAAAGGAAAAATAAACAAGCCAAAAAGTCAAAGGGATGGAAATTTCCAGAGGAACTTCTTTCAAAAGAAGAGGAAAAAGGGGGCATGGGTAATCCCATTCCTGAGGTCAATCAAGATCAAAAAGAAATAATATCAGATGGAGGAAGAAAACAAGAAGGAATAATGGCTCCAATTTTGGCAAGTTTGGAAGCAACAGGAAATTCAATCTTAGTAATCCAGAAGGAGAAGATTCCTATAGAAAAGGAGATAGGAGGCTATAAACACTCTCATGTATCAGAGAGCTCAAACTCAGATAGGGAAATCCTGATGGTAGTAGAAGAAAATCAGCTATCAATTTGTAATTTCCCCTCTTAATCTAGGAGGTTGGGGGAAAGCGAAAAAGAAAGGAAGAAAAGGGTAACTAAGCAATTTGTCTTAGTTCTATTTTATTGGTTTTTCTTTGTTTTTATGCCACTATTTTAGGTCCCTATTTTTCTCGACACCTGTTTTTCAACTAGTATGATTGAACGCTCCTAGATAATTTACAACATGTAATTTTATTTCTTAATAAAATTATGATTTTTCCTTGGGAAAAAAAAGGGTATTAGTACTTTACGTTTAAAAATAAAAATTATATATATCACAAAAATATATTTATTTTCAAAATAATTTTTGAAACTTCTTATTGTTTTCTCTGGGATTACTAAGATCTTCTATAAGAGGAACATGAATCTATGGAGTTTTATCTCTAAATTTTTATTTTGCTTTATATTTTCTAATGTTAAAAAGCAAGGATGTATATGTTTATTTGAGAAAATTGGTGGATGGAGGAAACCAAGATCCTCACTTTTATTTTTTTTACCAGAAGGACTCTCTCAAGTAGATGTTTTCCACCCTGGATTCTTCTCCAGCTTCAACCCGATAAATTCATTTTCTAGTGGATATTGCTCTGGTTGATCCTTTAAGGTTAGAGATTCCACCATATTCTGGTAGCAACTTTCTTATTGAAATTTATGGTTTTTTGTGGCATATTGTAGAGGAGTTTTACCAAATCCCTGAGTTTCATGATACAAGTAAGGGTCGAGAGAATTGTGAGCATCTACAACTAGTTTCCAATAGTTTTATAAATTTTCTTTTGGATATAGATGATCATGTTATCAAAGAATCAACATCGGCTGCAATAAACCCCTCATGATAGTTTTACCCTCTAGAGAAGAAGCCTCTACATCCTCCATAAAATAAACAAAGAATGAAGGTAACAATAAAAAAATTAGGATTCTTAAGAACAACAAGCAACCAACAAAAATATTTTTTTGGGTAAATACAATGTAATGAAAAAGGCGGTGGAGCTAGGGGAAAAAATCATATTTGGAAGAGCCAGGGGCAGAAAATTTTCTCTCTGATTTCTGAAGGAATAGCTTGAAGCAACAATAAGACCAAAGGTACAAAATAAAACTACTAGTTTCCTATTATCAAAGGGGTGGATTCATATTGATTTCCAAATGCATGAAGAGGCCCTCACAATGTCAAAATTGGTGTGAGCCATAGATTTCGTTCCTATACTATTTAAATTATGGACACCATTATTTGATGTTAGTCGAGAGTAGATGGATATGGTGCCCATTTGGGTTAGGATTTCTAGCCTCCCCTCATAGATCTGGAAAGAAGAGGTATTTGAGGACATGGGAATCAGTTTCAGTATTTTTCTATAGGTTGATCTATCCTTCAAGGAACCAGGGGATAAATCAATGGCTTTAATATTGAAAAACCTATATCTTAAGAATGGAATTCATGAAACTATAGATTTTAGAGTTGGGAGGGAATGAATACAAATCTTGGACTATGAAGGTGTGCCTTTTAGATGCAAGTGGTGCCATAAATATGGATACCTGGTTAGGAAATATAGCTTTCTTATGAAGAAGAAGATGTGAAATGTCGTTCCAAGAAATAATCGGAAGGTTGATATGGAACCCTCTACAAATTCTTATGCTCTAATTCTGCTTGCTTCAGATCCAAGCCAACCCAAGCAACCATCTAAACATTTAGCACATGAAAAAAGGAGCCACATGTTCACCAAGAGAAGGATTATTTACAAGTCAGAATCACAACTTTGATCCTTGAAGGTCAGACAGCTGGGGGGGTTGATACTTCTCCTAGTATTTCTTCACCCTTTCCTCTTATGCCTTTACTTTTTTTTTTATGGGTTTGGGGAAGGATTGTGGATATGTCTCATCTAGGGAGGAGTCAACAGTCGCCAACTCTTTGGTCAAATGTTTTTCTCCTACTCAAGCCTCTTGTCCTTGCCATTAAGAAAAGGTGGTTTTCTTATCCCTTGGTGTTTCTCTATCCACAGGATGTTTAGAGGATCAAGGGGAAGGTGATATAATGTAAAATTTATGCTCAAGTCTCATTTTTCCTCTCCTTGGTAGTATTCCTAGGGGCCTAGGGAAAGTAACTCATCTTCTTAAAGGGGGATGTTCAGGGTATAAATTCACATATTTCCAAACCAAAGGAGAAGGAAAGGGAAAAGATGGAAATAGGTGAACAATTATCAATAAATGGGGTGCTTAGAACATTAAAAAACCTAGTGGTGGGTAATCCATGAAAACCTTTTCATTCAAATATCAAGGTTTTGCAAGTTCCTCCAAAAAAATTGCCTTTAAGAATTTGATACAAGCAGAATATCGTGATATCATTTTCCTTTAGGAAACTCTTGAGGATGGGGTTTCTCTTTAAAAAATTCTTTAATATTTTTTGAGTGGTTGGAAATTTTTGTTTTTATATGTTCATCGACGATCGAGTGGTTGAGCTTTGGGGCAGCATGGGTTAAGATGAAATCTTATCAATTCTTGGAGTATTGACTCGATATTAGGTATAGAAGTTTTCTTTGAAGAGCTAGGATCTCCTCTAACCTTTGTAAATATTTACAGAACTTATGGAAACATAATGGATTTTTGGAATCTATATTTTGACAAATCACTTATAAACTCTAAATATTTTATTATTGGTAGAGATTTAAATTTATCATTGGGAGCATTTGAATTTTTGGGGCCTCGAGTCAAGGTTGATCCCCTTTTAGACTATTTCACCCACAAATTCCTGGTATGAAATTTGGTGGATGTTGAACCTATTAAGATAAATCCTACCTACAGAAATCGTCATATACTAGAAGATATAATTGCAAAATATTGGATCGGTTTTTCTCTTAGAGCCTTTTTTCATCAGGTTCAACTTCACTAGACAGTGGGTGAGCTCAGTTTGGGAATTTGATCATTCGCCAATTCTACTATAAATCAAAGGTTTGGACCCTAAGCTTTCCAATCCATCTAAATTGAACTCTTCTTGGCTAAAAGAGTAGTTCCTCTTGCTCATGAAAGAAAATTGGAAAAAAATTGACCCTCTTTCAGGCAACTCAATAGATATGAAAATTTGAAAAACTTTAAAGGCTTTAAAGAATCTAGCATCAACTTGGTCATTTAGGAAAATATAGAGGGAGGAGAAATAACATGTTCTGGTTTATCAGGAACTCTATTCTCTTATTGAGACAAGGAAGACTTACAAATGTAGAAACCAAAGAAGGGTTAATTTGGATGGAAGCTAGGAGGAAGTCAATTTTGGAAACAAAAGAAGAAGCCTGGCACCTCAAAAGTGCAGGTATTTGCAATTAGACTGTGGGGATGAGAATTCCAAAAACTTTTGAAGCCTATGTAGAAGGATGAAAAATGCGTAATCCTATTTGGAATTTTTCATATTAGGAGGGGGGGGGATCTCTAATTTTGAAGGTCTGGCCACAATGGGAAAAAATCATTTTCAGAATCCCTTCTAAGTAGATGAAGGGGTTAATATTTCAAAGGTAATTAGGGTTTCTTAGTTTTTTTCCACGTTTGTGGAAGAATATGAAAATAGAGCCTTAATGGAGGAAGATTTTGAGGATGAACTGAATTTAATCCTCTCTATATTTCAGAAGTATAAGATTCCAAGGCCAGATGGATGGGGGTGGATTTTTTCGTAGGCCTTTTTGAAGTGATTGGGAATGACCTTCTAAATGTGGTCAATGAATCCAGGATAAATAGACACATCCTGCCAACTTTTAATTCAAACATCATAGAACTTATTCCAAACGTGGATAAACCCCAATATTTTAAGTATTTTTGCCCTATCTCTCTATGTAATTGTATATACAAGGTGATAGCCAAAGTAATAGTGAGGAGGAATAAGTTGATATTATCAAAATCAATATAAAAAGAGTAGTTTGGGTTTTTTGAAGGTAGGTAGATTCATGAAGTTATAGGAGTAGCTCAAGAATGTCTGCACGGTATCAAAATTCACATATTAAAATGGTTCATGGTTTTTAAACTTCTTTTGGATTCTGCAAAATGGTTCATGTTAAAAATTGGTATTTCTAAAGCATATGACCAAGAGAATTGGTTATACATTATATTGTTGTTAACTATAGTGGGTTTTAGTCCTCATTTCATCAATTGTATCATGAGTTGTCTTCTTTCGATTTATTTTGTGGTGTTTATCAATGGTTCAACTTCACCTTTCTTTCATGCCCGGCAAGGTTTGAGACAAGGATTCCCTCTATCTGTGCTATTGTTCCTCTTAGTGGTGGAAGGACTAAGCCAAATGTTGGAAGATGAAAAACACCAAGGTGAGTTTCAGGGAGAAATAATAGTGCATGTAATTTCCATTACACATTTATTATTTGTAGATGACATCCTCATTTTTGGTAATGGATCGGTAAGGGATGTTGATAAATTATCTAAAATTTTAGCTATGTTTGGGAAGGCTATTGGTATGGTGGTTAATGATAGAAAATCTTCAATCACATTTCAAAACCTAAAATACTTGGAGGTACAACACTTGAAATATGGCTTTCCTTTTGAGACGAGATATATTGATGAAGGGCTAAAATATATGGGTTTGCATTTGAAACCAATTCCTACAAAAAGGAGGATTGGCTCTAGCTAATTTCCAAGCTATAAAATAAATTAAAAGGATGGAGTTTTAGGTGGATTTCAGGGGTGGGTAGTCTAGGGTGGTGCTCGCCATGTAAAAGGAGTGAATAAACCATTGAAAATAGGACAAGCTTGTAACTGGACACAAAATTCTATTGAAGAGACATGGGGGGACTAGACACAAAACATGGCAACTAAATATTATCCATCACTTCCTCTTATTACATGTTGGGGTATTTGGTTGGCTAGTAATAAGGCTATTTATTGACGTACTCTCAATTCTTACTCAGTTTTCAGAGATAAAAGACTCAGAAAACCCATGGTGTATAATAGCAGAGGTTCCCGGCACTTATATGCAATATTTTTTATGGTGCCTCACATGGAGGTGAACAATCCTATGGTGGGTGATTTATATTAAATATTTCCTCATCACACTTATTTCATGTTCAAATGGGATTAGAGAGGGGGACAAATAATTTTGTGGAACTCTTGGCCTACATATCTCTTATGGAATTTTCAATATAAAAAGGACGTGACCAGCTTCAATTTTTTGGTGATTCATTTTGAGAAATCATTGTATGTAGATATTAGGGTTATTCCTTTTTTCTTGATAATTACATGTGATTTATGTTGTATTATTTTTCTTCTTTATTACATTATCTTTCATCAAGCAATTACCAAATTAATATGTATGAAGATCACAAGAACAAGGAACATAAGATATAGGCAAACAACCAGGGAAAAACCCCTATCTAGGGGAAAACCCAACCCAACTCTTCCACTAGTAGATTCAAATCAAGATGAGACAATCAAATACCATTTTGACCTAGACAATATCTCATCCAATCAACAATTCATTCCTTCCTTCAAGTAGATGTATTATGCCAAAGTCTCCAAGTGTCAGCTCCCCATATGCAACTTCAATCCAAAATTTTGGCACCCAACTATAGAATTTTAGACCTGCAACTACATCAAAATTTTGGCCCCCATCTACTCATCCAGAAACCCTAGAATACTTCACACGTGTGAGAGATATATTTCCATAAACTTCGAATTTTTTTCTTCCTTCAATTAGGTCTTATTCTTCTACAATTTGATCTATTTTCCATCCTCTTTCTTTTGTAGATCGAACTTGTGAGTTTGTGCTGCCAAATGCGTCGAGTTTCCTATATTTATACTGATTTTGTTGAGTCTAACAGCCCTAATCCATGTCGACTTCATCAGGATAGGGCTAAATTGGCGAGGAGGTGACAAATGACACTTGATTCAAAAATAAATTCTTTTGCATGATACAAATGCCCAAGAAGGGTCTAATAAATGTGAAAAAGGACTCTTTTGACTCATGACAAAAGCTATAAGCCATTAATGGAGGTTATGACCTAGAAAATAAATAAAAGAGCATGAAAAGCATGCTTCAAAATTATTTTTATTTTACAATACATTTTTCTTTTGACAAATAAAATTATGAAGACCAACACTTGTTACATTCTTCAACAATTCTATGTTAGTCATCAATTGGGTAAAAGAGGTGAAACAATGTCTTTCTCATTTATTGAAAAAATTATTGAGGATAACGCACACTTTTAACTTTTTCTCTTACCTTCAAATATAAATGGAAATAAATGGCACTGCAAATCAGTTGTCTAAAGCAGGCTGTGCATTGGATAGGGGGCTTTGGTTAATCATTGATTATAGGGATGTTGACCACTTTAATTTTTAGCACAAATCATATATGAAGGATCAATAATTTGCTGCAAAAATCTAATATATCTCCTTTTTTTTTACTTCTAGTTCTAACTTTGTGTTTGAAAAAACATTGCCTCGTCACTAGAAAATCCTATAATTTGTATAGTTTAGCTCTTAAAGTTTGGGAACTCCTTTTTTTTTGTATGTAACTGCTAAAATGTAAAATTAGGCCTAAAATGGAAAATTTGTGAACACTTTTAACCAAGTTATGAATATAGGAAGATTCAAGTGAATACACATTGATATGTGTATATACAAAATGTAATTTTTTTTCTATGAAATGAAATTACTGTTTATTTAGGAGGAAAATATATATATTAAAACATCTCTCCAAAATAGCAGAAATATTAGCCTAAGAAATTATGACATTAAATTTTATGGGTGGAAAGAGTAAGTGGGATCATATATGGTTCCAAAGGAAAACACAAACCAACTTATGTGGAGGGTTGGGGACAATTACATATCATCAAGTGGAGGCATATGTTTTCTTTCATAGACTAATTTTAATAAATGAAATTAGAGTGAGGACGTTGATTATTATCAGTAATTTGAGAAAAATTATAAAATTTATGAATTCCAAGAAAAAATCATCCAATAATAAGCTTCCATATCTCAATGCAAGATTAGAAAATGGAACCCTAAGGTTTAAGGAGATGACATTTTACAAGTTTTGAAATCTCTTAATCAACAAGTTAACATCCTTGCTTACATAAAAAACACCAACCTAGACCTAAAATGTTCCTCTTTTGTAATATGCTCTATGCAAGAGATTTATTTTTTAACACAAGCCATATGAAAATTATGGATTTGGATGGGCATTGAAATTTCCATACCAACTTCCACCACCATACCGATATGTTCTATCTACCCTCAACTACCAAAGCTTTATGTCCAAATCTAGGAATAAAGTTTCTAATGGGGTTCAATGACAGAACAGATCAATCATCTTAATCCCTTATTCCTAGTGTGCCTCCACCGTGAGTATACATCATCGTTCCTAGGACCAAATTCCCTCCAAGTAGACCATCCTACTACTAGATGTAGTCTTGTTTCAGTTAGTTATTTGGGATTAATTAAAGTATCATGTATCTCTTAGTTCCCAAATCATTAGAAGAGGTAACATGTGTTGATCTTCATTTCCAATCTTGTTGAAATATCTAAGTAGGTTCGATCCTCATAATGACATATGTAATCATAATTTTATAAAGAAGAAAAATAAATTATTTTTTTATGTTTGAGGCATGGGTTTCATGCTCAAGGAATTTTATATTATAGGTAAATCTCCCATTGAGAGTTGGTATGTGTTCTACAAGTCAAATGAGTCTTTTACATGTATATGATACCCTTCTTGGCCATGTTACATATTATATGATTCTATATATTTTCAAGGAAACCCCTCCAAGACCAGTATACAAGCTACAAGTCAATTCGGCCTATATGCATCATCAAGTCAGTTAGCTAGTGAAGCCGACGTATCTTGGAGCCTGGAAATGCCTATATAAAGGAGGACTCGACCTCTTTCAATAAGATGAACTAAAGGAACACAGAATTTTTACCTAGAGATAAAAATAAGCCTCATACCCTAGTGAATAAAGGAGTACAAGAAGGGGGAAAACATAAATTATTTGGGCCTATTTTGGGACATCTCTCTCACACGTGTGGACTATATCTAGGGCACACTTTCCGCTGCTAAAGGGTCAAATTGTATTCATTTCAAAAGGTAATATCAAGTTTTAAAGAAATGTGGGAAAGGAAGTTAAATTTTTACAAAAGAAGACAATATCCTAACGAAGAAGAAAAGAGAAGAATTTTTCCATATTTTAGGTCACACATGTGACCTACGGTTTCTGCATAGAAGATCAAAACTACGGGTCTGCAACTGTGAGCCGAAATTTTGAAGTTGGATCGAAATATAAAGTAGATGATTCAGGTTGACCAACATTGACTTAAAGGAAGAGAAGAGCTTAAAGGAGAATTTTTTACTTGGAATTGGAGGGGTTGTTGGTAAAGGGTCTAGGTTTTGGAATTAATCAATTAAATATTCTATAAGAAGAAGACTTTTGTGGGTTTTCCTCTCAATATTGGAGAGTTTTTGGCTCTGGTTGATCACCAATATCTTGTGTCATTTATCTTGTTTTTCTTTATGGTTTGGTAGTTGTTTGATGAAGATAATACTAATAATAATCAATTGAAAGAAGAATTTTACTAAGAAAAGTAAAAACACACCACAAACATTTATAATTGCAAGAGAAATCGCCTACACTTGTTTCCCCCCAGATTTCTCAACATGGATTCAAAGATAAGGTGACAATTCAAGGAATGGGAGCTCTAAGAAAGGATACTCAAATTTTGAAAGCATTAGAATATCATCAAGGATTACATCATCATATTAAAGGAATTCTCTAAGGAAACCTCAAAATAACCAACCTCTGCACAAATAAAATATATATGCAAATCGAAGCATCTTGAAGTCTACTCATCCAAGAGAAGCAAGAAGAAAATTATTGTCATCATCATCAAGGTTTGATCAAGATTATCAAGCTTTGACCTCAAAATAATGAAGAAATTACAGTGAACTATATCTTTTTCCTAAGAATCTTTCTCAGGGTATTTAAAGGAATCGATCTCTCTTCAAGGATAAGCAATGTTTTGGGTTATAGTATTAACTCTTCATAAAGAGAGTAGACCTCCAAACCATATGCATAAAGGAAAAATTTTGAAGAACACTATATCATTGTCTCAAGAATCATAAGGCATAGCTTAAATATTCAAAATAAATTTGAGTCCTTTGGCAAGAAAAATGAATCGTTGGGCCTTGAAGAAAAGAGTTGCTTATATCTCCTCGAGAAGAAACAACCATAGAATTGAATTTATGGGTGTCATCGAACTTCTCAAGAAGATCACTAAAATTCATATTCATGTCACTAATTGCATGGAGAAATAAATATTTTGGGAACTAAGAATTTCAGGCACCAATCATTCATTCACGATCATTCATTCTAAAGATTTGATAATCATCTATATATATTTTAGTAAATCAGTTGATTCAAGGATATACAAGTAGAACATAAGTTCAATGAAAAGGATCCCTATTATGAAGTGTTTCTCCAAAAAAGACCTGAATTCATAAAGGTAGCATAAATAAGCTACAATCATTTCATGCCTTGAAGAAACTTGTCCCATCAAGAGAGTAGTAAAAGAAAGTATGAAAGGATAGCAAAGATACCTTTGTGAAGAAACCATGGCATCACAGGTAGGTATCCATGAGGTATGTACGATATTTTTTTACATTATTATTAAGGGTCCATCATAAAATGTTGTAGGGTTGAAGTTATGACTCTAGGGTTTTTACAGATGGCTCATAAGAAACCCTAGTAATGAGGAACCCCAATCTTAAGGTACTTTTTCCCTATGATTCAAGTTCTAGGGTTTAATAGGATTCTGGACATGGAAAACCCTATAATGACATGGAGAGAAAATAATGTGATCTAGGGTTTGAACTTAAGAAACCCTAGGATGACCTCTTGATTGCATAAAGCCCTAGAAAGATAAACTTGACATCATGTTTTATTATTGTATTCTTTGCTTGGGGTGCTTGTCAATCAATATTGCAAGTACAATAAGTAAAGATGGATAGGCTGGCCCTTTTTTTAAGAAGCATGGTGGAGGAAGGGAACTATAAGGACCCTTGGGTATTATTCATGATATAATTATGAATACCTAGAAGAAGTAGAAGCTGGAAGACTTCTAATATGGTTAAATAATTACCGTCAGATAGGAAACATTAGAAACGTGATAGGATGCATCATTTTTTGTAGATGGCATCATAAGAGCATACAATAGAAGAAAGAGCTCAATACATCATCATAAGAAGCTTGAAAGATAGCTGAAGTAGAAGGCTATTGCAAGCATCATTGGAAGAAAGTATCTCTTGATAACCTCACTAGAAGCATAAGTAGTACTTATGGGTAGAAGAGAATCATCTAGTATGGAGCTCATCATACATCATTTGGAAGGAGCATTTGTAAGATGAGGATAATCAAGATACTCTGTTGGAACCTTCATTATAAGATTCATCTCTTGGAAGAAGAAAATGTCTCGCTGAGAATTCCATTTTGGATGGAATTTATTGTTTGAAATAATGGTGGTATGATGACAAAGGAATGCAGCATGTCAAGATAGTTGAAATAATCTAAATCAAAGAAATGGAAGCCGCTGAAGGAAGCCTATATTAAAAAAATAAGAAAAGAGGTATGTATGCATGTATTTGATAAAAATGAATCATCTAATAGAGTTTCAAATAGAAAAATGGATCTTCTCCTTTGGAAGGATGCATGAAAGCATGGTTCACATATTGACTAGATGAAATCAACATAATAAATTCTCATATGGAATATGAGGTGGTTGAAAAAAATGAAGGAACTATGAACAGAAGTTTCGATGGAGTAATATGTCAAGAAAGTAAGGAGAGATCGAGAAATATGCAGCTATGGTCACATAAAAGGAAATCAAAATATGATGACTAGAAGGATTTACCATGACATCCCCGGAAAAGATATGAATACTTTAATGCGGTCTGGAAAGAATGGAAACCCTTGACATCGAATATCTTGGAGATGTGTCAATATTTTTTTTTTCAAGTAGCAAAACACTTATTATATAATGTCCAGTTTCAATATGATATGTTGAATCCTTACAAATAATTGTCTCGGGTAAATCATACCTTCCTTACCGTTCCATTCAAGTAAACAAAAATTAACAGATTTTACTTCCAAAATTACCATTCCCCAACAAATGTTGAAAATAGATATCTTACCAAAAAGAAATACATTAATCTTAACCGAAACTTTCATAAGATTTTCTACAAAGAGAATAGTTCAAAAAATTGGACTGGGAATTCTCTACCTCCTGATACTTCCCCCAAAAAAATTTCCAAATCTCTATCCTTTTAACATAGAGAAAACAAAAAATCCCTTAAGAAACTCAAAAAAAACACTCAAAAGATCCAGTGGCAGTCATCATGATCATAGTGGAGAATCTGCAAAATAGTTCGGCTGAAGAGAAAAAAGCTAGCTTAAGCTCACCCAACTTATGAGAATTTAACCATGCATGTGGCTCTCTCCCCATCTGATAATGACAGCTCGTAAAACATCAGACCAAAAACACCATCCAAGCCCTTTTTAGAGAGCCTGTCTACCTGAGAGTTTTTCTCACAATAAACGTGATTGAAATATATTGAGATTAAAGACTTCCTTAACATGTCAATGCGATCCAGCTAAGATATGAGATGTCCCGGAGAAAGCTTGTTGCCTTTGTTGAGATGATCAATGAGCACCTTCGAATCACCAAACACCCATAATTCCTCGACACAGAGCTGTGAGGTGAACCATAATAAACCCCATAAAGCTAGGACTTCAGCTCTCATATTAGTCCCAGTACCATCGTGCCAGTAAATCTTATAATTTCTATCGGGTGAGAGCATCAACCATGCTCCACACCCACAAGTAGACTGTTGTGAGGCTCCGTCAAAAAACCCTGCAAGATAGATAATTTCTACAGGTCTCATCCTCTTGGAAAGATCCCCCATAGGCTTCATAATGGGTCTAAGTATTTCCCAATATTGAATAATGTTGGTAGAGGTTCCCATGGGACATCTCGCCACCTCTTTAAATATCCACTTATTACAATCATCCTCTCAATGTTCCTAGTCCCTACATTGTGGAACAACTAAATCAGGTTCCAGAATTGGCAGTAAATCTCTTAAAGGTAAATAATATTATATCAATATTCCAAGCCGAGAGAATCATATGAAAATTTAATGGATTTTAGTCAAAACCATGGATTTATTTCAGTTGATTTTTCATAATTGGACAGTATCAATATTCAAAGCCCAGAGAATCATATGAAAATTTAATGGATTTTGGCCAAAACCAATGGATTTATATCAGTTGATTTTTCATAATTGGACAATAAATTGTGATTGGATATCAGCCAAAACCAATGGATTTATATCAGTTGATTTTTCATAATTGGATAGTAAATTGTGATATTGATTTATGCTCCAGGGTTTTTTCATTGTTAAATTTGAATCACTAAAGGACATGTATTTTGTCCTGAGAGAGGGGCCATGGTTATGGGGATCTACTTGTCTCTTTCTAACCCCATGGATCTGGTATTTTGATGCCAATACTATGGTGGTCTTTAAAATTTCAGTGTGGGTTAGATTACATAATATCCCTCTTCATTTTTGGCATCACAAAGTAATAGAATGAATTGGAAACAAGCTCGGGAAATATATTTTGATTCCAATACTATGGTGGTCTATAAATTCCAATGTGGGTCAGATTACATAATATCCCTCTTCATTTTTGGCATCACAAAGTACTAGAATGAATTGGAAACAAGCTTGGGAAATATATAAATACATATACACAAAGAACTGAAGAGGAAACATTTACTTTTGCCAAGATCTGTGTGGAGGTAGACCTCATTAAAGGCTTACCTCATCGCATCCATCTGTTACATGACAAAAAGTGTTGGACCCAGTTTTTAGATTTTTAAAATATGGCATTTATATGTTGAATTTGTGTACAAATAGGTCATTTACAAAATTCATGTCCTCAAGAAAAGAAATATCCAAAAAGGAAAAGTAAACAAGTCAAAAATTCAAAGGGATGGAAATTTCCAGAGGAACATCTTTCAGAAGAAGAGGAAAAAGGGGACATGGGTAATCCCATTCCTGAGGTCAATCATGATCAACAAGAAATAATATCAGATGGAGGATACAAACAAGAAGGAATAATGGCTCCAATTTTGGCAAGTTTGGAAGCAACAGGTAATTCAATCTCAGTAATCCAGAAGGAGAAGATTCCTATAGAAAAGGAGATAGGAGGCTATAAACACTCTCATGTATCAGAGAACTCAAACTCAGATAGGGAAATCCCGATGGTAGTAGAATAAAATCAGCTATCAATTGTAAATTCCCCTCCTAATATAGGAGGTTGGGGGAAAGTGAAAAAGAAAGGAATAAAAGGGTAACTAAGCAATTTGTCTTAGTCCTAGTTTATTGGTTTTTCATTGTTTTATGCCACTATTTTAGGTCCCTATTTTTCTCGACACCATTTTTTTAACTAGTATGATTAAATGGTCTTAGCTAATTTACAACATGTAATTTTATTTCTTAATAAAATTATAATTTTTCCTTGGGAAAAAAAAAGGTATTATTACTTTACGTTTAAAAATAAAAATTATATATATCACAAAAATATATTTATTTTCAAAATAATTTTTGAAACTTCTTATTGTTTTCTCTGGGCTTACTAAGATCTTCTATCAGAGGAACATGAATCTATGGAGTTGTATCTCTAACTTTTTCTTTTGCTCTATATTTTCTAATGTTAAAAATCGAGGATGTATATGTTTATTTGAGAAAATTAGTGGATGGAGGAAACCAAGATCCTCACTTTTATTTTTTTTACCAGAAGGACTCTTTGAAGTAGATGTTTTCCACAAGAAGGTTGCAAGCCTGCACTGCTAGATGTTTAACACAACATGTATAT
Source organism: Pinus albicaulis (assembly GCA_034641835.2). Taxonomy (NCBI): domain Eukaryota; kingdom Viridiplantae; phylum Streptophyta; class Pinopsida; order Pinales; family Pinaceae; genus Pinus; species Pinus albicaulis. Next base: position 673,612,685 of record CM076576.1, on the reverse strand, counting down.
TCATTCCCAATGAATATAAGATATTTATTTATTTTGAAAAAAAAAAAATTATATATATATATATATATGTTGAGGAGGTAAATCCCTTCTGCGGACAGAGGTGATCCCTACTAGCCCAGCAGGGGTCTAGCAACAATCACGAAATGTTACAACG